>JAWWLW010000078.1:6516875-6528740 GCA_035041385.1 Myiothlypis coronata
ACCCCACTGGGATGGGGCTGACCCCATGGACGGGGCTGACCCCACTGGGATGGGGCTGACCCCATGGACGGGGCTGACCCCACTGGGACGGGGCTGACCCCATGGACGGGGCTGACCCCACTGGGACGGGGCTGACCCCATGGACGGGGCTGACCCCACTGGGATGGGGCTGACCCCATGGACGGGGCTGACCCCACTGGGATGGGGCTGACCCCATGGACGGGGCTGAGCCCACTGGGATGGGGCTGACCCCATGGACGGGGCTGAGCCCGGGCTGCACCTGCTGCTGCTGCTGCTGGAGTTGGAGTTGGAGTTGTAGCCGTTCTGGTGCCGCAGAGCCTGGCGCACCCAGTCCTGCCAGGGGAACGTTGGCATTGGGATATTTGATATTGGAATGGTGGCATTGGAACATTCTTAATGGAATATTTGTTATTGGAATGTTCATTATTGGGAGATTTCTACTGGAATATTCTTAATGGAATATTTGTTATTGGAATGTTCATTATTGGGAGATTTCTACTGGAATATTCATTATTGGAATGTTCATTACTGGGAGATTTCTATTGGAATATTTCTTATTGGAATATTCATTACTGGAATTTTTGCAGTACCTGGGATTTTGCTGAGGGCCACTTGGCTGTGCCAGCTGAGACCTTGTACAGGGATTCCCTGGGGAGAAAAACCAGGAATTCTGAAAAACCTGGAATTCTGAGCACCAGGAGCTGCCCAGGGGGAATTCCCAGAAATCCAGAAAATTCCCAGGGGAGCTCTTCAGAACTTTGGGAAAAGCTTCCCAATTCAGGTCACAAAATAAACCCTGAATAAATAAAAACAATAAATATAAATAATATAAAGAAACACATCTATATTAAATTAAATATTGATTAAATAGAATAAATATAAATAATTAAATTTAAACTAGAAAAATATGGGAACATTAATTTTAATTTCCAATGCATTTAGATTAAATGTCATTTGGATTACATTAAATTCCAAATAAATTTAATTTTCATTTAAATTAAATTTTACAAAGATGGGAGCATTAAATTGAAATTTGAGTTGAGATTCCTGGGGCTCACCTGCAGGGCTTGGGGCAGTGCTGGAAACAATCCAGGCGGTGATTCCGGAGCCGCGAGTAGAGCTGGTAAAAGCAGTGCCCTGGAAAAGGGGATGGCAGCAACAGGGTTGGGAATTCCCAGGAATTCCCACTCCCTTTGGAATTATCCCAAAGGAAAATAATCAGAACTAAATCCTAAAATCCTGGAATTAAATCCTAAAATCCCCGAATTTTGGGTTGGAAGGGACCTTAAAGGTAATTCCCACCCCATGGATCCAGGATCCTTTAAACTCAGGGAATTCTGGGATTCCAGGGATTCCCCAGGGCCTCAGGAAATTCCAGGGATTCAGGAAATCCCAGTGATTATTTCCCAGGATCCAGTGAATTCTATTACTATTATTATGATTATGATTATGATTATGATTATGATTAATTCATTCCCAGGATGCCTTACCCCAGGCGGGCTGGCGGCTGTAGTCGCTATTCCCAGGTAATCCCAGGGATTATTTATTATTATTCATTTTTTCATTTCATATTTTATTTTTTTCCTGCCTTACCCCAGGCGGGCTGGCGGCTGTAGTCGCAGTAGCGAGCCCCGGCGGGCAGCGGGTAATAGAAATATCCACAGCCACAGCGCTGCACCATGGCCCGCTGGAAGCACGAGTGCAGGCAGGCCTGGAACGGGGAAAACATCGGGGTAAACCACAGTAATCCCGATTTCCAGCACGGAACTGGCAGCAGAAAAGGGTAAAAAAATTGGATAAATAAAAATAAATTCCGAATCTATAGGATGGAGCTTTTAGGAGAAAAGGGAAAAAAAAAACTGGAGTTGTTGTATATCAGTTCCAGCCTGGCTAAGCCGAGTTTAGCTAAGCCAGGCTCAGTACCTGCAGGGTGTAGGAGTTGTTGTAGAGTCTGGCTAAACCAGGTTTAGCTAAGCCAGGCTCAGTACCTGCAGGGTGTAGGAGTTGTTGTAGAGCCTGGCTAAGCCAGGTTTAGCTAAGCCAGGCTCAGTACCTGCAGGGTGTAGGAGTTGTTGTAGAGCAGCTCCACGGCCACGTCGGCCCCGTCCGTGGTGCACCTGCCGTAGTTGCCCCCCAGGCGATTCACCTGGTCCTGTGGGGACACAAAGGAGCCCAGGCTGATTAATTAGCAGGGTTCATTAATTAGTGCCCCGAGTGATTGATTAGCAGGGTTAATTAGAGCCAGCCATCACCCCCAGGACTTCACTGCAGGAAGGGCAGGGAATTAATGAGCAGCAGAGCTGGACCTCGGTAATTAATATCAGGGAAACAATATAAATTAATATAATGCATGTAATTCATATACAACATATTATACACATTAATATTTTATATACTTTATATATAAAGTGGGAATGAAATCAGGCTCCAAAATTTTGAGAGCCAAAAGAATATTTGGGGTCCTTTTATTTGGGGCTGAGCACAGAGAGGAGAGGAAGGAGAGGACCCGGAGCCAGGTGTTCCCAAGTCCCCAGGGAGCCATGCCCACCTGGCAGACACCAAAAGGGGTTTGAGATGCCAAAAGGGATGGTTGGGGATGGTTTGGGATGGCTGTGGATGGGATGGTTTGGTTTCACCTTGTGCCCACCTGGCGGATGCCAATGGAGGGATGGTTTGGGATGGCTGGGGATGGTTTGGGATGGTTGGGGATGGTTTGGGTTGGCTGGGGATGGTCTGGGATGGTCTGGGGTGGTTTGGGATGGTTTGGGATGGTTGGGGATGGTTTGACCCCGTGCCCACCTGGCGGATGCCGATGGAGGGATGGTTGGGGATGGTTTGGGATGGTCTGGGATGGTCTGGGATGGTCTGGGATGGTCTGGGGTGGTTTGACCCCTGCCCACCTGGCGGATGCCGATGGTGGTGGCGATGCCCGGGCGGATGTGGAAGCCCTCGTGCTCCAGGAACGGGGTCTGGTTGTGGCTGTGGATCATCACCTTCACCCCGGCCACCGTGGACAGCAGCGGGAGGTGCTCCTTCTGCTCGGCCCGCAGGATCAGGGACAGCCCTGGGACACACAGGGGACAGCTGGGGACAGGGGAGCAGCCGGAGTGCCCAGCACTGGGCAAATCCCTCCTGTCTGGGTTTGGGTCCCAGATTTGGGTTCTGGGATCCCTCGGTTTGGATCTCAGAAAAGCCATTTTTAGTCCTCAGAGCCCTGGTGACAATGGTACCTATTCCTAACCCTTAATACTCCCATAAAAATAACAAATTATAACAATCCTATAAATAAAACCCAACAAACCCAGATTTGGCTTCTGGGATCCAAAGAGCCATTTTTACTGGTGATAATGGCACCTATTGCAAACCCTCAATAATCTCATAATAAATAATAAAACCCCTATAAATAAAATCCAATAAACCCCAATATTCTGCAATAAACACTGTAAGAACATCCTGCTCCAAACAGAAATTAAATTCTGCTTTTTGAAGCCCAGATGCTGCTGGGGCTTAAAATAATAATATTGTGGTGGCACACATTTGTGCCACAAGAGATGCCAAAATTTATCACTAAATCCTGCACTGAGGACAAATTTAATGAATTCTTTTAATTTTAGCTCTTTTTCCCCATTTTGCAGATCACTCACCATAAGGAATTCCTGGTTTTGTGGCTGCCCAGAAGGGATCTGTCCCCTTGCTGTTAAAAGTGTAGCAGCTCCCAAAAACTGGGTGGTGGAAGTGAACGTGATCACTGGAAAATCAGAGATTTGATGGGGTTTAATTAATTGACTTATTACCATAATTTCAAGCTGGATGTGTTTGGGAAAACGGGAATCACTGGAAAATCAAGAGAGATTTGATGGAGTTTTAATGGAAAATCAAGAGAAATTTAGTGGGGTTTTAATTACAAGTGTGGTACCACCTTAATTCCAAGCTGGATGTGTTTAGGACAGGGGGAAGGAGCTGTGCATGCCCTGGAAACCCCAAATTCAGAGAATTCACAGTTACAGAATCCCCAGGTTGGGAGAGACCTTCAAGACCATCGAGTCCAACGCAGCCCCAACCCCTCAACCCACCCCTGGCCCCCAGTGCCACACCCAGGCTTTGTTAAACACCCCCAGGGATGGGGACTGCAGCACCTCCCTGGGCAGCCACTCCAGGGCTGTATCCCCCTTTCCATGAAAAGCTTTCTCCCCACAGCCAGCCCGAACTGCCCCGGTGCCACTGCGGCCGTGTCCCACCTGGGCCTGCAGGGCTCCCCATCGTACTGGCAGGAGTAGACCAGGTCCTGGAAGTGCTGCCGGTGCCGGGGCGGCCCCGGGGGCAGCTGGGCCATGACGTTCATGTAGTGGAAGCGGAACCACTCCAGCAGCGCGTCCATGCCCGACGGGTGCGACGTGTAGAAGCAATTCCCGCCCGTGGAGTTGCACTGGGACACAGGGGAGGGCAGGGAAAGGGGAGAGGATCTGTTATTAGTGGGGGATTTATTGGTAGCATTATGTGATAATAATTGTTATGTTCGATTATATATATTATTATTATATGGGAACCATTATTATACCCGTAATAGTAATAGCTTATTACCATAATCTATTGCTATTATGGGAATTATTATTATATTATAATAACTATTATATTACCTATTAATATATTAATGCATGTATGAATATATATATGAAATATATTACCCTATATATATATATTCAATATATATGAAATATATTACCCTATATATATATATTCAATATATATGAAATATATTACCCTATATAATTTTAATACATTATATAGTATATATGAAATATCTATATCTATAAATACACATAATAATATATAAATTATATATAATTTTAATATATAATATATAATTTATATCTATATTATTATATTATATGGGAACTATTATTATTCCCATAATAGTAATAGGATATTACCATAATATATTATTATTATTATTATTATTATTATTATTATTAGTATTATTAGTATTATTATTATTACTATACTACATTATTTTATATATATATATATATAAATGATATATTATTTTATTATTATGTTATATGGGAATTATTATTATTGCCATAATAGTAATAGATTATTTTTGTGTAAATCCCATGCAGGTGTTTTGAGGTGAATCCCCATCCCATCCAGGCATTTTGGTGTAAATCCCGTTCAGGTATTTTGGGGTGCATGTCCATTTTCTCTGGGGTGCCCCCATCTCCCTCCATGCCCCGCTCCCCTCAGTGCCCTCACCAGCCGGAATCCCACTCTGGAATGTTTCCTGCCTGCGCTGGGGTCCCACATCCTGACCAGGGAGAAGTTGTGGCTGAGCCTGAAGCCGGCGCTGCTGAGGTTGGCCCAGGCCTGCACGCGGATGGCGCCGTCCTTGTCCCTGTCCCTGTTCCTGTCCCGCAGCTGGGCCAGCCTGGCCGAGGCCTTGGGGCCGTACAGGAAGGTCAGCGACTCCTCGGCCATGAGCTCCAGCTGCTCCAGCTGCTCGCTGACCAGCTCAAACCTGCAGCAACAGCTTCAGTTAGTGAAAATCCCCCACTCTGGGAAAATTCCGCACTTCTGATCTCTCACTGACCAGCTCAAACCTGCAGGGATTGGGAGAAAATTCCACATTTTGGGAAAAACTCCAGATTTCTGATCTCACAGGCTCCAGGAAAAAGTTATTCCTTGGGATCTGTGGGAGAATATCCAGAAATTCTGCTGCTCAGAACACTTAACTCTAATAATATTAATTGAATATTTAACTTATTAATTTCTCAAACCTTTGGGACACATCCCTGACCCTTCCCAAACCTTTGGGACCATCCAGGTGTGCTGTGATGGCAGATGGGGATGGCTGTGGGATGCATCCAAGGAATTCTTGACCCTTCCCAAACCTTTATGACACATCCCAGACCCTTCCAAACCTTTAGGGACAGACCATTCCCAAACCTTCAGGGACAGACCATTTCCAAACCTGTAGGACACATCCCAGACCATTCCCAAACCTTTAGGACACATCCCAGACCATTCCCAAACCTTTAGGGACACATCCCAGACCATTCCCAAACCTGTAGGACACATCCCAGACCATTCCCAAACCTTTAGGACACATCCCAGACCATTCCCAAAGCTGTAGGACACATCCCAGACCATTCCCAAAGCTGTAGGACACATCCCAGACCATTCCCAAAGCTGTAGGACGCCTCCCAGACCATTCCTAAAGCCCAGCTCACCTGGAGGGATCCAGGTCGCAGATGGTGACGGCCGGGAACATTTTGGGCTCGGAGTCCACGGACATGGTGAGCACCACGGGGTAGGCCCAGAACTGGCTGAACATGAGGGCAAACTGCCAGTAGAGCATGGCCAGGCTGGCCAGCAGCAGCAGCGTCCAGAACGCCGTCTTCATGCGGTTCCTGCCCGAGCACACCAGGCGCACGGTGCCGTGGATCGTGCTGTTCTTGCAGAAGAACTCGAACATCTCCTTGAAGGAGCCGTAGAACTCAATCAGCCCCTCCTCAGCTGCTTCTCCTCCTCCCTCTCCTCCTGGAAGCTCCGGTTCCATACTCTAAATGGCTTCCTAGGCATGGAAAACAACGGGAAACCCTGTTAATCTGAGGGAAAGACTTCCCAAAAGGCTTCTTCAAACAGGCTTTGTCCAAGGAGGTCTCTTCCAGAGGGGCGTTTTCCAAACAGCTTTCTCCCAAATGGGCTTTTCCAAAGAGGTCTTTTCCAAAAATTTCTTTTCCAATAAGGCCTTTTTGCCAAAGAAACTTTTCCCAAATGGGTTTTTCCCAAATGGGCACTTTTCAAAGAGGGTTTTTCCAAAGTGGCTTTTCCAAGAGGCTTTTCCCAAGTGGCCTTTTCCAAAATGGTTTTTCCCATGAGTCCTTTCTAAATAGGTTTTTTTCCAAAGTTTCCTCTTCCAAAGAAACCTTTTCCAAGCAGGCCCCAAACGAGTTGGTAATTAGGAAAACCTGACAATGAAATTGCAGAGAATCTGAATCCTGGGAGATCCCCCAGGATCTGGATCCTGGAAGGAGCAAAGAACCCAAATTCTGCTGCTGCGGAGGGACTCTGAGGAGCTTTCCCTCCACACTCCCAGAGGATTTCCTTGCCAAGGTGGATTTGGGAAGTTCGAGGCCAAAAAAGGTGAGGAATTTCCTTCTTTCCAAAAACTCCAGAGTTTGATCCTGAATTATCAACTCATTGTGGGTCCACACAGATTTGTAATTCATGATGAAGGGAATAATTCTAGTAGAATATTCTGGTTTAAACATCATTATTTATTAAGTTATTATATGTATGATTTATTATTTATTTATATATTTATTTTAATATATTATTTATTATAGCTATTATTTATTATATTATTATTTATTATTTGTTCTTGTTTTATGGGCCTAAAACAAGACGGGCTCAAAACCACTATGGCTTCATCTTTATGGCAAAGAATTAGGGAAAAATTCAACTTTCAGCTGGTTGAATTAGAAAATTAGAAGCTGGTTTTAATTTTTGCTGTAGGATCTCATCCTGCAGAATAAAAAGGATGAATTTCTCTCTGAACTCTGCTCCCAGATGAAATGCAGGAGGTGCAGGCAGGTGTTTTGGGATGGAAATGGAGGAAAACCTCAGTTGGAAGCACACAGGGGATGAGCTAAATTAGGGTGTGGAGAAAGAATTTAATTCAAAAATTGTAGAAACCACTGGAGATAAAAATAAAAACACCCTCAGGGTGTTTCTTCAAGACTACCAAATTATTAATTAAATAATATGATATTATTGATATTAATTAACATTAGTAGCAGTGATTTTGCCACATAAATAGGAATTGAGGTATTTGTATTTTACAGCAGTGAAAAGAAATGGAAAAGAAATTGAAAACCACTCACAAGAGCGGCATAAATACAACTGAAAATCCAGATATTTTTGTTATTATTTCTCCCAGTAATTAAACCATCTGCTGTGCTGTTCCAGGGATAATTCCAGCGTTTCTGGCTCTGGTGGCAGTTTGGGACGGCAGAGTGGCACTGGGACATTTCCGTGTCCTGGAGATGACAAGGTGAGAATTTCCACCATGACAGCAGCCCGTGAATCACCCTGCTCATCATGTCATTAAAAGGAGTTTACTGAGTCCAAACTTGGGGACAACCTTTGCTCCAAATAAAATTAATACAATTAAAATTAAAATAATAAAAATACAGGGATAGAGGTTGAAATTGAGGAGAGGAGAAGCAGCTAAAGGATTGTTGGGAGAGGTTCTGTGATGGAATTAATGAAATTAATTTGATTTAATGTAATGAAATTAAAGCTTTGAGTCTTTAGCCATGAGGAAATGTGGAATAAAAAAAATTTTAATGACCTAAAATGAATGCTAAAAGAATCTAGTCCTTGCTCATGAGGTAATGTGGGAAAAAGGGCAATAATTACCCAAAATGAATGCTAAAAGAATTTACTCCTTGCTCATCAGGAAATGTGAAATAAAAGGAATAATTACCTAAAATGAATGCTAAAAGAATCTAGTCCTTGCTCATGAGGTAATGTGGGAAAAGGACAATAATTACCCAAAATGAATGCTTAAAGAATTTATCAAGCAGATTTTTTAAATCTAATTTTGACTATAAAAACCCCCAGACAAAGCCTGGTTTTTCAGAGTTAATTCAGATCATTTTCAGGTGTTCTTACTGGGATTTTAAGTTTATGGTGAATTCATCCTGTTTAAATCTGCTTTGATAAAATTATTCATTCTAAAAATTTAATAAAGCAAAATAATTCAGAACCAATCTGGAAAAACAGCACAACCCAAGATTTATAGCTACAAATATAAAAATACACAATGAAAATCAAATTACAACCAAATTCCAGCCCCTTCCCCACGGTACCTTGGCAGAAACTCTGATCTGTGAGCGTTTAGAGAAGCCACTAAACCCAGCCCTGGGCTTAACCCTGAGCAGAAGTCAAGTCCTGGCCCAAAGCTGTGGGATTTGGGAGGCCCTGGAGCTGTCCAGCCTTTATGGAGGGAAGGGATGACATCAAAAGGGGCAGGACTGGAGGAAGAGATGATGGAAATTATTCAAACATGATCCAGGGAATAATAGGAAGTGAATGAACTGGCCAGGCAGGTTAACGTGGAGCTTACACTGGAGTTAAGCTGGGTTTAAGTGCTGCTGGCATGGTCACCTGCATTTGTTTTTCCCCCTCATGATCAGAGTCATCATTTTTAGTGAAATAACCACGGATCCAGAATGTTCTTCCTGCTCTGGACTGTCCATCTTTGCCCTTCCCATTCTGGATTGTCCCGTCTTTGTTCTTCTCACTCTGATTTTTCCATCTTTGCTCTTCCCACTCTGGATTTTCCCATTTAGGGAGGAACTTTGCTTTCCCCACTCTGGATTTTCCATCTTTGCTCTCCCCACTCTGGATTTTCCATCTTTGCTCTCCCCACTCTGGATTTTCCATCTTTGATCTCCCCACTCTGGATTTTCCATCTTTGCTCTCCCCACTCTGGATTTTCCATCTTTGCTCTCCCCACTCTGGATTTTCCATCTTTGCTGTTCCCACTCTGGATTTTCCCATTTTTTCTCCTCCCACTCTGGATTTTCCCATTTATGGAGGATCCTCCTGCCTTCTTTCCCAGTTTTCCAGAGCCTGACGGGATCCCAGTGAATTGGAGCCCTCAAGCCTTGAGGAATTGCATTCCTTGGTGGAATCAGCGTGGATTTCCTCCTGCTTCTCCAAGAATATCCCAATTCTAATTCCAATCCCATCCCAGCCCAATCTCAATCCTAATTCCAATTCCAATCCAATCTAATCCCATTCTAATTCCAATTCCAATCCCAATCCCATCCCAATTCCATCCCAATTCCATCCCCATCCCCATCCCATCCCAATCCCAGCCCCAGCCCCAATCCCATTCCAATCCCATCCCAATTTCAATCCCAATCCCATCCCCATCCAGGATTCAGGTGCTGAGATGGAACCAGAACCAAACCAACCCCGTTCAAATCAGGTTTTGGGGTTGTGGTTGGGTTCAAGAGAGGCAGAAATGATGGAAAAATGGATTTGGGGCACCAAGGAGAATTTCCATGATTATTTTTGATCCTCTCCCATGTGGAAAACAGCTCTGCAGGAATATTTTTAGTGTGAAAATGGGAATATTTGGGGTCCAGATAAATTTAGAACCTCATTTGTTTTTGATCCTTTCTCATGTGGAAAACAGCTCTGCAGGAAGTTTTTAATGTGAAAATGGGAATATTTGGGATCCAGATAAATTTAGAGCCTGCCTTTCCAAATTGGATTTTTTCTCCCACTGGAAGCTGTGAAATATCAGTGTTGGCCAAAAAACAAAAAATCTGGAATTTCTTGTGAAATTCGATTCAGAAAGAAGGGAGAAAGGACAAAGGTAAAGGGAAAGAAACTCTCCTGGATTTGGATTGATTTCAATCCTCCTTACACTCGATTTATGCTGGATTTTGTTCTAGAAACCCCATAAAATAATTACCCAGTGCAGGGCCAAGGACAGACTTTGCACAGCTCATACATAAAATCTTCCAAGAAAAATGGTAAAATTCCTAAATTTTCTTTACCTCTGCTGCCTTTATCAATGAAATTGGATGTGATTCCATGAAAATCAACAAATTAAAAACAAAAATTAAAAGGAAAAGAAACCTTCTGGCCATGTCCAGAGCTGCTGCTCCTCAGGACACACAGAACATTTTCTCCTTCCCTCCCTCCCACCCCTAATCAACATTTCCTTACTCAGAATTTTTAATTACAGCCCTGCAACCCCCCAGGACTTTCTCAGGGCTCTTATGTCCACAATCTCTGCATTTTGAAACAAACAAAAAAAAAAAATCACATTTTTAAGCAGTTGAAAGAGATTTTCCCCCCTTCTCTCCCAGTTCAGGATCCACAAAAATGCCCCAACAGAACCAGGAGATTTCTCAGTGATGCTGATGCAGATTTTTTCCTTATTTTCCAAGAAAAAAAATTCCTGGAGGGAATTTTGCAGGAATTTTTTCTCAGGTGCTGCCACTGTGAGGCAACAGGAGCTGTTTGGTGGCTGCTCCTTGTGCAATAATTGCATTGTCAGGGATTGATTGTTGCATTTTCCATTGCACAACCCGGGGTGAGGAGAGACACGAACATGACAGAACAAGGTTCTCAGTGCTGGAAGGGTTTTAATGAGGTTTTAGCTAATTAACTCTTCACCTGGCTCTGTTAAAACTCTTCATTCAATTTGATTTCTTTTTAAATTAAAATTTTAAGTTATTAAAAATTTAAATTACAATTTTTAATTAAAATTTCTGGAAAATGTGAGGGTTTTTTTTTTAATTTAAACAAGGTTCCAGGTATGTTTTGTGAAATTTCCTTTAATATTAAAGAGGGGTGGAACAGAGTAATAACAGCTGGTTAATAGGATTTGAATCTTTAAAATAATTGTAAAATTTGAGACGAATATACCACATGTCCCATCTTCATTCTTCTCCCTCTGGATTGCCAGAGGAAATTTAGGGGTGCAGAGCTCCAGGAGAGAGGAGAACATCCAGAAGCAGGAGGAGCTCAGCACAAAAAGGAACTGAGGGATTTCCAGAGGGAATTTGGGGGTGCAGAGCTGGACCCTGGATCAGCCCATCCGGCCAAACTGCTGCGGGCAGCTCCCAGTGCTCCCAGTGCTCCCAGTGCTCCCCCCCAGTGCCCCCAGTGCCCCCAGAGCTCCCAGTGCTCCCAGTGCCCCCAGTGCTCCCAGTGCTCCCTCCCAGTGCTCCCAGTGCTCCCAGTGCTCCCAGTGCTCCCAGTGCTCCCAGTGCTCCCAGTGCTCCCAGTGCTCCCAGTCTGTCCCAGTGCTCCCAG
>JAWWLW010000078.1:6573247-6583735 GCA_035041385.1 Myiothlypis coronata
GATGATGGATGATGGATGATGGATGGATGGATGATGGATGCAGGGATGGATGGATGGATGGATGGATGATGGATGGATGGATGGATGATGGATGGATCCATGGATCCATGGATGGGTGGATGATGGATGGATGCATGGATGGATGCAGGGATGGATGGATGGATGGATGGAATTCCCGGAGCATTTCCAGCTGCCCCATCCCTGCAGTGCCCCAGGCCAGCAGGAGTTCTCTGCCACGAGCTGATTTCTCACCTCCCTCCCATCCCACCCATTCCCAACCCCACAATGTCACCCCCTTTAACCCTCCATAAACCCAAACCCCAATTTTTCGGGGGGGGGGGGCACCCCTTTCCCTGCCCCCACCTCTGTCTGAACCCAAACCTTCTCCCCGCCCCCCCAGAAACAGCACAGGAAGAGCTCGACCACAAAAACCCCGGCGCCTCCTCCGCAGGGTGACAGGGACCTGGTGCCACTGCTGGGTGACACTGCTGGGTGGCACTGCTGGGGTGGCACTGCTGGGTGCCACTGCTGGGTGCCACTGCTGGGTGCCACTGCCCGGTGCCACTGCTGGGTGACACTGCCCGGTGCCACTGCTGGGTGACACTGCTGGGGTGGCACTGCTGGGTGGCACTGCTGGGGTGGCACTGCTGGGGTGACACTGCCTGGTGACACTGCCAGGTGGCACTGCCAGGACATGGCCAGGGCCCCGCTGTGGCTGCTGCTGGCGCTGCTGGCCGGGCACTGGGCAGGGCCGGGCCAGGCTGGGCAGTGCCAGGACGGGGAGCTCAGGGTGGTCTGGGGAGGTGTCACCAAGTGCTGCTCCAAGTGCACCTGGAGGGCAGGTGAGAGGGGCCTGGGGGGAATGGGGGGAATCGTGGGGATGTCGTGTGTAAGTTGTGTGTAAGTGGGGATAATTGTGGGTAAATGTGTGTAAATTGTGTGTAATTGTATGTAATGTGTGTAAATTGTGTGTAATTGTATGTAATGTGTGTAAATTGGTGTGCATTGTGTGTAAATGGGGTTAAATCCGTGTAATTGTGTCTCTCTTTCCCTGGGAATATGAGGGACAATTTTTGGGATCCCTTTTCCCAGGAAAAGTCTCTTTCCCTGCAATGGGAGGTTGCTCCAGACCCTTCCCCGTGTCTGGGAGTTCCTTTGGGACGGGAATTTGTTGGGAATAGCAGCGTTAACCCCTTCCCTGCCGCAGGAAACCCCGCGCCCTGTGAGGATCCGGACCTCGACTGCAAATGTCCCCCGGGGCACAGCTGCTCCGGGGACCCCTGCCAGTACTGCGTGAAACTGTCCCCGTGCCCCGCGGGGTGGGAGCTCGGCAGGACCGGTAATGGGGTCGGGAATGGGGCTGGGATTGGGATGGGATTGGGGATGGGAATGGGGATGGGAATGGGGATGGGAATGGGCCCTGCCTGTACTGCAGGAAACTGCCCCCGTGCCCCGCGGGGGGGGAGCTCGGCAGGACCGGTAATGGGGTCGGGAATGGGGCTGGGATTGGGAATGGGGATGGGAATGGGGATGGGGATGGGACAGGGAAGAGGGCAAGGAATGGGAATGGGACAGGGAATGGAGCAGGGAATGGGAATGGGACAGGGAGTGGAGCAGGGAATGGGAATGGGACAGGGATCAGGAGCAGCCCTGGCTGAGCTCCTCTGGCTGTCCCACATTTGGGATCTCAGCCATTCCCATCCCTTTCCCTGCAGGAAGTCTGAATTTCCGCTTTGAGTGCAAACCCTGCGAGAACGGCACCTTCTCCAGCGGCGGGAACAGCTGGTGCCACAACTGGACCAAGTATGGAGCAGCCAATAATCAATAACTAGTGCTAGGAATGTGTTTTCCTTCTTTGAAAATAGAAAAAACAATATTAATATTATTAATAATAATGAGAATTAAAATGGGCTGAGTATGGGCTTATTGATATTCCCCTTATTTGGGAAAAAAATAGACTGGGTTTTTTCCCCCTTTGAAATTACGGAATAAAAATAAGAGGAATATCATAATAATAGTAATAGTTATAATAATATAATATCAATTCATATTAAAATATCAATTAATGTATTCAATACAGGTATTAGAAAATCAAATTGGGTCCAAGATGGTGATCATGCGATTAATTGATTAATTTTTTAATTAAGCAAGACCTGGCATTTCTCAGTCTCAAGGCAGAGCTTAAGCCAAACTCCCAGCTTAAAGTCAAGAAAAATGATTCCCAACAGGGAAATCCGTGGAAAAACAATTGGGCACAAAGCCGAGGTTGGGGCAGAGCCCGGGGAGGAGCAGGGGAGGGAGGAAATTGGGAATTTCCGGGACACCGAACTCGTCCTTCCACAGCTGCGAGAGCCGCGGCTCCGTCACGCTGCGGGCGGGGAGCAGCACCCGCGACAACGAGTGCGGCCCGGCCGAGCCTGCCCTGGAGCCAGGTACCGAGCGGGGCACGGCCCTGCTGCTGCTGCTGCTGCTGCTGCCCCTGCTGCTGCTGCCCCTGCTGCTGCTGCTGCTGCTGCTGTCCTCTCCGAAAACAAACCCCACTGCTGTCCTCTCCGAAAACAAACCCCGCTGCTGTCCTCTCCGAAAACAAACCCCGCTGCTGTCCTCTCCTTTGCCTTCTCCTTCTCCTGTTTCTGTTTCTTCTTCCCTTTCCCTTCCCCTTCCTTTCCTATTTCCTCTTCCTTCCTTCTCCTCTTTCCCTTCCATCTTCCCTTTCCTCTTCCTCATCCCATTTCTTCTTTCCTTTTCCTCTTCTCTCTCTTTTCCTTTTCTTCCTCCTCCTGCTCCTTCTCCTCCTTCTCTTTTCTCCTTCTTAAATTTCCTTCCCTGCTCCCTTTCTTTTCCTTTTTCCCTTTTCCCTTCTCCCTTTCCCTCTTCCCTCTCTTTTCCTTTTCCTCCTCTCCTTCTCCTTTTTTCATTTTCTTCCCTGGTCGCTTTCTTTTTCTTTTCCCTTTTCCTTTTTCCCTTTCCCCCTATTTCCATCCCATCCCACAACTCCCTCACCTCAGATCCTTTCCCACAAAACCCCAAATCAATCCCCAAACTCCCTCGGAAGATCTCCCTCCCCAGAACAAACCCCAGCCCCAGAATGTGTTAATTGTTAATTAAGTGCCGTTAATTGCAGCCCCGGTTGCGCTGGAATTCCCCTCCAGCACCATCCTGGCCATCCTGGTGGCCGTGGCCGTGTTCGTGCTCGTCCTGCTCACGTTCCTGCTGCACTTCTGCATCTGGAGCCTCCACAGGGACCCCAAACTCCTGCTCGGGGGTGAGGGAATGGATGGATAAAACCTGGGAATGGATGGATAAAACCTGGGAATGGATGCATAAAACACGGGAATGGATGGGATAAAACCTGGGAATGGATGGGATAAAACCTGGGAA
Source organism: Myiothlypis coronata (assembly GCA_035041385.1). NCBI lineage: Eukaryota > Metazoa > Chordata > Aves > Passeriformes > Parulidae > Myiothlypis > Myiothlypis coronata. The sequence continues at coordinate 6,576,629 of JAWWLW010000078.1, forward strand.
TGGATGGGATAAAACCTGGGAATGGATGGATGGATAAAACCTGGAAATGGATGGATGGATAAAACCTGGGAATGGATGGGATAAAACCTGGGAATGGATGGGATAAAACCTGGGAATGGTTGAATAGGTAAAATCTGGGATTGAATGGGATAAAAGGATGGAATCAGTGGGATAAATGCGGATTTCCTCTGGGATTTGGGGCGGTTCCTGGGGGGTTCCTGCTGGGTTTTCCCGCTGGGTTTTCCCGAGCTGAGTTTGACTTTTCCCCGCTCCCAGCCGCAGATTCGGGCCCGGCCTTCCCGCGGCTGCCCCCGCGGCCGGCGCAGGGGGAGGAATCCTCCAGCATCCAATTCCCGGAGGAGGAGCGCGGCGACAAGAGCGAGGAGAAGCTCTCGGTGCTGTCCCTCAAGGTCTACAGCGAGCTCCGATAAGGGACGGAGGGAGGGATCCGGCCCCGGGGTCCCGGGAATGCCGGGCCGGGACTCCCAAACCCCCCCCGGCAGCACCGAGGAGCTTCTCCCAGGAAACGGAGCGGGTTCGGGGAGTTTGGGGTTGGTTTTCCCTAAAAAAAGTGGAATTTAGGGATAAATCCTGCTGGAGCTGGTTCAGGAGGAGAGGAGCAGGGATTTCACGGGGTATCCTGATTTTCAGGGGTGGGAATGGCGGCCGCATCACCTCCAGCTCTTCCCACATCACCTCCAGCTCTTCCCACATCACCTCCTGCTCTTCCCACATCACCTCCAGCTCTTCCCACATCACCTCCTGCTCTTCCCACATCTGCTTTTCCTCCATCTCCTGCTTTTCCCACACCCATCTCCTACTCTTCCCTCAGTTTTCCAGCCCTGTCCCACTGGGTCATTCCCAGCCCCATTCCAGCCTCTCCCGCCCCCATTCCTGCTCCCACCCTAAGATTCCCTTGGGAAGCTCCTCCTGTGCCGCCAGGGATTTTTCTGGAAAATTTCCAAGGAAAATCAGGGGGGAAAGGGAGTGAAGCTCATCCAGGGACTGGTCAGAGCTCTGGAAAAAATGGAGGGAATGGGAAAAAATCCTGGCAAACGCTCTCAGGTGGGATTTGGGGATTTCTGATCCCTGTGGGGCCCTTCACACTTTGGATATTCCAAGATTTTTGACGTTTGGAAGTTTCTTGGGCTGGCTCCCTGTGGAGATGCCAGTGCCAACATCTGTATTGATAATTATTGATAATTAGGGACAATCCGGGATGAGTTTCTCGTGGAAATCTTGGTTTCTCAGTGGAAATCCATGGAAATCCCTGGGATTTCAGAGGAATTGCTCATGGATTTAAACCTCTGCCGGAGGATCCCCGGATTTTGTGCTGGGAGCTCTGGGAGTGTTCCCTGGAGAAGGATTGGGGTGAGGGATGGAGGGACAGACACTGGGAATGGAAAAGGGCAGGGTGGGATCAGAAATCTGGGAAAATCCCTCCCTGGAACATTCCAGAGGCTCCCAGGGAATTCCTGCAGCTTTCCCTGGATTTGGGGTCGGGGTCACAGCTGGGAATTCCTGCAGGAACAGAGACCCCAAAAGCTGCTCTGGGAAGTTTCTGATTCCCTGGGAAAAATTGGGAAATTCCAAAGAAAAATTCATTTGAATCAAACTTTTTGCTTTTGGGGTTTTTATTTGATTTGGGTTTCCAGCCTCATTCCCAACATGATCCTGAGGAATCCCAGCCTCCTTCTCCCCTTTGGAATTTCATCCCAAACCTGGAGAGAGCAGAACCGTCCTTGGGCTCACAGGAAAACCTCTCAGGAAAGGAAAAAAAGGGGAAAAAAATTTCCCATTTTTGGGGAATCAAAATTCCTCCCCCAGGAGCAGAGATCCGGATCAGGGAATGGGAACAAGATCCCAAAAAACCCCGGAATTCCAAACCCGGCTTTACTTCCCCCTTTCTCTGGCAGCAGAGGGAGCTCTGGAGGGGCTGCAAAGGAAATTCCAGAGGGGAACCAAGGCTGACCGACATTCCCTGGAAAAATCCCTGGAGAATTCCCTGGAGAATTCCCAGAGTTTGAGCCCCAGCTCAAAGGCAGCGCTGCTCTTATGGAAATTTGGGAATTGTTTCCCTTTTACCACCCAAGGCCCCTGGAACAGCCCAGATCCGTTCCTGCAATCCCTGAGAACGGAATCTTGCCAGGAATTCTTCTGCTCAAGGGAATTTTCCCACATTTCCACCAAGACAAAAGTGCCTAAAATGCCTCAAAATAATACAAAAATTCATAAATTCTTCTAATAAAAGGAATTTGTGTGGCTTTTCTCCACATTTTTGCAATGAAAAAGGGACAAAAATCCCCCAGATGAATTCCAGGGATGGTGCCTGTGCCCCGTGAGGCTCCCAGGCAGCACTGGACAGAGGCAGCCAGGTCTGAGCGTGCCTGGTAAGAAACAATCTGCAGGGAATCCAGGAAATCCAGGAAATCCAGGAAATCCCAGCTCTTCCCACTTCCAGGGCTGCAAAATCATCCCAGGGCAAAGCTCAGGAACCCCCAGGGAATCTTGAGCTGGCCCTGCTCGGCTGGAGGCAGGACAGCGATGGAAATTCAGATTTTCCTGCTGGGCTGGGGAAGGAACTGGAGATGGTTTGAAGGACTGACCGAGGGTGGAATCCTCCAGAGCGGTCCCAGAAAACCTGGGATGTCCCTCGTCCATGAATTCCCCTTGCTGAGGCAGAGGTTTTAGGATTCAGGTCTAAAAAATCTCCTAAACCACCCCAAAAAGGTCCTAAACCACCCCTAAAAGATCTTAGAGCATCGCAAAAAGCTCCTAAACCACCCCAAAAAGCTCCTGAACCCCAAAACCCAGCGCTGGTGGTGAAGGGGATTTGAGGAAAGGGGAACTCAGCAGGAAAAGGGAGGGGATGGAGGGAAAAGGGAATTTTCCAAGGAAAAGGGAATTTTCAGGGTTTTTCCTGGTTGTTCCCCCACCAGGGCGGTGGGATTTCCCTGCATCCCTGTGGATTTCCCTCTGCAATGTTCCCCTGGTTTTTTTTGGGATTTCTTTCCCAGTTGCAGGTTTAGAGGCCATGGGCCCCATCCCGGGGTTGATGGGCTCGTTAAAATCCAATCCCCAGAATTCCTCCCCATTTCCTGGAGCAGTTACTCATTAACACCCGGCCTTAATTAACCAGCCCTGCTTCCTCCTGTCCTGCTTGCCCTGGGAATTCCAACCTCCAAGGACAAACCTGGGTTTAGGGCAGCTGCTCCCGAGCTCTCCACACTGCAGTCACTTTATTGGAATGATCATTTTCATTTGGGATAGAATTTAAAATTTACTGCAATGATTTTAATTTTGAATACAATTTAAAATTTATTGTCATTATAATTTTAATTTTGAATACTTTGAATTATAAACCCCAGATTTGGGATGTTAGGCCTGACCTAACACCCAGCAGCACTTCCATCATTTTTCCATGAATATTTTGATTTAATTCCCGTTTTCCCTGGCTGAGCCCTCCCCATTCCCCCCGAATCCATCCTTACCCTGTGGAAAAGTTCCTGGCTGGAATTTTGGGCCTGGAGTGCTTTGGATCTCCCTTTAAACATCGTTACCAGACAGTGTTAGAGTAGAGGCAGAGCATCCAGCACTGTCTAGTAAGATGCCCACAGAGGACCAGCGAGCCCAGCGGCAGCTCCGGGATCTTCGGGCTCAGATTCCAGGGAGAGCCAAGGAACGGCTTCGGCTCCTCGGAACCGGCCCTGGGGGCAGCAGAGGGCGGGAAGGAGGGCGGAGATCGGGGAAAAGCTTGCAAAGGGAAATGGGGGCTGAGAATGGTGTAAGGCGCGACAGAAAGAGAAATGGGAGCTTAAACCTGATTGAAGAGGGATCCAGAAGAGAAGCAGAAGGTTAAGCCTGGTTTAAGACAGAGCTAAAAGAGAAAATGAGGCTAAATCTGACTTAATACAGGTCAGATTTTTTAGTATAGGTCTAAAAGAGAAACAGGAGGTTAAGCGTGACTTAAGGGAGCTAAAAGAGAAAATTAGGTTAAATCTGACTTAGTACCGGTCAGATTTTTTTAGTACAGGTCTAAAAGAGAAAGAGGAGGTTAAGCCTGCTTTAATACAGTTCTAAACCAGTTAAGTCTGGTTTAATACAGTTCTAAAAGAAAAATACGAGGTTAAGTCTAGTCTAGTACAGGTTTGAAATGGGAACAAGGGGTTAAGACAGATCTAAATGAGAAAAAGGAGGTTAAACTTCACTTAATAAAAATCTAGAAGAGGGAGGTGAGATTAAATTTAATACAGCTCTAAAAGAGAAAAATGAAATTAAGCCTGCTTTAATACAGATCCAAAATAAAATCATGGCGTTAAGCCTGATTTAGTACAGAGAAGAGGAGCAGGAGGTTAAGCCTGACTTTACACAACAGAACAAGGCACTGCCAATGTTCCACTCCAGGCCTGGTGAACGTTTCTGCACAGAATTCCCACTCTGCCCCTGTTCCTTCCCCCCAGACATTCCCACGTTTTTGGGAATATTTTGGTATTTCTGCAGCGCCTGATCAGGGATTTTTCCTGAGCCAGGCTTACCCCAGGGGATTCCCTCCCTCCATGAAGAATTCAGGTTTTCCAGCCCACACTGAACCCGCCCTAACCTGAAGCTCAAAGCTCGGGTTTGATGTGGGGAGGGTTTGGGGCCCTAAACCGGAGCTTTAGGCCGGGCTGGAGCCGCAGAGCCCGGCCGGGGCCGGGTTCCCTCGCAGTGCAGGAAACGCCCTCATCATCATTACCAGGCAGTATTAGAACCGAGATCATCCAATGCTGCCCAGTAAGATGCTGAGGATGTCTCAGGCTCGGGGCTCCAAAATCCGAATTTTTTGGAGCAAAAACCAAAATTATTTAGGAAAAAAAATCACCTGGGGATGGTTTTCTGTTGGGGTTTTGGCTTTTTTGGGGATTTTTCAGTGAGAAATCTGAGAAAATCATCCCAAAATTCTGTGTTCATAGCCAGCCCTGCCTGTAAATGAACTGGAGGTTTTCTAAAGATTAAAACCTGGCTTTGCTAGATGTGGTTTAATAATAAAGCCCAGCTCTGTCATTTATTGATTATGAGTTAAAAGAATAAAAAAGAATAGAATAAAAAATAATGGAATAGAAATAATGTGATTAAAAAATAAAATAAGAATAAATTTAATAGTGATAGTAACGAATAATTGACAATGAAAATAATAATAATGATATAATAATTATAATACTGAATAATAGTAGTAGTTATAATAAAATAATAATAATAATAAACAACAATTCAAAAAATACCCCAGTATTTAATTGCAATTAGAGCAAAATGATCCAATTCTTAATAAGTCAGGAAATATTATCCAACTGAAAAAATCTTGGGAAAATCCCAAATTCTGCCTCCCAGAACAGGACTCAGAGTTACTCCATGAGCAAAAGCATTCCCAAAAATTCCTGGAGTTCCTGCAAGGCCTTGGGTCAAAAATATCCCTTAAAGTATCCTGAAAATCCAAGTTTTTGGTGAGATCTGGAGCTCAGGCTTGGGATGAAAAATCAACTTCCCACTTCTGTTTATTTCCAGCAAAATCCACTTTCAAACCCTCCTCCCACATCCCTCATTCCAAGCAAATCCCATTTTCCCGTTCCCAAATGGATTTGTTGGGTTGAGGTTTTAAAATTGGGATTTTCAAGGGAATAATTAAAAAAAAAGGTGATTTTTCTTGGGAAAATGGATGTTTTAATTGGGAGGTCAAACAAGAATGGGAAAAATCTGATCCCAGGGAAAAAGTGGAGTATTACACCAGGACAGGTTGGAAGACAGCATCAAAAACCATCAAAACCAGTAAAAACTAGTCAAAAAATAGTTAAAACCAGTTCAAACCCACCAAAACCAGTTAAAAACAGTAAAAACCCAGTTAAAACCAGTTCAAAACCAGCAAAATCCCAGTAAAAACCTGTTAAAAACACAGTAAGAACCCAGCTCAAAACCAAGCAAAAACCCAGTTCAAACCAGGTTGAAACCAGTTAAAAATAATCCAGAACCAAAACCGGTTAAAAACCAGTTAAAAACCAGTTTAAACCCAGTTAAACCCCACCAAAGCCAGTTTAAACCCAGCTCAAAACCAGTTTGATCCCAGTTTAAGCTGAGTTTCCCAGAACTGCGTCCCAGTGTTCCACTGAGGCCTTGTCCTGTACGGAGTAAAGCCAAGCTTAAATCTGAACTTGGAGCAAACCCCACCAAAAACTCAAAAAACACCAAAAAATTCCTAAAAATTCAAAAGCAACCAAAAAACACCAAAGTCCCTGAAATAAAAACAAAAAATTGACAAAAAAACTCAACAAAAGCAACAAAAATCCCACAAATCCCCAGCTCCAAATTCAGCAGAATTCCCAAGAATCCTCCTGGATACCAAAACCCCTCTCCCAGATTTTCAATCACATTTACAATGGAATTCTAACCCCAAAATGGGATTTTGAAATCCAAAAAATGGGATTTCAAAATGGAATTCTAACTCAAATAAATGGAATTTTGAAAAGGAATTGTAACCCAAAAAATGGGAGTTTGAAATAAAAAATTGGGATTTTGAAGTGGGATTCTAACCAAAAAATGGGATTTTGAAACCTAAAAATTGTGATTTTGAAATGGGGTCTAACCCAAAAATGGGACTTTGAAATGGAATTGTAACCGCCCCAAAAAAAGAGATTTTGCAATCCAAAAATTTGGATTCTGAAATGGAATTCTACCCCCAAAAAAAGGGAATTTTGAAATGGGATTCTACCCCCAGAAATGGGATTTTGAAATGGGATTCAACCCAAAAATGGGATTTAGAGGAAGACTCCAGGGCCTGACTGCACCCTCTGAAAATGAAATAAAATCAATTTCTTGAACTCCTCCTTCCTCCCTTCGGAGCCCAACTCGGCAGAGCTCAGGAGGCAGCAGGAGAAGCCGGTCCCAGCTGGACCTGGCTCTGGATAAAGCCGAGCTCTGGATGTTTGGGGTTCGGATGTTTGGGGTTCGGATGTTTGGGATTTGGATGTTTGGGGTTCGGATGTTTGGGATTTGGATGTTTGGGGTTGGAGGTTTGGGATTTGGATGTTTGGGGTTCGGATGTGTGGGGTTCGGATGTTTGGGGTGCGGATGTTTGGG
>JAWWLW010000078.1:6596707-6607518 GCA_035041385.1 Myiothlypis coronata
ACAGCGAGGGGACAGCGCGGGGACAGCGCGGGGACAGCGCGGGGACACGGGCCAGCAGAGAGAGCCGCGGCTCTGACACTGCTGGGACACCGCGGTGACACTGATGTGACACTGATGTGACACTGATGTGACACCAGGGTGACACTGGCCAGCAGGTCCCCAGAGTCCCCAGGCTGTGACACCGCTGTGACGTCACTGGGGCACTGCTGTGACGTCACTGTGACACCGATATGATGTCACTGTGACACCCACCAGAATTCCAGAGCGTTTTTCATTCCCCTCTTTTTTAAAAATCTCTTTTTCCTTAAACTCCTCAAGGATTTATCCCATTAATTTCCTGGGATTATTTCAATATCCCAAATAAATTTTCCTGAGCTCGTTTCACTTGCAAAGGAAATCAGGGAAGCTTTAAATCCCAGCAGGAAGGTGGAATTCCAGGCAAAATTATTCATATCCACATTTTTCCCTGCCAAAATGCTCAGCCCTGGCACCTGCCACACTTTCTTTCTGCCACGTGCTGCCCTAATTAATATTTAATTATGCAAAATCTGATGTTAATTAGGGGAGCCGATGATTGCTTCTGCTGCTTCCCAAAGGTGAGTTCAAAACTTCCAGGAAAAGGAAGAAAAAGTGAAAATAAAATGGAATTTCTCTGCCCTCGGAGTTTGAAGGCAGATAAAATTCATTATTAAATTTCAAATCATGGAATTAGGGTGGGGTTTGGGAATTTTTCCTGTTGGGATTTGGGATTTTGGGAATTTATCTTTGGGATAAGCAGAAAACAGAGCAGAGGAAGCAAAATTCAGTGAAAATGGAGTTGGGGGATTGGAAAAATCCCTGAATTTGAGATCTCAGCCTTGAAATGGGCATCTCCCCCTCCCAAATATTCCCAAAGATTTTCCAGCCTGGATCTGGGCTGAGCTGCCCCTTCACAGGCCCCAAAACCATTCCCAAATTTCCTCTTCCATCCTTTCCAACTCCATCCCCTAGCAGGAATTACCAGGAATTACCAGGAATAATCAGGAATAATCACTAATTTCCAGGAATGATCAGGAATTCCAGGAATTCTCCCCCCACAGCCATCCCATGGCTCCTGGCTCGGCCCAAGGCTTTGGGGTGGATCCCAAACCCCACAACCCTCCGGCCCCATCCCAGTCAAACACCCCAGGAAAGCTCGGGAAGCAGGCGCTGCCCAGCCCCAGCAGGATTGAAAGGACAAAAATCGGGAATTTTCAGCTCCCATCAGCCTGGACAGGGATCCAACCCCAAAAAATAGGAAAAGGCCAGATCTTAAAAACTGGGAAGGAGTTTTGGCTCCTTCCCCATCCCGAAATTCCAGAAATTCAGGAGTTAACTCCGTGCCTGCACCTTTTATTTGCCTTGGATTTGCCCCAAGTTTGAGTCACGGAGTTCAAACAAAAGGAAAAAAAACCAACAAAAAACCCCAACCCTTTGTGTTTCACATCCCAAATATCCCTGGGAAAGGAGAATTTGGGGAATAACGAGGGCACATCTTTGTTTTATCCAAAAAACCCCCTCAGGATGTGTTCAGAGCATTAAATAACCCAAATTTTCAGGGGCTGCAATTAATAAATGATGGCAAAATTCTGGATTTTCAGCAGCTCCATGCAAGTGCTGAAGGTGGGAGCGGGGTTCTTATAGGATCAGGCTCCTAAAGGAACGTCAGGAATGTGGGGTGGAAACAGAGAGAAAAATAGAGAAAAATCCCGATTTTTTTCCCTTTTCCCCATGAAATAGAGCAGAAAACCAGAGAAAAATCTGGATTTTTTTGTTCTTCTGCCCATGAAACAGAGCAGAAAAGTAGAGAAAAGTTCGGATTTTTTTTCCCCTGAAACAGGGCGGAAAAATAGAGGAAACCCTGGACTTTCCCCTGGAAGCAAGCAGAAAAATAAAGAAAAATCGGATCCCCCCCCCCCATTTTTCCTCTGAAATAGATCAGAAAACCAGAGAAAAATGCGGATTTTTTTGCCCTTTCCCCCTGAAACAGAGAAGAAAACCGAGAAGAATCTGGATGTCCCCCCCTAAAACAGAGCAGAAAAACAGGGCAGAAAAATAGAGAAATTCCGGATTTTCCTCCCTGGAAGAGAGCGGAAAAATAGAGAAAAATCCGGATTTTTTTTTTTTTTTCCTTCTCTCTTTTCCTTCTGAAAAAGAGCAGAAAATGCAGACTTTTCCGTCTGAAACAGAGCAGAGAAACAGAGAAAAATCCGGATTTTTTCGCCCTTTTCCCCCTGCAAGAGCGCAGAAAGGCGATGAAAGCGCGGGCTCCCCTTCCCTCAGGGCTCCCCTTCCTTCCCTCAGGGATCCTCCCATGGACACCGCGCCCGGCGCCGCTCCCGGAGCGGAGCCCGCGGCCTTTTCCGGCTCCCTCAGGAGCTCCGGAGCTTCGGGAGCGGCTCCGGCGGCGCTTGGGGCTGGGACGGAGGGGAAAAACCCCAAAGAGCCTTGAACCCTTATTTATCAAATAATTCATCCTTATTTATCCTGCAGAGCCCAGAGAATCCCGGCCTGCGTGGGGAGTAACCGGGGCGGCCACGGGGCTGCACCCCGACTGCCAGTTCAGGGGTCCGGGGGGGATTTGAGGGAACCTCTGGATGATTTCAGGGATTTTTTTTGGATTTTAAGGATTTTTGGAGGATTTAAGGGAGCCTCTGGATGATTTGAGGGATTTTTTGGATGATTTTAGAGAACGTCTGGATGATTTGAGGGATTTTAAAAAATTATTTTAGGGATCTTGGGAGAATTTTAGTGATTTTTTTTTTTTTAGTATTTTAGGGTTTTTTGGATGATTTAAAGGATTTTAAAAATAATTTTAAGGATTTTTAGAGGATTTTAGGGACCTCTGGATGATTTTAGGAACCTTTGGAAGATTTTAGGGACTTTCAGATGATTTTAGGGACCTCTGGATTGTTTTGGGGACCTCTGGATTGCCTTAGGAACTTTTGGATGAATTGAGGGATATTCAGTGGTGCCAGACCTCATAATAATAATTGTTATTGTTTTTCATCCCTGGGCTTTCAGCCCTTTCAGCAAATCCCAAAAATCCAAGATTTCAATAAAATTCCCTCTCTCCAGCCACATTTTAAGAAAGATTCACACTTTTTTTTGGCTCTGCTGGAAGAGCAGGGATTTGGGATTGTTCCAGGTTCCCACCAAGGTGGAAATCCCTGATTTTCCACCAGCTCCAGGATCCCTCAGAGTTCTAAAATCCAGGAATATTCCAACATTCCAAGTTCCCTACAAACCACCCAAGATGTGATCCCAGACAACACCAACCACAACACATCCCCGGGATTCCAGAAAATTGGGAAATAACTGCTTTATCCTTATATTTTCCAATGGGAATTCCCTCTCAAACAGCTGCATCCATGGCTGGGAATTTCCAGGAATCACCAGAAAACTGGGAAATACCTCTTTTATTCATTTTGTCCCTCAAGAAGTTTCCCTGTTATAATTCACCCTGAGCACCTCAAAATCCAGGATTTTTCATCCATTTTGCTCCTAAATGCCCTAAAAAAAATTCCAATCCAAGAATCCCTCAGGAAAAAAAAAATATCCTTCCTTAGGAGAGGATAAAGTCCAACACTTACTTGTGGCGCCCAGATCTCTTTGTCCTTGAAACTCCAACAAAACCCAGGAGAAGAGGCCAAATCCTGATCCCAGAAGGAGAAAAAGGAGGGAAAACGAGGTGGGAATGGGAGCTGCCGCTGGAATTTGGGATTTCTTCCTGCTCTGTTATCTCCAGGGAACGCTGGTGGAAATCTTTGCCTGGTACAGTCGGAGCCTCTGCTTCACAGGCCAGGAATTTTTACTTTGAATAATTTTTAACTTCGGCTCCCGGCGAGGAAAATGCTCCAAGGCTCTGCTTGGTTGGGTTTGTTATTTATTTCATGGGAGAGGATTTTTTATTGAGGGAGGAAATGGGGGAAATTCTCCTTTTTTCCCATCGTTTCCCAGCTTCCAGGGGTGGAAGGGATGAGGGGAAAGGATCGGAACAATTTTCCTAGAAAAATGAGGAGATAACAGAGCTGGGAGAGAGGATCTTCAGGAACTTTAATCCTCTGAGCTCCATTTGTTTTCTGCTTTGTTTTGAAATATAAATCATTTTCCTGGCCTGTGGCTGAAGCAGCACAATCCCCTCAGACAGGCTGAAACAAAACTAATTCACAATTGTGATACGGAAATTGGTAAAAACACCAATTTATTGTTATTTTTATAATTTTTATCTCTTCAAGGGTTGCAATTCAGGCACATTCCCCTCACAAACGGGAAGAATAAAACCTTAAAACACAAAGGAAATTTTAGAACTCCAGGCCAAGAACAAAGGCCGAAATCACCTCAGAGGTGCTGAAATGAAACTAATTAAACAATTGTGATCATTGAAATTGGTAAAAACAACAATTTACTGTTATTCTTACCTCTTTGAGGGCTGAAATTCAGACATATTCCCCTCACAAACAGAGAGAATTCACCTTAAAACAAAAAGGAAGTTCTAAAAACTGAAGGCCAAGAAAAAGGGCCCAAATCGCCTCAGAGTTGTTGAAATGAAACTAATTAACAATTCTGATCACTGAAATTGGTAAAAACTACAATTTATTGCTATTTTCACTATTTTTACCTCTTCAAGGGTTGAAATTCAGGCACATTCCCCACATAAACTGGGAGACTTCACCTTAAAACACAAAGGAAAAAAGCCAAATTGCCTCAGAAGCCCTGAAACGAAACTAATTAATCAATTCTGATCACTGAAATTGGGAAAAAACACCAAATTATTGTTATTTTTATAATTTTTACCTCTTTGAGGGTTGAAATTCAGGCACATTCCCCTCACAAATGGGGAGAATTCACCTTAAAACACAAAGGAAATTTAAAAAACTCCAGACCTAGGAAAAAGGCCCAAATCCCCTCAGCTCCCTGACAAAGGCAAAAAAAAGTGGGATAATTGGGATTAGACCTCAAACTGCACACAGACACCTCAAAAAATAACTTTTAAACCAATGGAGGTGGAAATTACTCAGTGTAAAGTGAATTTTTCCAGTATTTTCCCACCCGGGAACAGGAAGCTGAGGAAGGAGCTGGAACAAAGCACAGCAGGAAAATGGAACTGGGTGATTTTTGTGGGGATTTTCCAGGATTCCATGAGGAATTCCATGAAAAAATTGGATTTCTAAGGGATGTTTTCCTCCGGGGTGAGGAACTCTCAGCAAATTCCCCCAAAAATCCAAATATCTCACCCAAAACTTGAAGAATTCCTGCCCCATCCCCGTTTTTTACCCTCACACTCCCTCCCAGATGAGAAATTGATTTATTTTGTTTATTCCCACCCCAAATCCCAGTAGAAAATCTCCTTTTTTTTTTTTTTGCTGGCACTGCCAGCTGAGCCCCACCACAAATATCCCGATGTTTTTATGGTGTTTGTCCTTGTTAAAGTCAAATTTAGCCCTTTTTTTCCCTCTCAGCACCTGCCCTTTTCCACCCTGGGAGCTGCCGAGCACCTGCACAATTAAAGCTTCATTAAAACCGACTGTTTTAATTGCCTCTGGGTCGTTGGAGCAGGAAAAACAGCTGGAAAAAAGCCTTGGACATGGTGAGGAAGCCGCAAAAATTCCATGTTTTCCCGCCAGTTTTACTGGTTTGTTATTTTTATTTTATATACTCGCCATGGTGAGTGTGGAATTCACCAAGTTGAGAGTGTCCATCCTCAATAATGAACTGGAAATAGAGAATAAATAAGAATATTCCAGAGAAAAAGGGAAGAATAATAATGATAAATAAGGAATAATAATAAATAAAATTCAATAATAATAGTAGTAATAATAATCATCATCGTCATCAGGATATTCCAGAGAAAAAGGGACGAATACTACTAATAAATAAATAATAATAAATATAATGATAACAATAATAATAACAATAATAATAATAATAACAATAATAATAGGATAATGAAATTCAATAATAATAGGATATTCCAGAGAAAAATGGAATATTGCTAATGCTAATGGAGTAATAAAAATTTAATAATAATAATAATAATCAGAATATTCCAGAGAAAAAGGGAACTATCCCCTCAAAATACAAATTATCACCACTCTTAACATTTATTCAGAGTTTGGTGATAAATTAAAGATATTTTTAAAGGTTTTTTAAGCCTTGGGGAAACTTTTTTCTTCTGCCAGGAATTTTTTTGGAGCTGGATTTGTCCTGGCCGAGCAAACAGCCCCAGCAGAGCGCAGCTTTTCATCAGGACCCATAAAATGGAATATTTTTTATTGGATTTCTGGCAACGCCCGGGAACGTTTGGTGCTTATCAGGCCCAGATAAGATAGCGGAGCTTGGGCTCGGCTCATTAAAGCCCGGCCTGGCCGCGGCAATTAACGAACTGGTTTTTTCCAGGGATGAGCAGCTCCAGAGGATTCCCGGGAAAAGAGCGGGAAAAGCTCCAAGCCCTGGGAAAAAACCCCGGGATTGCTGAGCCAGAGGCAAAATCCGGGATTGCTGAGCCAGAGGCAAAATCCGGGATTTGCTGAGCCAGAGGCAAAATCCGGGATTTGCTGAGCCAGAGACAAAATCCTGGGATTGCTGAGCCAGAGGCAAAATCCCGGGATTGCTGAGCCAGAGGCAAAATCCTGGGATTGCTGAGCCAGAGGCAAAATCCGGGATTTGCTGAGCCAGAGGCCATTAATGAACTCATTTTCTCCAGGTGATTCCCAGGATGAGCAGCTCCAGAGGATTTCCTGGGAATTACTGGAAAATTGTGCTCCCAGCTCAGCTTCCCTGGGTGAAAATCCCAGGATTTGCTGCTCCAAAGACAAAATCCTGGGATTTCTGATCCAGAAGCAAAACACTGGGATTTGCTGATCCAAAGCCAATAAACAAATTGGTTTTTCCCAAGGACTCTATGGGACGAGCTGCTCCACAAGGATTTCCCAAAAATTATTGGAAAATCTTGGTTCCAACTCAATTTACCTGGGCCAAAATCCCGGGGTTTTCTGATCCAAAAGCAATGAACGAATTGGTTTTTTCCCAGGAATCCCACAGGATGAGCAGCTCCAGAAAGATTCACCTGTTCCTGGAATTACTGGAAAATTGAGCTCCCAGTTCAGCTTCTCCGGACTCTCTTTGCCTTCTGCTCCCCCCAGTGGCTGCAGCTCCGGGGATTTCCAGGGATGGAATGAAAGGAAATTGATGAAATTAACCACAAATCCATGAAATTAAAAAGAAAAATAAAGCCATGGAATTAAAGGAAAAATGTGGAATTGAAAAGAAATAAAAAGGGAATCAATGAAATTAAAAGGAAATCTGTAGAATTAAAAAGAAATCCTAAAGAAATCAGTGAAATAAAAAAGATCCATGAAATTCAAAGGAAATACAAAAGAAATCCATGGAATTTGAAGGAAATCCATGAAATTCAAAAGAAATCAGCCAAAAATCGACAGTGGAAATGACATCATTGGGAAAGAGAATTGGGAATTGCAGTGGGAATTTCCCCAATCCCAACCCCAAAACCCTAAATCTGATCCCAGTGGGGAATTGGGAGGGAAAAAGGGAATGAAAGCCCAGCTTTACCTGCTTGATGTAAACATCTTAATTAAGCCCATGCTAATTGCTCGCTCCTAATTAAAGCTCTCCCAGTTCCAGAGCCTCTGGAACTGCAGCTCCTGGAATTTTGGGGTTTTCCCTGCTCAGCTGTCCCTGAGGGCCAGCACAGCCTTGGAATTTGATTTTTCCCAACATTTTTTCCCTGTTTGATTTTCTGATCAACCCCCCAAAAAGCTGAAAGGCAAAAAAGAAAAGTTTAAATCTCTTTATTTTGGCACTGTTTACAAAGATACAAATGCAGGAAATATTGGGGGGTTAAAACCGAGTTTTAAAGCACAATTTTATTGTCAACCCAAAGCAGCACTTTGGAAAGGGAATTTGATGGTGGAAAGGAAGGAGAAACCCAGAAAACTCAAAATTAAATGCACAGAACCAAAGCTGAAACCCAAACCCAAACGAACCCCACAAAGCTCAACCCCAAAGCCAAAACCAAACCCAAAATGCACAAAATTCAAGCACAAAGCCCCAAATGAAACTGTAACCCCAAATCCAAATCTAAACCCACCAAACCCAAGCACAAACCCAAACCTACAAAACCCAAACTCCAAACCCCACAAAATTCAACCCCCAACCAAACCTAAACTCAAAAAATCAAACCCCAAAACCCAAAATTCAACCCAAACCCAAAGCTCAACCATAAAACCAAACCTAAACCCACAAAACCCAACCAGGAGCTCACAGCAATGACAAAGCTGAACCACACCCCAAAAATGAGTAAAAATGTGGGGATTTTAACATTTTCTGGGTAAAAATGTCAGGATTTTGGGTAAAAATCTTGGGATTTTTGTTTTCTGGGTAAAAATCACTGAGAAAAACTCGATTTTAATCACACACAGAATTAGATTTTTAGATGTTTACACAAACCCCACGTTTAATGTCACAAATCCCATTTTTAATGACAAAAATCCCATTCTTAGACAACAATTAAAGCAAATCCCACACAAGAAGAGACAGAAAAAGGAGCTGATCCTTCAATAAATTAAAATTCAGCAATTAAGCAGGACAGGAATTAACACACAGGAATTCCCAGCTCCAGAGGTGCAATTCCTTGGAATTATTTGCATAGTTCCTCCTTTTTTTTTCCCCTTTGGAATTCAGAAAGTCCTCATGAATTTGGAAAATCCTCAGCAATTCTGAATTCCAGGATAAAACCTTCCTCCTTGGGAAGGGAAAAAAAATCTCAGCAGCACAAAAAAAAATGGAAATGATCAAAATTCCAAGTTGGAATTTCCCAAATCCTCAAAAAAAAGGGGAATTTCAACTGGAATTCCTTGGCCAGGAGGAAAAGAATTTTCTCATAATAAAGAGGAAAAATTTGCAATTTTTTGGCACAGGAGCCTCTCCATGATTTGGGTTTTATCCCTAAAAATTCTACCAAAATCTCATTGTTTTCAAGGAGATAAAAACAAATCCAGCTGCCCCAAAACTCCCAGAAAAAATGGGATTATTCCATGGGATCAGTGGATTTCTTCCCATCCCAGTTCTCCTCTTGGAAGCTTTGAGCCCCAGGGAAATGTGGGTTCTGCAGGGGAGGCAGATCCAAGAGTCCTGTTCTCATTTTCCCATGAAAACTTTGGGGAAAGGGAGAAACCAAAGTTCCCATCCCACCCTGGCAGGGGAGGCTGAGGAGCCCAAGGATTCCTCTGGGAACTCAGGGGGGACACAGGAATCCCAGGGATTTGGGATGGATTTGGGATGGATTTGGGATGGAGCCCAGAACAGCCCAGCCAGGGGGAAAACAGCTGGAATTCCAGGGGCTGACAGGGACTTCTCCATGGATTTGGGACTGATTTAGGACTTCTCCATGGATTTGGGACTGATTTAGGACTTCTCCATGGATTAGGATGGATTCAGGACTTCTCCATGGATTTGGGACTGATTTAGGACTTCTCCATGGATTTAGGACGGATTCAGGATGGATTCAGGACTTCTCCATGGATTCAGGATGGATTCAGGACTTCTCCATGGATTTAGGATGGATTCAGGATGGATTCAGGACTTCTCCATGGATTTAGGACGGATTCAGGACTTCTCCATGGATTTGGGACCCTCAGGCTTGGATGAAGAAGCTGCAGGAGAGGGACCCAGCCAGGAAGAAAATCCTTTTCCAGCTCTTTGAACTTCCCACAATTGCTCAGGCAGGAATGAGATCCATGGGAGAAGCTGAGGCTGCCAGGAACTGGGGAACACCTCTGGAGCTCAAATCCCAGGGATTTCCCACACCAAAAATCCCATTTTTCCACTGGCAGGAGTTGTCGCCATCCCTGTGGCTCATCCCAAAAATCCCTGAGTGCCCCACGAGCAGGAATTCCCAATTCCAGGAATGGATTTTCCCTCGGAGAACATTTAATCCAAGGACTGAGCTGGAAAAATTCCCAAAAAACTCCAAGATTTGGGATCAGGCCTGGATTGAGCACCAGGAGAGCTCCCAGTGGGATCTGGGATTTGCTTCCAAAGGATTCTGCATCTTAATTACTGTCATAATTAATTAGCATGGTTAGTTAGCATAATTAATTAGCATAATTAATTGCTGTCCCAGGTTAAAGCAGTGGCACTTGAGAGGATCCCTTTGCCAAGTGTCCAGCCCAGGATGGATCCGCATCTCAAATCCCAGCTCCAGTTTTGGGGTCACATCCCAAGGAAAGTCCCCAGATTCCTGAAGGATTCTCTCCACAAGTCCCCAAATCCCTCAGGAATTCTCCCCAAACACCAAAAATCCCCCAAATCCTCCAGGAACTCCCCCATCCTCGGGCAGGAACCCCCAGAGCAGCACCAGGAGCCTCCAAAGCTCCCGGACGTCCCCGGGGTGAGATCTGACACAAACCCTTTGGGGTGTCTGTGGGATCAGAGCTCCTGGATCTGACACAAACCCTTTGGGGTGTCTGTGGGATCAGAGCTCCTGGATCTGACACAAACCCTTTGGGTTCCTGTGGGATCAGCAGCTCCTGGGTCTGACACAAACCCTTTGGGTTCCTGTGGGATCAGCAGCTCCTGGGTCTGACACAAACCCTTTGGGGTGTCTGTGGGATCAGAGCTCCTGGGTCTGACACAAACCCTTTGGGTTCCTGTGGGATCAGCAGCTCTGGGGTCTGACACAAACCCTTTGGGTTCCTGTGGGATCAGAGCTCCTGGATCTGACACAAACCCTTTGGGGTGTCTGTGGGATCAGAGCTCCTGGATCTGACACA
>JAWWLW010000078.1:6607618-6633416 GCA_035041385.1 Myiothlypis coronata
GCTCGGGGTCTGACACAACCCCTCGGGGTGTCTGTGGTATCAGAGCTCGGGGTCTGACACAAACCCTTTGGGTTCCTGTGGGATCAGCAGCTCTGGGGTCTGACACAAACCCTTGGGGTGTCTGTGGGATCAGCAGCTCCTGGATCTGACACAAACCCTTTGGGTGTCTGTGGGATCAGCAGCTCCTGGGTCTGACACAAACCCTCGGGGTGTCTGTGGGATCAGAGCTCGGGGTCTGACACAAACCCTCGGGGTGTCTGTGGGATCAGCAGCTCCTGGATCTGACACAAACCCTCGGGGTGTCTGTGGGATCAGAGCTCGGGCTCGCTCCGGCCGGGGCTCACACGTTGCTGACCCGGCTGTCGGCGGCGCCGGGCGGGGCCGGGGCGCGCTCGCGGCGGACGTAGCGCGGCTTCCGCACTGCCGGGACAAAACATCCCAAAAACACCCGTGGGAATGGGGTCCCACCGGGAAATCCCAGAGGGGAGGGGGGGGTTGTGGGGATTGAGGCACAGCGGGGTTTGGGGTTGGGGTTGGGGTTGGGATTTGGGTTTGGGGTTGGGTTTTGGGCGTTCAGGGTTGGGATTTGGGATTGCGGTTGGGTTTCGGGTTTGAGCGCGGCTTCCACGCTGCCAGGACAAAACATCCCAAAAGAATCCCTGGGAATGGGATTGGGGAGGGAAATCCCAAAGGGAGGAGGGGTGGGATGTGGGGATTGAGCTGCAGGAGGGTTTGGGGTTGGGGTTGTGTTCTGTGGTTTTTACCCCACAAAACCCAAACTAAAACCCACAAAACCCAACGACAAAACCGAGAGTAAATCCCCAAAACCAACCCCCAAACGAAACCCACAAAACCCAACCACAAACCCCAAACTAAACCCACAAAACCCACTCCCAACCCCAAAAAACCTCAAGCAGAACCCCAAAAATGGATTTCCCACCAGAAACCCCATCAATATTCTGCCCTGCATGAATTAAAGCAACAAATCCCATTGGAAAAATCAAACCCCACTGATTTCTGCTCCTTATCCCGGGAATTGTTGGGATTTTCCATTCATTTTTAGCACATTCCAGGGGGAATTTCCTCACCTGAAGAAGCTGGAGGAGAGATCATGGAGGCCTGTGGAACAGAAGGATAATGTCAAAAAACCCCAAATTTGAACAGTTTTTCTTTAAAAAATCTAGGAATTTTTTAGGATTCCTATAATTTTCACTATTTTTCTATTTTTGTCCCAGTTTGGATCCAAAGAACCCCAAAATATCTTTAATTTTATTTCAGCCTCATTCATCAATTAAGGAGTTGCTTAATAAAGTCCCAATTTAGTTAATTAAAATAGAAATTCTTGTTTATTTAATGTTCCTATAAAAGCAGAATTCACTCACTGTTTCACTGGGCTGGAGAACAGATGCTAAAAAAGAAGGGAAAAAAAAGATTAATTAACATTATTTTAATTAGTTTGAAGGCTGGAATTGTTCATTTTCCAAAAATACAGCCATGAAGGCAATATTTTCTTGTTAAAAAAGGAATTTTGTCTCAAAATCCAACCAAAATGCTCAAAAATCCCATTTGGAGAATTTATTTGGTGGAGGACTCTCAAGACTGGAGAATTTATTGGCACAAAATGGGAATTTTCAAGGAAAAAATCCCCATTTCAGTCAATTAACAGAGTGAAATTCATGAATTAATGGACAATTAAAGGGTTTTTTACCTTTGTTCCTTCTGTAGAAAATCTTTGGGAGTTTGTTGGCTCGTTTGAGGTAGAAAAAAGAAGCCACAGAAAGGATCAGGAATAAACTGAGGAAAAACGTCCCCAGAATCAGAGAAACGGCGACTTCAGGGCCCCCTGGAAATGAAGAAATGATCAAAAAGAGAGAAAATCTGGTTTGGACCAAAAATCTCTTTTTATTAAAGGATTAAATCCGAGTGAAGAGCAAATTCCTGATTTTCAGGTGCTGTTGGATCATTCCCAGTGCCTGAAATTCAGTTTCAGTTGCAATGGCAGCTGCCAGGGATTAAATCAGTTTGAACCAATTTTAATCATTAAATCAGTTTGGACAAATTAAATCACTTTTTAAACTCATTAAATCACTTTTTAAACTCATTAAATCCCTTTTTTAAAACCCATTTTAACAAATGAAAACACTTTCATTGGTTAAACTCTTTTTGAAGTCATTAAATCACTATTAAAACTCATTTTAACAAATTCAAACACTTTTAACTCATAAAATCCCTTTATAAACTCCATAAATCACTTTTTAAAATCATTTTAACAAATTCAGATGCTTTAGACTCATTAAATTCCCTTTTAAACTCATTAAGTCCCTTTTTAACCTAATTTTAACATACTGAACCCATCAAATCCCTTCTTTCAGGCCCCAAATGCTCTGAAATTCCAGGTTCTCACCGAAGTTCTGGATGAAAGGAGAGCTCATGTTCACGTGGGAATTCATTGCTCTGCTCCCAGCTGGGGAAAAACAGAAAATTGACACCAAAAATGAAAATGAATTCAATGAAATTCCAATTCATTCCAGGATGTGGAAAAAAAATCTGCATTTTTTGCTGCCTTTTGGTGGGGTTTTTGCAGTCACTGATGACAAAGCTATTCCAGTTCATTGCAATGAATTTAATGAGATAAACTGATAAAACTGGGTTGCACACTAAAAGCTGTTCCAGTTCATTGCAATGAATTTAATGAGATAAATTGATAAAACTGGGTTGCACACTAAAAGCTGTTCCAGTTCATTGCAATGAATTTAATGAAATAAATTGATAAAACTGGGTTGCACACTAAAAGCTGTTCCAGTTTGTTCCCATGAACGGGATGGGACCTGTGGATCACTCACAGCTCCTGCACTCGCTGAGGTTGTGCTGGGGTTTCTGCAGTCACTGATACCAAGTGATTACAAAGCTATTCCAGTTCATTCCAATGAATTTAATGAAATAAATTGATAAAACTGGGTTGCACACTAAAAGCTGTTCCAGTTCATTGCAATGAATTTAATAAATAAATTGATAGAACTGGTCCCACACTCACAGCTCCTGCACTCGCTGAGGTTGTGGAGGGGTTTTTGCAGTCACTGATCACAAAAGCCATTACAATTAATGCAATGAATTTAATAAATCAATTGATCACTCACAGCTCCTGCACTCGCTGAGGTTGTGTCCCGTGGGGCTGCCCAGGCTCCCGTTCCTGCAGCGCACGCAGCTGCTGCTGCCGTCCTCACTCCACCTCCTGTAGCATCCTGCCAGACATGGAATGGATAAAACACCAAATTCCCAATGGTCTGCACCTCCTGTAGCATCCTGCCAGACATGGAATGGATAAAACACCAAATTCCCAATTGTCTGCCACTTCCCAGCTTTTAGAGGGGGAAAAAGCAGAAATTCCCTTTTTTCTGGGTTACAAACAGCCCCTGATCCCCCTTTGCCCAGGGGATTTCCAACCCTTTTCCAAGGGTTGGAAAAGCAGAACCAGAGAGGTTGGAATAAAGAGGTTTTATTCTCAAATTTTATTCCCAATTTTTATCCCAGGAAAAACAAAAATTTCCCAAAGGGAAAAAGGAGAAGGAATGATGAGGAAATAATATCACTTAATGAATGAATGAATTAGCACTCCCCAGCTGCTGGGTTTGGGTGTTCAAGTCCAGAAAATCTGGGAGTTTGTGTTCCCTGGAATTCGCCAGGGCCAGCCTGCTCTGTGCCCATGAGTAAATAATCCATTTATTTATTGAATAATTTATTGAATAAATGATCCTCAAGGGCTTTTCCAAGCCCAATTCCAGGGACTGATCCCAAAGAATTCCCCACCTGGGCTGCACTGCTGGGTGACTGGGCAGGAGCTGTTGGAATCCAACATTTCCACACAACATTCGGGGTCTGCCACCTGCGGAGAGAAATTCCCAAGGAATTCCCACTTTTCCATCGAGGAAATGAAAATAAATATAAAAAATAAATTTCAAATCTCCACAGAAATTAAGGGATAATACACTTAAAACCCACTGGATTTTTTTTTCAGCAAGAAGGAGAAAACTTGGTTTATTTTTAATTTTATAAATCAATTTTATTTTCTAAATCCATTTTATTTTTATTTTAGATATAAATTTTATTTTTAAAAATCTATTCTATTTTGCTGTTAGAAATCAATTTTACTTTTCTTCTCTAAATGCATTTGATTTTTAGTTTCTAAATAAAAATATCGAAAATTCGGGATAAAAAAATAAAATAAAAATGAAATTAAAAAAATTAATAATAATAAAAAATAAATTAAATTCCTGGAGTACCCACTGAGTTTTCCGTGGATTTTCCTGCAACTTCTGCCACGAGCCTGGTCAGGAGAAGCACGAAGGGCACCTCCATTCCCAGCAAAAACACAGATCTGGAGAAAATTCGGGAAGAAATTCAAATTATTTATTAATGACACTGGAAGTCTGCTTCCCTTTAAAGAAGTTTAGGGAAAAAGGGGGAGAAAAAAAGGGGGTGGGAAGAGTAGGGAAACACGGATGAAAGAAGGATAATTGATGATAAAATATAATAAAATTAAATTATTTAGATTTTTGTCAATACCTGAATATTCAAAGAATAAGAAAACACAGATGGAAAAGGATTATTGATTATAAAACCACAACAAAATTAAATTATTTCGATTTTTATCAATACCTGCTTATTCAAAGAGTAAGACAATACAGATGAGGAAGGATTATTGATTTTAAAAACATCCCAAAATTAAATTATCATTTAAAAATCGATGGTTCTTACCTTTCAGAACACCCTTGGGGAACAGGGAATACTAAAAAGGGAAATTTGGGTGGAAAATCCACCTGGAAATGCTGGATGGTCCTGGTGCCAGCCCCAGCCCAGCTCAGCTCAGCTGAACCCAGTTCAGCCCAGCTCAACCCAGCCCAGCCCAGCCCAGCCCAGCTCAGCTCAGCCCAGCCCAGCTCAGCTGAACCCAGCTCAGCTCAGCTCAGCCCAGCTCAGCCCAGCTCAGCTCAGCTCAGCCCAATCCCCATGCCTGGATCAGAGCAGGACACGGAGGGGCTGAGCCCAGCCCAGCCTGCAGCCATCCCAGCCACTTCATCAGCCAATCTGTTTTATTTATTTCCATCAGCCAATCTGTTTTATTTATTTCCATCAGCCAATCTGTTTTATTTATTTCCATCAGCCAATCTTTTTGATTTCCATCAGCCAATATCTTTTTGATTTCCATCAGCCAGAGAGAATCTGGAACATTTGATGGATCTGGGGCTGTTGGGCTTTTTTATTGAACCACTTTGAAAGCAAAGCTGAGCTCAAAATCTGCTCTAAAGCTTCTAAACACTTAAAATATTCGGATTTTTTTGACTTAATTTTCACTTTACTTTTAAAATTACTTTATTCCTACTTAATTGCTTCCAAGCCATCCCAAAATTGACAAATTTCCCACAGATTTCCTCAGGATCAAACACCCACAGCAAAATAAATTTGCCCAAAAATCTGTTCCATGTTTGGCATAATTTTTTATGTGGATTTGGAAAAAAAATTATATATATATAATATATATATATATATATAGCCTGTGCCTGAATGAGAAGATATTTTCCCCCAGGATTTTCCTGCCAGCTCCAATTTCAGAATTCCAACAAGGATTTCACAGCCTGGGTGTCAGGTCTGGAACAGATCCCAAATCTCTGCCAGCTCAGACCCCAGGGGGATGAATCCCATGGGGGAATGAATCCCAGAGGGAATGAATCCCAGAGGGGATGAATCCCAGAGGGGATGAATCCCAGAGGGGGAATGAATCCCATGGGGGAATGAATCCCAGAGGGGATGAATCCCAGAGGGGGAATGAATCCCAGAGGGGGAATGAATCCCATGGGGGAATGAATCCCATGGGGGAATGAATCCCTGGGGGAATGAATCCCAGAGGGAATGAATCCCATGGGAATGAATCCCATGGGGGAATTCTGCCTCTTGTTGTGCCTCAAAGGCAGCACAAACAACTCAGGGACACCGAGGGCTTTCCTCCCACTGCTGCAAGCAAAACGTTTTCATTATCTCCACAGTTTCCATTTTTCCTGCTGCATTATCAGCATTTTTCTTGCTGGAGCTTGGGAATTACTTCAGTAGCTGGGAAAGGATGGAAGTGGAGAGAAACTGTGCCTGGAATTCAGGTGAAATAGAGCAGAATCAGAGAGGTTTTAAAAGCTGGAATGATAAAACTGAGGAGAAAAGTTGGCCATGATAAAATGCCAATGAAATGATAAAACTGAGAGAAGAACAGAAGGGTTTAAACACTGAAATGATAAAACTGAAAAGAATGGAAGGGTTATAAACATTGAAATGATAAACCAGAGAAGAATGGAAGGGTTATGAACATTGAAATGATAAACCAGAAGGGATTGGGAGGTTTATAAACATTGAAATGACAATCCAGAAGGGATTGGGAGGTTTATAAACATTGAAATGACAATCCAGAAGGGATTGGGAGGTTTTAAGAGCTGCAGTGCCTCTCACCTGCAGGCTCCCCAGAGCCCTGTGCACCTTGCCCAGCTGCCAGCACACACCTGAGGCTCCTGCTTCGCTGCTCATTTCACCAGGAACCTGCAAAGGTTTAACCAAACAATCTTTTATCAGTCCCAGCTGGAGCAGGACTCGTTTTTCCAGCTCGGGGCTGAGCTCAGTCCTGCCCTTTCCCCGGCTGGGGTTTTGTAACAGCGCTCAGCAATTAAAAGCTCGGTTTAATCAGAACCACCTTAAGCCAGGCTTTGCTGCAAAAGCTGCTCCACACCTGCCTTGAGCAAACATTCATTCATATTTACTGCTGGGACACCTTCTGCTCTTACAGCACTTGCTGCAGCATGAAAAATCAGGAGGAGAGGTGAATGTTCCACAGGGAAAAGTGGTTTGGGGAAGGAGAAATTCACATTATATAGGGAAAAGTGGTTTTGGAAGGAGAAGTGAATATTCCACAGGGAAAAGTGTTTTAGGAATGGCATAAAGGAATGGGTTGGGAGGGATTTAAAGGGTTTTCAGTGTCACCTTGCTGTGCCCCAGGTGGCTCCAAGCCCTGTCCAGCCTGGCCTGGGGCATCCCAGGGATGGGATATCCTTGGGATAACCAGTGCCAGGATCCCTCACAGGGAGGGAATTCTCCCCAAAATCCAACCTGAACCCACTCCTTGTCGCTTGGAATGAATCCCCCCTCGTGTCACTCCATCCCTTGGAAATTCCCTTCCTGCAGCTCGGGAAGGTCACAGCGAGGTCGCCCCAAAGCTTCCCCTATCCAGGCTCAGCAATCCCAATGTTTCTGTGATAAATTTGGGGGTTTTCACCCCTAAACGGTGCACCAAAATCCATATTATTGGGATGTGCATTTGGGGGAAGCTCAGCCAGGAAAAACACACCGAAACAATATCACCAAACACCCACCACCGCAACAAGCTCAGACCGGCAAAAAATCCTCTTCAGCCGAGTGAAAATATTCGGAAATAAAAGTTTCACGGGGGGGACAAAGAGAGGATTCCTTTCCAAATGCAGCTGGTCCCAAAAGCGCTGGGCAAGGAGCAGGAACAGGGGCGGATTTTTAATCCTAGACCTTTTAATCCTAAAGCTTTTTAACCCCAAAGCCAAACCCCTCCGACCCCCTGGCGCTGATTCCCCTGCAGAACTCGGTGACTCCATGAGGAGCCGCTGCCCACCGGAACAATGGGGCCCCACCCAGGGCTCGCCGCTCGCCCCGGGGCGCGCCGCCCGTTCCCCCTCCCGCTTCCTCCTCCTCCTCCTCCTCCTCCTCACCTGAGGCTCCCCCGAGCATCCCCCCGCCACCGCCGAGGTTCCCGTTCGTACCCCCCGCCCTCCACCGGCGCCCAGCCCGCTGCGCCCCGCGCCACCCTGGGAGTTGTAGTCCCGCGGCCACGCCCGCCCCGGCGCTGCGCCTCGCGGCCGCTCCGCTAGAAACTACAAATCCCAAGAGCACCCGCGGCCGCCCCACCTGTGCCCCGCTCCCCGCAGGTGAATCCGCGCTCTCGGTCGTTCCGCGCGGCCCGCGATGCCCGCTGGGAAAGCGAGTCCCGCGCTGCCGCGGGCCGCGGGGGCGGCGGGGAGGCCGCACTACAACTCCCGGCGTGCCCCGCGCGCCGCCGCCATTTTGGGCGTTGCCTGGCAACGCTGACGCGGCGGGAGGGAGGAGGCGGCGGGGTCGAGGCCTGTGCGCCCCAAAATCCCGGGAATTCGGGAAAATCGGGAAAATCGGGAAAAACAGCTGTGCCGGATGTGGCTGCCCCATCCCTGGCAGTGCCCGAGCCCAGCCTGGAGCAGCCTGGGACAGGGGGAGGTGTCCCTGCCCGGGGAAAGGGGTGGGACTGGATGCGATTTAAGATCCCGCCCAAACCATTCCAAAATTCCATAAAGGAAACCGTGGGGTTTGTTTCCCCTAAAAATCTCCTTCTTCTATGGTTCATTTCCCTCTACAAATCTCCTTTAATGTGGTTCATTTCCTCTCAAAATCTCCTTTTAATGTGGTTTATTTCCTCTAAAAATCTCCTTTCATGTGGTTTATTTCCCCTTTTAACCCCGTGTTATTTTGCATGCGGATGAGGAGCAGCTCCTTCCGCAATCCCAGAATTTTCCTCATTCCTTGGAGCACGAATCCATTTAAATTTGGCATTTCCAAGCCAGCTCCTGAATTCCCTCAGGGTTATTTTTCTGACGAAAGCATAAATAAACCTCAAAGGCCTCATTTAGACAAATTTGGAGCTGCTCCTCACCTTTATTTTGAGGAAAATCTGTTTTTCTGCTTAAATTATCATGGAAAACATTCCTGGAGGTTTTGGATATCTTCCCTAAACTTTTTTAGTTCTGGAAGTTGCAAATTATACACAAAATATGGATTGGCTTTGTCCGATTTTTCTTTATTTCAAATCAAGACTGCCTCGAAATGCAAATATTTGTAAAGGTAGGAGGTGAAAAATGCCATGAATATTCATAAAATATGATAATTATCCAAATTACAGCTAACGAGGTAATCTTGCTTCATTTCCATGGCTTTGTAAATATTATTTTTTAAAATAAAAGGGAAGGAGGGAGAAAAGGAGATGGGGAATCACTCCTGAAGCTCCAAAATTAAATCTAAAAAAATTATAAATATTTAAAAAAAAAATCCACGAAGGATTTTCCAAATTCTTTCCCTGAATAAAGGAGAAGAAAGTTCCTGGAAGTGGGAGAGCCTCGAAATTCCAGGGGTTTGGGGCTGGCCAGGAATGCCTGGATGAATTTCTGTGTTGGAAATTCCCATGGGAATGGGAAAGGGATTGGGAATGGGGATATGGGAAACTGGGAATGTGGGAATGGAAATGGGAATATGGGAAAGGGAATGGGAAATTCCTGAATTCCTGATTCCTTGGAATCCCAACTCCTCCTTCCTACCTGGATGTGCTCTGGGCAGTGCAAACCCTCCTGGAATCCCTGGCTGTGAGGATCCCATGGATCCAGGAAAAGCAGGAATGGGGAATCCTGTGGAAAAGCAGGAATGGGGAATCCTGTGGAAAAGCAGGAACGGGGAATCCTGTGGAAAAGCAGGAACGGGGAATCCTTGGGCTGTGGAAAAGCAGGAATGGGGAATCCTGTGGAAAAGCAGGAATGGGGAATCCTGTGGAAAAGCAGGAATGGGGAGTCCCTGGCTCTGAGGATCCCATGGATCCAGGAAAAGCAGGAATGGGGAATCCTGTGGAAAAGCAGGAATGGGGAGTCCCTGGCTGTGAGGATCCCATGGATCCAGGAAAAGCAGGAATTCTGCCAGCAGAGGGCCGGAGGGTTTGGTTGGAAAAGCGGGAGAGGAGCAGCGGGAGGGCCCTGGAGGCTCTGCCGGGCACATCCCCGGCCCCAGAGTCATTCCCGAGCCATCCCAGAGTCATTCCCGAGCCATCCCAGAGTCATTCCCGAGCCATCCCCGGCCGAGGGAAGTGACTCAGAGCCGCGGCACCGCGCCGGGACAGGCACGGGACAGGCACGGGACAATGAGAGAGCTC
Source organism: Myiothlypis coronata (assembly GCA_035041385.1). Classification (NCBI taxonomy): domain Eukaryota; kingdom Metazoa; phylum Chordata; class Aves; order Passeriformes; family Parulidae; genus Myiothlypis; species Myiothlypis coronata. The sequence continues at coordinate 6,617,622 of JAWWLW010000078.1, forward strand.
CGAGCACCTGCTGGGAAAAGCGGGAGGTGCAGGGTTTAGGATGAGTTAAAATGTCATCAACATATCCTATTAATAAACAATAACATCATAAGTATTTCGTACTAATTCTATAGTTAATATTTCTTATTTATTTCTGATTTATGTCTCATTTTCCTGCAGCTCCTGCATCCACGCTCCCCAGCTCCTGGAATCCAGGGAAAACACAGGAAATATCCACGGAGACCACACAGGAAATATCCAGGGAAAACACAGGAAATATCCTGGGAGACCACACAGGAAATATCCAGGGAAAACACTCTGAGCTCTCCTCCTCCCTCTTGGCAGCTTTTCCTGAGACAGAATTCCCGCTCTGTCCCTGCAGCATTCCTGGGAATTCCCGGTGCTCCATCAGGGAATGGTCCCGGCCTTGTTCTCCTCCCAGCTCCAGATGAACAATTCCCAGCTCTGTCCCTGCAGCGTTCCCAGAAATCCGAGCCGGGAATTCCCGCTCCAGGAGTGGAACCAGGGAACGGTTCCCAAACTTTCTCCTCCCGGCCCAGACCAACAATTCCCAGCTCTCCTGGAGTTCCAGCCCCGCTCACAGCTCCAGCAGGGAACGGCTCCCGGCCCGTTCTGCTCCGGGCTCCAGGGAATCCCCGGAGCTCCGGCTCCGCTCCTGCCGCGCTCCCAGCAATCCACGGCCGGGAATTCCCGTTCCAGGAACGGTTCCCAAACTTTTCTCCTCCTGCCCCAAATAAACAATTCCCGGCTCTTTTCCCTGCAGCGTTCCCGGAATTCCCCGGCTCCCAGGCTTTCCCCTCCTGGCCGGGGTTGGCTCTGCAGTTCCCAGGATGCCAAATTCCAATGGGAATTCCAGAGGCTGCGCTGGCTCCTGGCAGGAAGGAGCTGGTGAGTCACAGATCAACCTGGAGCTGACCCTGGCATGGACTTTATTTTATTTTATTTTATTTTATTTTATTTTATTTTATTTTATTTTATTCTATTCTATTCTAATCTTATATTTTATTTCATTTTAAAATTTATTTTTAAATTTACTTTAAAAATTTATTTTATATTATTTTCTATTTTACTTTATTTTAGATTTTATATTATATTCTATATATTTTTAAACTTTATTGTATTGTTTATTATATTGTATTGTATATTATATTGTACTGTATATTTTATTTTATTTTCCCCTGCTCTGTTCCTGCCAGACAATCCCAAGAGGGATCAATGATGGAAATTGGTGGAAAACAACTGAAAATTTTGAACGCTCCTGGAAATCAGAATAGCCCAGCATTGGACACTTCCAAGGACCCTAGAAAAAAAGGGATAAATTATGGAAAATTTTAAAAAACCCTCAAAAATAGAATTTTCCAACCTGGAAAAGAGGGATCAATGATGGAAATTGACAGAAAGTTTTGAAAATGCCTGGAAACCAGAATTCCCAGCCTGGAAAAGCGGGATAAATTATGGGAAATACAACAGAAAATAATAATAACAAAAAACAACCCAACTCTAACATTGAATATCCCTGCCTGGAAAAGAGGGATCACTGATGGAAAATCTTAAAAAATCCCTGGAAATCAGAATTTCCCAGGCTGGAAAAGAGGGAACAAATCAGGGAAAATGTTAAAAACCCCTCAGAGCTCGAATTTCCCAGGCTGGAAAAGAGGGAGCGCAGGCGGGAATGGCTGGGAAAGGAGAGGAGATGTTTCAGATCCCAAACTCGGCTGTTTCCCGCTGCTTCCCCGCGGCCCCGGAGCGCTCGGGGCTGCCGGGAGTGACTCCGGCCGCGATCCCGGCCGTGATTCAGCGGATGGGGCCGGGCAGGCGGAGCAGGAAAAGTCACCTGGGCAGGACGGGATAAAACTCACCTGGGCAGGACGGGATAAAACTCACCTGGGTGGCAGCTCGGGGATTTCCTGCTCGGGAGATCGCAGCGCAGCCCGGCTCGGCTCCAGGATCCCATCCGCGCTCCCGGGGCTCCGGGGGGTTCCTGAGCATCCCGGGGGGTTCCGGGGCATCGGGGGAGCAGGAGATGCTTTGGATCCTCTGACAGCACCTGGACAGGTATTTATGGGGCTGGGGGTGGAATCCCACTGAGCCATCGCTGGGACTGGGGAACGGGGACTGGGATCACTGGAACTGGGATCACTGGAACTGGGATTGTTGGGACTGGGATTGTTGGAACTGGGATCACTGGGACTGGGATCACTGGGACTGGGATCGTTGGAACTGGGATCACTGGGACTGGGATCACTGGGACAAGGATTGTTGGAACTGGGATTATTGGAACTGGAATCACTGGAACTGGGATTTTTGGAACTGGGATCACTGGGACTGGGATCGCTGGAATAAGGATTGTTGGAGCTGAACTGGAATCACTGGGGTTGGGATCACTGGGACTGGGATCGTTGGAACTGGGATCGCTGGAATAGGGATCAGTGGAACTGGGATTGGTGGAACTGGGGAACTGGAACAGAGATCACTGGGAGTGGGATTGTAGGACTGGGATTGTTGGAACTGGGATTGTTGGAACTGGGATTGTTGGAACTGGGATTGTGCTGGAATGGGAATCTGGGACTGGGATCACTGGAACTGGGATTGTTGGAATTGGGATCACTGGAACAGGACAAATCCTAATCCTAAATCCCAAACCCCATCCTAAACCTGACCCCTCTCTCTGCTTTTATGGTGTAAAAAGATTCCTGGAATTTACAAAAATCATGGAATTCCTCCCTTTGTGTCCCTCTCCTGGATGGTTCCATTATTTCCCAAAAGCTTCCAGAAAATCCCAGTGAATACCTGGGAAAAGGAGAGGCTCTGAATTGAAAAAAAATCAGAAAATCAAATAAAAAGCCCCTAAAAATCAAATAATTCTGTTAAAAATATGCAGGAGGGGAAAGTTAAGGAATTTAAAATGTCTCATCCTCAGCTTGATCCAAACCCCTGCGTTCCAACTGATCCACAAACCCCAAAAATCAAAATATCAAACAAAAAATAAGCAGAATGAAAGGATAAAAATAAGCAAAATCTCAATTTAATCAAACCAAGAAGATTCTATAACGCCACAATTGCATTTAGCAAATGGCAAAGTTTGTATTTTTATTTAAAAGCAAATTTTGGGGTAAATTTAGAGTTTAAATCAGGTTTTTGCTGGGCTGGAGCTGACGTGGGCCAGACCAATAAAAAGCTCCTGAGAGCAGCTGAAATTTCATAATTCATCATTAATAATTAATAATTTCAGAATTCCTAATTGTGCAATAAGAACCTGGGCAAGCCAAGGCTTCTCCCTTTCTCACCTGCTCAGAGTTCCTGAAAATCCCTGAAAAGCACCCAGGAACTGCAAAAATCTGCATTTAGGGGATGGGAAAAAATGGAATATTTAGCAAAAAAATAAAGATTGAAAGGAAAAAACTCCCTGAGGTTTTCCTCATCTTCGGGCCAGTTTGGGCTTGGATTTGTGATTTATCTGTAAGCAGGAAAAAATTTAAAAAATAGATTAAAATCATTAAAATTAGCTGGAAATGCACAAAATTTAAGCTCAGGAGAAGCTGCACCCTAAAAAAAAAAAAAATCCATATTTAAATGAAGATAAGCACAAAAAGAGAGAAGTTCTGAAGGGAATTATATAATAAATAAATATATAAATATATAAACATACAATTATGAATATATAAATAGGCATTTAAATATATTAAATATAAATCTATATATAGCATTAAATATATCTACAAATAAATATCTTTAATATAAATATATAAACAAATACACACACTATATAAATGTATAAATAATTTAGATTAATGAATAGATATTGAGATAATAATAGAAATAATGGGGAAATAATATAATTATTAACAATTATAAATTGTATAATTATAAATAATACACTATAAATAATGGAGATTTTTTGGGGTTTTTCCTTGTGGAATGTCAGGAATATTTGGTGTTTCCTAATTTAAATTCAGATTTAATTGCCGGGGCGAGCTGTGATTACAGGAACCAGCTGAGCCTGGCAAATCTCGGTGACACATCCCAGAGAAATGTTCTGGGGAATCCAGCCCGGAGCTGCCCCAGGATTCCTGCAGCTTTCGGGGACAGGAGATGGGACTTGGGGCTGGGTGCAGGTGGTCCCTAAAATAATCTGAATTTTGGGGGATTCCAGGAGGGATGAAGGTCAAAAGTTGGGTCTGGATGCAGGTGTTACCTAAAATATTCCAAATTTTGGGGGGTTCCAGGAAAGATGAAGGGACAGGAGTGGAAATTCTGGGTCAGGGTGCAGGTGGAGCTAAAATAATCCAAATTTGGGGGTATTTTAAGAAGGATGAAGCTCAAAAGTTGGGTCTGGACACCGGTGATCCCTAAAATAATCTGAATTCTGGGTGATCCCAAGAGGGATAAAGGGACAGGAGCTGAAATTTGGCTCTGGATGCTGATGTTGCCTAAGACACCCCAAACTCTGGGGATTTTCAGGGGGATGAAGGGACAGGAGCCGTTCCCTCCCCGCTGTCCCAGCCAAGGCTGAGGATTCCACACTTTTAACAGGAAAATCCTGAATTTCCTCCCTTCCCTGGGTTTTTCTGGAATTCCAGCTCCCAGGAGCCGGGATCACAGCCCAAGTCTCCCCAAAAAAGCTTTTCCCCATTACTCCCCACTGAAATGTTGTCTGTCTCTTAGGCCGGGCTCAGCTCCATAAGCCCAGGATTAAGAGATTCCCCCATGGAATCCTCTGCTCTCCTCCCAGCTCCCAGCGCCCGGGGTAGGTCCAGTTCTGCTTTTTCTGCCCCAAAAGGAGGAACTCGGTGGGAATTTCGCTCCTGTCCCTGCAATTCCAGCGGATTTCCTGCTGGGAAAGCTCTGGGGGGATCTCTGAGGGTTCTTGGCTTTTCTTGGTGGGTTTTTTGGGGCTACCTAAGAGTAAGGCCAGATAAAATTAGGAGAATAAAATAAAAAAATAAATAAAATTAAAAGTGGGTGATTGTGAATAAATAAAATAAGAGAATAAAATAAATAAAATAACATAAAATAAATAAAACAAAAACTGGGTGATGCTGAATAAATAAGATAATAAAATAAAATAAATTAAATTAAATAACATAACATAGAATAAATAAAATAGAAAGTGGGTGATTCTGAATAGATGAGTAGAGTAGAATAAAATAGAATAAAATAAATAAAATGAAATAAAAACCGTGTGAATCTGAATAGATAAATAGAACAAAAGAAAGAGAATGCAATAAATGAAACTAAATAAAAAGCAGGTTATTCTGAATAAATAAATAGATAAATAAAAAGTGGGTAATTCTGAATAAATAATAAAAGAAAATAAATATAACAAAATTAAAAGCAGGTGATTCTGAATAAATAAATAAATAAAATAATGAAATAATAAAATAAAACAAAATAATAAAATAAAAGCATAAAATAAAATAATAGAATGGAATAGAACAAAATAAAAAAATTAAAATAGAATAGAATAAAATGGAATAGAATAGAATGAAATAGAATAAAATAAAATAAATAAAAATAAAATAGAATAAAATAAAACAGAAAAAAATAATGAAAGAAAATAATGAGATAAAATAATGAAATACAATGAATCCCATTGAGATAAAATTGCAATGAAATCCAATGAATCCCGTTCTGCCGTTGCAATGAAATCCAATGAATCCCGTTCTGTCATTTAATGAAATCCAATGAATCCCGTTCTGTCGTTGCAATGAAACCCAGTGAATCCCGTTCTGTCATTTAATGAAATCCAATGAATCTCGTTCTGTCATTTAATGAAATCCAATGAATCCCGTTCTGTCATTTAATGAAATCCAGTGAATCCCGTTCTGCCGTTGCAATGAAATCCAGTGAATCGCGTTCTGTTCTCCTGCAGAGTCTCCGCGGGCTCCGTTCCCCCCGGGCCGCTCCATCATGTCGTGCTTCCCGCAGCTGTGGCACTCGAGCACGCCGGAGTCCCCGTCCAGCCCCGGGGCCGCCTCTCCGGGCGCGGTGCCGGTGCCGCTCAGCCCCATCGCGGTGCCGCCGCCGGGCGACGGCCGCAGGAAGGGCCGCTCCCCCGCGGGCTCCCCGAGCTGCGCCAGCCCCGGCTCGCCCAAGCCGGCCTCGCCCGTCGAGTGCTCCATCTGCTTCAACGCCTACGACAACACGTTCAAGACGCCCAAGCTGCTGCAGTGCTCGCACGTGTTCTGCCTGGAGTGCGTGGCGCGGCTGAGCGCGGCGCTGGGCGCGGGCCAGGAGCTGCTGCCGTGCCCGTTCTGCCGCCAGCCCACGAGCCTGCCCAGCCGGGGCGCGCCCGGCCTGCGCACCAGCCGCGAGCTGCTGGCCACGCTGCCGCCCGAGCTGCAGCGCGAGCGCGAGCTCTGGATGGACGGCACCAAGCTCTGCTGCCGCCGCGCCTCCGACGGCGACGCCGAGAACCCCGAGTCGTGCGTGTCCATCGACGTGGCCCTGAGCAAGGCCGAGAGCAACGAGGCGGCCCCGGGCGGGCTGGCGGGGCGGCTGTCGCGCTGCGAGCTGTGCGACGACTGGAAGCGCATCGTGCTGCTCTCGGCGCTCCTCATCATCCTCTTCTGCATCATCCTGTGGCCCGTGCAGTGCGCGCTCAAGACGGGCAACCTGCGCTGCTTCACGCGGACTGCGGCCGTCAGCCGGCCCGAGCTGCTGCCCCCCAAGGCCACCGCGGCCGCCGCGGCGGTGACACGGCCGCCGTTCCAGTAGGGACAGGGCCCCGGGGCTGCTCAGGGACGGGCACAGGAATGGGACCTTCTGTCCTGACACAATCTGTCACACGGCCGCCGTTCCAGTAGGGACAGGGCCCAGGGGCTGCTCAGGGACGGGACCCGCTCTCCTGACACAATCTGTCACACGGCCGCCGTTCCAGCAGGGACAGGGCCCAGGGGCTGCTCAGGGACGGGACCCGCTCTCCTGACACAATCTGTCACACGGCTGCCGTTCCAGTAGGGACAGGGCCCAGGGCCTGCTGAGGGATGGGCACAGGAATGGGACCTTCTGTCCTGACACAATCTGTCACACGGCCGCCGTTCCAGCAGGGACAGGGCCCAGGGCCTGCTGAGGGATGGGGACAGGGACAGAACCTGTTGTCCTCACAGAACCTGGGACCGAATCCCCATTCCGTAGTGCCAGAGCCTCTGGATCTGCTCAGGGATGGGAGCAGTGACAGGACTTGCTGTCCTGACAGGATCTGGGACAAAACCCCTCTCCAGCAGCACCAGGAGCTTCTGGATCTGCTCAGGGATGAAGAACAGGGATGGGACCTGCTGTCCTGACAGGATCTGGGACAAAATCCCCATTCCGTAGTGCCAGAGTCCTGGATCTGCTTGGCTCCATGGGGCCAGGAACAGGACCTGCCGCCCTGACAGGATCTGTCACACGGCCGCCCTTCCAGTAGTGCCAGAGCCCCTGGATCTGCTCAGGGATGAGGAACAGGAACAGGACCTGCTGTCCTCACAGAATCTGGGGCAAAATCCCCGTTCCAGTAGAGCCAGAGCCTCTGGATCTGCTCAGCTCCATGGGGACAAGGGACAGGACAAAGCCTTTCCTGGATCTGCTCAGGGATGAGGGACAGGACAAAGCCTTTCCTGGATCTGCTCGGCTCCATCCGGTGCCAAGCAGGACCTGCTGCATTCCTGGGATTGCCGGCAGATCCCACATCCCGCTCACCGCGCTCCCGTGCCTCTGGAATGTCCTTCCCGTCCCTCTGGATTGTCCCTCCCGTGCCACTGGAATGTCCTTGTGCCTCTGGAATGTCCTTCCCGTGCCTCTGGAATGTCCCCGTGCATCCATGCCGCTGCCAGGGGGATCCATTCTGCTCTCCACGGAGTCCAGGGCTGGGAATGCACCCAGAGCTCCCCAGGCTCCCCCTTCCTCCAGCTCCTGAGGGAATAAAGGGATTTTTTTTTTTCTGGAGCAACTCCGTGATTATTCCCACGAGGAGCTGGGATAGGGAGGACTGGATAAACAGATGGGAAGGACCAGAATTCCAGAGGCTGGGAGGGTGAAACCCCCGAATTCCAGAGGTTGGGAAGGTGAAACACCAGAATTCCAGAGGCTGGGAGGGTAAAACACCTGAATTCCAGAGGCTGGGAGGGTAAAACACCTGAATTCCAGAGGTTGGGAAGGTGAAACACCTGAATTCTAGAGGCTGTGAGGGTTCCCTGGTGCTCAGGGGGATAAAAGAGACAAAGAAGGAAAAGTGGAGACTCCCACGAGCTGCCACCACAGAGGAGGGGAAGGAAAGACACAAAAATCCTGCAAACCCCTGGGACTGGGGTTGGAATTCCTGGAAAAACTGAATTTAGGAGACGCAGGAGCTTCATCCTTCTGTGCCCGGCAAGCAGCACCAAGAAAAGCAGGATTCTCCTTTATCCTAGGGAATAAAAAAAGAAGCAGCAGGCCCCTTAAAAACCTCTTTAATCGTTTCCAAACTTTATTTCTGGGTGATTTGACGAAAGACACGAGTTAGTAATGGTTACATCATGCTGCTCCTCTCCTGCGCATCGCCCGCCACAGCTCAGCCAGCAGCTCCCCAGGTCAGGAACTCGCCCTCTCCATGGACACCTCAGGGGTTTAAATTAAAAAAAAGCCAAAAAAAAAAAAACCAAATCCAGAAAAAAACCCAACCTTATGTTCTTTTTTTTTTTTTTTGGTTTTTTTTTTTGCACGTTCTGTGGTAGAAATGTTGTTAAAAATAAAGCCCAGGTGAATGCGCTGCTGGAAATTCCAAATGCTCCCCCTGAGGACACAAATCCTGGTTTAAGGCATTTCCAAGCCCCAGCGAAAAGAGAATGAGTTTTTTAATATTTATTTTTGTTCAATTCTTGGGGTTTTTTTTGCTCTTTGACTTCATTCCTAAAAATCAGCAGCTTCCCCATCCCTCTGGAGCTGGAACACCAGCCCAGCTGGGAATGCCATTCCAAATTCCCAAAACTGGGACTGGAGGACTCCCAGACCCCTCCCTCCCATCCCAGCCCACCCCAGCCCAGCATTTTCCACCAGGAATCCCAATTTGGACCCAGCAGCCCCAAAAAATGGGAATTTTGGCACTCAGAGAACTCCCCAGGCACAGCAGAGCCTTCATCCCACACAGGGCACAGCCCCCCATGGAATGTTTAACCCTGCATCTTCCACAGGAATGTCACAGGTTGGGAATATTTATTTTTTTTTAAAATCAAATAAATGAAATCAAAGCAGATCCAAGTGGTTTTTTCATTGGTTTTCCCTCTTGGTTCCACCTTTGTTCAGAGCTCACCCTGAGAGAAGAAATTTGATCTTTCCTGGCTCAAAAGTTGGTGCCAAAACTCCCATTTCAAAGGGTGCCCTGCAAGGTGGGGTAGAAATTCAGGGGAAAAAAGCCAAATTCTGGCACCTTGGGCAGGAACTCCCACCCAGAACCTGGTGGGATCCTGCAGGTCAATCCCCAAAGTTGTTTTTCCACAGAGAAATCCCAGCTGAGGGTGGGGAAGGGACACAGAGGCCACAAACCAGCAGGAAATCCTTCCATGGAGAAGGAATCCCAGTGGAAGATGGGATTTCTTCCAGGGCTGGGATCCATCTGTTCTCCACATCCAGGAGACCCCGAGCTGCAGCCAGAGGTGCAGCCACACCCCAGAAACTTCACAACTGGCCCCAAAATTTTCCTTTCCTGGAAGAAAATGCTTCAAATTCCCCCCAAATACTCCCCAGCCCAACTCCTGCTCCTGTTGGAGCCGTTCCTGCTGGGCTGGCAGCATCCAGAGGACGTGGAAGACCCAAAAACTCCAAGTGCAAGGTGAAAAATTCCCAATTCCCTTGGTGGGAGAGGCTCCAGTGGCAGCTCTGCGTTGCCAGGCTGGGAGCCAGAGGCTGGAGAACGCTGTGGGGCGTGGAAGGACACATCCAGGAGACCTCTGAGGAGGGAACAGGGAACCTCCTGGTCCTCTTGGGAGAGGGAGAGAATTCCCAGCTCTTGGAGAGGAGCTCCAAGTGATCCCCAGCGTGAGGGAGGCCAAGGCTCGGTGGCTGGGGAGGGGTCAGGACATGTCTGGATGAACACAAAATGTGGGAATGAGGTTTCACAGCTGCTCCTGCACGTGTCCAAGAGGAAGAGGAGGAGGAGAACCGCTGGAAAAATCCACATTTTTGCCTCCCCAGCACCTCTGAGTCCAGCAAAGAGTCCCGAGGCGAGCGCAGAGCGAAGCTTGGGCCCGGCTCTCTCCCTTCCAGTGCGTGGCATCCCTGATTTGAGCAGAGCTCGGAGGAGAAAAGCACTTGAGATCCTTACACACATAAATTACAGTGAGAGGAACGGGGGCAGCAGGAATCAGGTGAACACGGGGCCTGGAGAAGGTTTGGAAGAGCCAGAGCCCGGAGCAGGGTGGGAATTCCCACCCCGCCGATCCGTGAAGGCCTCGCCAGCACCAGCAGCGTTTCCCCCACAGGAAAACAGGGTTGTTTTTGGGAACAAACCCCCCAAAAACACCAGGAAAAAAGGGGGAAAACAACCCCAAAACGAAAGAAGCTTCAAGTATGAAGAAGATCGACGCTGCAGTGGGAGAGTTCTGGTGTCACTTGTCGAGCTTTGTTCTGCTGCTCGGGCCCAGAGCCCGAAAGCAAAAAGGGTTTCCTGCCCTCCCTGTCCCCCCAAAAATATAAAAAGCAATAAGTTTACAAAAATAGAAAATAATTACAGCAATAGGCAGGAGGGAGGGAGGAGGGAGGCGGGAGGGAGGTCCCTGGGCTCTATTTGGCCGAGCAGTGCAATATCCGGGGCTGGTTCAGGGCGTCCTCCAGCAGGTGCAGCTCCCGCCGGTCCACGAGCACGTCCCGCATGCAGCCCACGAAACCCGTGCTGAACGCCTTGGGCAGGCGCTGGGGCACGCTCAGCTTGTCCAGACCCCCTGGAAAGGAGCAGGGGTCAGCTGGGACAGGGACAGGGGACAGGGGTCAGCTGGGACAGGGACAGAGCAGGGGACAGGGGACAGCACAGGGAACAGAGCAGGGGATGGCACAGGGGACAGGGGACAGCACAGGGACATGGGACAGCCCCCACTGAAATGGCACAGCATCAGCCCAGGGCAGGGGACAGGGGACAGGGGACAGCACAGGGGACAGTCCCCCTGAAATGGCAGGGGATAGGGGACAGGGCATTTTTCAGCCACCTGAGAGGGTTGAAGGGAGGGAGGGAGGGACATCCCCAACATCCCCACCCCGCTGCAGCCCCCCAGGGGACACTGGGACACCCCTCCCCAGACTCACCCAGCCACAGCGCCCCGTCCGTGTCCAGCTGGGTGGCCCCGAGGGGAGAGGAGCCGGCGATGGGGGCCTCGTTCCCCACCTGCAGGGAGCCTTCCCTCTGCACCCTGCTCCCGAGGGGGGAACGGCAGGAGCTCAGCAACAACGGCCCCAGAGCCAGCCCAGATATCCCCACCAGTAGGGCTGTAGTTACTTTATGTTTTCTGGATCTTAAACTCTAAAACTCTAAACTTTCCTTTACTTAACATGTCTCTGCTTTAAACTCTAAACCCTTATCCAGAGCCTGATCCCAATCCAGATCCCAGTCCAGATTCTGATCTAGATCCTGATCCCGATCCCAACCCTGATCCAGATATTGATCTGCATCCCGATCCCAATCCTATCCAGAGCCTGATCCCAATCCCAATCTAGAGCCTAACCCCAATCCTGATCCCAATCTAGATCCCAATCCCAATTCTGATCGTGACCGCAGTCCAGATCCAAGATCCTGATCCCGATCCCGATCCTGATCCAAATCCCGATCCCAATCCTATCCCGATCCCGATCCCAATCCCGATCCAGATCCCGATCCCAATCCCGATCCCAATCCTATCCTGATCCCGATCTCGATGCCAATCCTGCCCCGCTCCCCCAGTCCCGCTCCCGTTGCCGCTCCCGCCGTGGCTGACCTGGAGGCCCTGATGTGCACCCACTGGTTGGTGTTGACGGGCACGCTGGAGCGCAGGGTGACGGCCTTGGAGCCCAGGTCGTAGCTGAGCTGCACGCGGCCGTCCACGATGGCCAGGGCGATGTAATCCGAGCGCTCCAGCCCCTTCCCGCTCCACAGCAGCAGCCCCTGCGTCGCCTCTGTCTTGATGCTCAGCTCGAAGTGGTTGGACTGCAGGGCCTTCTCACTGCGGGGAAGGGCCGTGGCAGCTCCTCCTGCAGCCTCCCCATCCTCCCCATCCTCATCCTCCTCCTCCCCGGGAGATGAACTCCCCGCCTGCCCCCACCTGCTGCCCTAAAGGTGCCACATCTTGGGATAACCTCCATCCCATTCCTGGGATTCACCCATGGGGTCTGTGCCCACCTAGTGCCCTAAAGGTGCCAGATCTTGGGATCATCTCCATCCCACCAAGCAGCTCGGAGATGGGATAACCTCCATCCCATTCCTGGGATTCGCCCATGGGGTCTGCCCCCACCTGCTGCCCTAAAGGAGCCAGATTTTGGGATAATCTCCATCCCACTCCTGGGATACACAGGAAGGGGATTCTTTGGAGGTTCCTTGCTTTTATCCTCATGGAGCACAAGGATCAGTCCCTGCCAGCTGTGACACAGCAGCCATGGCACCCTGGGGACTGTCACAGGAAGGGCATGGAGGCAACAAAACCTTTTCCCAAGGGAGCAGGGAAGGAAAGATGGGATTTTCCCCAGGTTGGAATCCTGGTTTTTGCCTCTGGAAGAGGCACGAGGCTCCTGGCAACAGCTGGAGTGGGACACACAGAGACAGCACAGAGAGCTTTTTATTCCTGAGGGATGCTGGGGGTGGGACACAGCCCCGCTGTCCCTGCAGGGTCCCTGAGCCTGGTGGCACTTTGCTGTCCCTGCAGGGTCCCTGAGCCTGGTGGCACTTTGCTGTCCCTGCAGGGTCCCTCAGCCTTGGTGGCTCTTTGCTGTCCCCCCTGTGCAGAGCTCATCCCTCACGGATAAAACGCCAGGACAGGGACACAGAGGACACACACAGGGACACAGGACATGCTGAGGCACGGGCAGAGCAGGGGACAGGCACAGCTGGGCACTCACCTGGGCTCCGAGAGGGAATCCAGCGCCTCGGGACTCGGATGGGAGAAAAGGGGAGCGAGCCATAAGCGAGGGGCAGCCAGGAGACCCTTCCTGCCTTTCCCTTTCCTTTCCTTTTCTCCTTTCCCTTCCCCTAGAGCTCCCCAGGAGGAAAAATCCCCCTTTATGGACAGCCAAACCCAGCAAGGGATGTGGGAGAAGCACAGCCCAAACTGGCTGGGAAAAGGCTGGGAATGGTGACATTCCCTCTGCGGGGACACAAGGCAGCAGGGATGTGGCTCAGGGAGGGGACACAGGGACAATTCTGAGCTCACACTGCTGGAGGGCACTGCCCAGCTTAGGAGGATGCTCAGGATAATCCAGAAATTCCTGAAAATCCCTTTGCAGCCCCTCCCAATGGTGTGGACATGCTGGTGGTGGCTCTGCAGCCCCCCATGCACAGGCACAGCTCAGCCCCCACAGCCCTGAGGGCACACAATGAGGTGGGATGGGATGGGATGGGATGGGACAGGCAGGGATCCCCCAAATTCCCCCCTTCCCACAGCAGGGAATGCTCTGCACAGAGCAGGGAATTTTAGGACTCCTTTTAGGGCTTCCCTTCCCTGCAGGACAGACCCACAGCAAATCTCAGCTGTCCAGGGATTGGGATTTGTCCCCATCCTCCTGCCCTGACCCTTTTTCTGACCCCTCATCCACACTGGAGATGTTCTGAGGGTTCCACATCCACGCTGGAAAAATCAAGGATCAGCACCCCCAGTTTCCATCTGCAACACCTCAGGCTGCTGCAGGAGCAGGAAACCACAGGGATTTTCCTTCCCTGTGCTCATCCTTATGAAAATCATGCTTAAAAATTCCCTTGAGGCATGCTGGGGGGACAGCAGCTGGCTGTGGCAGGGTGGGGACAACACCTGGATGTGGCACAGGTGAAGCAGCTCCTGCTCAGCCCCACGAGCTGCTGGCAACCCCTGGGCCCTCCTCCCCCTGGGCTGGGAAGAGTTTCCCCCAAAAACCCTGGGGAGGCCCCAGATTCGTCCCCCCAGCCCGGCCCTGAGCTGCCCCGGGGTTTGGGGTGACAATGGGGACGTGGGGTGAGGGTGGCAGGGCCGTACTTACGCTGGGATCTCATTGCTCAGGTGGCTTGGAAACAGAGAAACAGTGACATTGAGAAGGGACAGACACACAGAGAGGGACAGACAGACACCCAGGGGGGGACAGACAGCAGCTCCACACGGACACCCCCCAGCAGGGCTGGCACACCGGGACTGGGACAGGCAGGAGGACACAGGAGGCTCCTGAAGGAGGAACTTCCAGCTCAGGGGGAGCTCTGCTCATCACCAGAGAGAATTCCAGAATTCCAGAGGGAATTCCAAGGACAAGGAGGAATTTCCAGCTCAGGGGGAGCTCTGCTCATTCCCAGAGGGAATTCCCAAGGAGCAGCACATCCATGGCCACCCCAGGGCCCTCCCCAGCAGGGGTTGGGACAGTCCCACGTGTCCCATCCCCGAGGGACACTCGGGACCCACCTCCACCCCATTCCAGCACCACAGCCAGGCCCGGAGCTGGGAACCTGGGGAACCAAGAGGGGAGAGCCAGGAACACCCAGCCCCGTTTGCAGCTCCTGGGTCCCGGCCTTTCCTCCCAGAGCAGCCCTGGGGGTCAGGTACCTCTTGGTGATGCTGTTGTGGTACTCCAGGTACGTGTGGCCATCAAAGGCCACGGCCTCGGCGTCCCCTGCTGCCTTCTCGATGATCACTGGGGAGAGACAGGGAAAGGAATGGCTGGGAAACCCAGGGAATTCCTGGAGATGGGAAAATAACAGCCAGGAAAGGCAGGGAATTCCTGGAGATGGGAAAGGAACAGCCAGGAAAGGGCAGGGAATGGAATTTTCCATTCCTGGGAAATGGGAAAGGAATGGCCAGGAAACCCCTGCTGGATGTGCTGAACTTCTGCTGGAGGTTTTCCAGGTTTTTCATCCAGCCTCCCATGGCCACCTCCAACCCCCTGAGCCACCACCAGCTCCCCATGGTCACTTCCAGGTCCCCATGGCCACCTCCACCTTCCCATGGCCACCTGCACATTCCCTGTGGCATCTCCAGGTCCCCATGGCCACTCCCAGCCCCCTGTGCCAGCCCCAGCCCCCGTGGTGCCCCCTGGCACTCACCCTTCTCGCAGTGTGCCCCCGAGAAGCCCCTGTGGCAGGAGCACTGGTAGCTGCCCAGGCTGGGGCTGCAGGTGCCCCCGTGCTGGCACGGGTTGGGTTTCTGGGTGCAGGGGTGCCCCCGGAACGGGGCCACCTCCCTGGCACTGCGGATGTTCTCCTCCTTCAGCACGGGCACGCCGCCCACGGAGATCTGCAGGGCCAGGAGGGTCAGCCAGGACTGCTCAGGGCCAAACCCCCAACCCAGGGAACTCCCATCCCTGCCAGTGTCCCAGGCCGGGCTGGATGGTGGAAGCTGCCCCTGCCCACGTTGTCCCTGCCCACGGCACAGGGGCAGCTCGAAGGCTCCTCCAGCCCAAACCAGGCTGGGATCTCCTGAAGGTGCTTCCCCAGCCACCTCTGGTCATCTGGGGACACCAGGCAGTGTCCATGGGGACAGAGGAGATGGGAACCCATCCCTGAGGTGGGAACCCATCCCTGAGGTGGGAACTCATCCCTGAGGTGGGAACCCATCCCTGAGGTGGGAACCCATCCCTAAAATGGGAATCCATCCCTGAGGTGGGAACCCATCCCTGAGGTGATGGGAACCCATCCCTGAGGTGGGAACC
>JAWWLW010000078.1:6666842-6677283 GCA_035041385.1 Myiothlypis coronata
GACACACATGGGCATGGGGACACCCCATGGGCACAGGGACACACATGGGCACAGGGACACACATGGGCACAGGGACACCCCATGGGCACAGGGACACACATGGGCACAGGGACACACATGGGCACGGGGACATCCCATGGGCACGGGGACATTCCAATGGGCACAGGGACACACAGAGCATCCCCCAGCACCCTGCGGGCACAGGGACATCCCAATGGGCATGGGGACACACGAGTGGCACAGGGACATGCCAGGGGGCACACACACAGAGGGAGCCCCCAAACCTTTCCCTAAAATCCAATTTCCCCCTTCCCTGGGACAGCTCCATCCATTCCTCGAGGTGCTCCCTGCCCCAGTGCCCCCAGTGCCCCCCACACGTCAGAACCAGAGCCTGACCTACATAAAAGGGAAAAGAGGAATCCTAAAATCAAACTCAAACTCCTCATTTACACTTCAATTCCCAGGCGTCTGCCTTTGGCTGCCTGGAGATTCTGGAGCTGCAAACCCAGAGATAAATCCCAGGAAATCAAAAGGAGAAGGATTCTCCTCCTCTCCTGCCCCAGCACGAGATAAATCCCATAAATCCCAGGAAATCAAAAGGAAAAGGATTCTCCTCCTCTCCCAGTGGTATCTAAAGGGATTCATCATTTTCTGAAGAGCCTGAGTCTCTCCTGCACTTCCCAGAGCTGCTCTTTCCCTCTCTTTGGTTTTTTTTTTTAAATGCAGATGAGGTGTAAAAATTCCAGGGGATGGGAATTGTGGGGTTCATCCCGAGGGAAGGGGATGGGGAGTGGGAATGGAGCTGGGGCTGGCTTGGCCATGGCCATGCCCTGAGACACACAGTTAATTCTTAATTTAAAGTACAAATCTATTTCATATTTAAATGGAGAATGGGATTATTCCCATTCATTTGAATGAATGGTTTCAATTATTTAGTTTGCAGTTTACTCACGTAGGTGAAATATGTTGTTTTAACCTGTTTAATCTATTAAATTTACTGTGCTCAAAAAAACCTTATATTGGTAAAAACACCTTGTGCCCAAAAGGGGCAGTGGGAATGGCAGGGCTGGGCATTAATTAATTTGCGGTGGGCATTGATTTGTGGTGGGCATTAATTAATTAATTTGAGCTGGGCATTAATTAATTGGGGCTGAGCCAGGTGCCCGTTGCCATGGAGAGCAGCTGGGCCAGTGCTCCTGTCCTCCAGCCCAGCCCTGCTCATCAATATTCAAATATTCAGCCCCGCCCCATCGATATTCAAATATTCAGCCCCGCCCCATCGATATTCAAATATTTATCACATCACCCGGGGTGGGGAGCGAGGAGGAGCCCCTTTCTTCACCCCAAACCTGAGCCCTGGCTTTGTTAGGCTGGACAGTGACCCTGCCCAGCTTTGTTAGGCTGGACAGTGACCCTGCCCAGCTTTGCTAGGCTGGACAGTGACCCTGCCCAGCTTTGCTAGGCTGGACAGTGACCCTGCCCAGCTTTGGGAGGGGAAGGGACCTCTCCAAACCCCCAGGTTCACCCAACCCTTTATCCCCCAGCTCCTGAGCCAACCTCACCCAAATCCCAGCATTTTCCCAGCCCAAACCACACCAAACCCAGCCCAGAACACAACCAGCAAACCCCAAACCCTCCCTGTGTCCCCTGGCCCCCCAAATCCCCTCCTGCCCCCGGCAGCCCCCCAGAACGGGCCCTTTCCCATCTCCTGAGGGATCTTTTGGCAGTCTGGCATCTGCCTGGGCTGGGCTCTCCGTGTTTTGGAGCCCTGAGCAAGGAGTTCCACCCACGTGGGGGTTTATTTTTCGCTCGAGATGCCTCTCCCCGGGCCAATTATAGATTAATCACATTTTATCTCACATCCTTTTCTCCCCCACCCCCAGCAGGGGAGGCAAAAACGAGGGAAAAAAATAAAAAATAATAATAAAAAAAAGCGACAAGCAGGTTATTAATTGGCTGCTGTTTTCTGTTTGCTGGGCTCTTATCTGCGCACGTGGAGGTGGGGGAAGAGCTGCCAGCAAAGGCAGGGGTTTTAAGCCTGGTTTTAAAAAGGGAACAAAGCTCCTGTGCTGGTTTTATCTCAGCCTGGGCTTGCCTGCCCTGCATCCAGCAGCTCCTGACGCTGATAAGAACCTCACAAAGGAAAAAAAACCAAAAAAACCAAACCCAAAGTTCTCCGTGAAACCAGAGGAAAAGTGGGAGAGGCAGAAATGAAAATGCAAGGCTGCAGGAAATTCACCTTTTGCAGCCCTTCCCTGCTTCCAGCCAGGAAAATCCCTGGGAAAAGGGAGCACTGAGAGGCACCTGCTTTCCCTCCACACCCAAATCCTGCATTCCAGGAAAATCCCTGGAAAATGGGAGCCCTGAAGGGTTCCTGCCCTCCCTCCTCACCCAAACCCTGCATCCCAAAAAAATCCCTGGGAAAAGGGAATCCCCAGGGATCAGTGGGGTCAGGAGATGTTTCCCTGAGGGAAGGGCCAGCCCAGGAGAGGCTCCTGCTGTCCCCAGGGTTTGGGGTCACTCTGCACTCCCCCAGGTTTGGGGTCACTCTGCACTCCCCAGGTTTGGGGTCACTCTGCACTCCCCCAGGTTTGGGGACACTCTGCACTCCCCCAGGGGTTTCAGGGCTTTGGGGACACTCTGCACTCCCCAGGTTTGGGGACACTCTGCACTCCCCAGGTTTGGGGACACTCTGCACTCCCCCAGGGTTTGGGGACACTCTGCACTCCCCCGGGGTTTGGGGACACTCTGCACTCATCCCCCGGGTTTGGGGACACTCTGCACTCCCCCGGGGTTTGGGGACACTCTGCACTCACCATCCCGCGGCGGCGGCGGCGTCTGTGTGAAGTAACTGTTGGGTTTGTCTGCAAGGAAACACAAACCAGGAGCTGTCAGGGGTTCCTGGGGCACAGCCCTGTCCCAGCCCGTTTTGGGATGCAGTTTCACCCCTCCATGAGCAGGTCTGGCTCCAGGAGGTCTCAGGATCCCCCACAGCCAGTCTGGGCCAGCCCCAGGTACCAGGGGAGCTCTCTGGGAGCAGCCCCCGGTCCTGGCAGGGCTGGGCCTGCCCCAGCCTGTCCTGCCCCATCTCCTGGGGGCTCTGGGGCCAATCCTGCTGTGGATCACACCCCACACACACCTGGGCACGCACCCAGCGGCCCAGCCCACAGCAGGAGTGCTGCAGGCCCTGCACCATCTCCTGTCCTTCCCAAATCCTCACATCCCACAATCATCACCTGCACCAGCCCTTCCCAAATCCTCACATCCCCCAAATCATCTCCTGTCCTTCCCAAATCCTCACATCCCACAATCATCACCTGCACCTGCTCTTCCCAAATCCTCAGATCCCCCCAGTCATCATCAGCCTTTCCCAAATTCTCAGATCCCCCTGATCCTCACCTGCACCAGCCCTTCCAGATCCTCACATTTCCCAGATCATCTCCAGCCCTTCCCAATCCCCCATCCCCAGATCCCCACCCGGATCAGGGATGGA
The DNA here is from genome assembly GCA_035041385.1 of Myiothlypis coronata. Classification (NCBI taxonomy): domain Eukaryota; kingdom Metazoa; phylum Chordata; class Aves; order Passeriformes; family Parulidae; genus Myiothlypis; species Myiothlypis coronata. The sequence goes on from JAWWLW010000078.1 coordinate 6,670,336, forward strand.
GCCTGCCAGCAGCAGCAGCAGCAGCAGGTGGGAGCTGTCCTGGCCCACGCAGAGCCGCCCTCACAGCTCTGCTCCCTCTTCCCTGCCAGCCAAAAGTGGGACAGGGAGCTGCCAGTGCTGGGATTGTCCCCAAGGCAGCCCCAATCCCGGGACTGTCCCCAGGGCAGCCCCAATGCCGGGGTTGTCCCCAGGGCAGCCCCAACGCCAGGACTGTCCCCAGGGCAGCCCCAATCACAGAACTGTCCCCAGGGCAGCCCCAATGCCGGGGTTGTCCCCAAGGCAGCCCCAATGCCGGGGTTGTCCCCAGGGCAGGCAGGAGCTCCAGGAGGAGCCCAGCTGGTGGCCCTGGTGGCCATCCTGCCCCCTGAGGGACACGTACAGTTATTGAGGAAGAGCAGCACGGCGAATCCCAGCGTGGAGGTGGCCAGCAGGATGAGGCAGATGTTGCAGGGGATCATGAAGTACCTCACCACCAGGGACACCTTGTGCTGGTACAGCCGGTCCCGCTCCAGGGCTCCCGGCGCCATGGGGTACTGGCACGCCGTCATGCTGGGCTCCCACAGCCCACCAGGCTCTCAGGGCTCCCCGTCCTCTGTCCCCGGGTGTTTTTGGCAGTTTAGGTTTTGCCAGAGGTTCCCATCTCGGCTGGCAGCAGGATGGGGGCACCTTCAGGACTCTGTGCCCGGTGGTGCCATGGCAGAGGCGTGGCCTTGGGGACAGCTCGGGGACAACTCCAGCAGCACAGGGACACTCAGCCAGCCCCCGAGGTGTCAATCCATGGGTGCCCACAGAAAGCAAACCAGAATGCCCAGAAAGCAAACCAAAATGCCCAGAAAGCAAACCAAAATGCCCAAAATGCCAGAAAGCAAACCAAAATCCTGGTGCAGAGGGCTCCAAATCCGTGGCTGAGCCCCACAGGACAAAGACACGCCGGGGTGGGAACGGTGGGAATGTCACAGCAGGAGCAGAGCTGGGACAGGGACAGCACAGGAGCACGGCCAGGATTGGGAATACTGCTGTTCTCTGGGATAATGGCTGGGATCCTCCAGGATAACCTCTGAGATCCTCTGGTATATCTTCTGCGATAACTGCTGAGATCCTCTGGGGTATCTCCTGGGATCCTCAAGGATAACTGCTGAGATCCTCCACGATCCCTCTCAGGTCCTGCAGGATCACCTCTCACATTCTCCGGGACATCCTCTCAGACCCTTCAGGACAATCTCTGGGATCCTCCGGGGTACCCTCTCAGATCCTCGCCAGTCTCACTGCGGGCACACGGAGCTCCCTCCGCTGCCCAGCGGCTCCTCCAGGACACGTCCGGCAGCCCCTGACCCTCCGCGGGTCCCCACGGCCGGGAGTGGCCAAGGTTCCGGGAGAAACCCGAAATTCTGCGAGCAGCCAAATTTCCAGGATCAGCCAAGATCCTGAGAGCAGCCCAAGGATTCCGGGAGCAGCCCAAGGATTCCGGGAGAATCTCAAAATTCCAGGATCAGTCCAAGGATTCCGGGAGCAGCCCAAGGGTTCCAGGAGAATCTCAAAATTCCAGGATCAGTCCAAGGATTCCAGGAGCAGCCAAGATTCGGGATCAGCCCAAGGGTTCCAGGAGAAACTCAAAATTCCGGGAGCAGCCCAAGGGTTCTGGGAGAAACCCAAAATTCTGGGAGCAGCCAAGATTCGGGATCAGCCCGAGGATTCGGGATCAGCCCAAGGATTCAGGATCAGCCCGAGGATTCAGGATCAGCCCGAGGATTCGGGATCAGCCCGAGGATTCGGGATCAGCCCGAGGATTCAGGGAGCAGCCAAGATTCAGGAGCAGCCCGAGGATTCAGGATCAGCCCGAGGATTCAGGGAGCAGCCCGAGGATTCAGGGATCAGCCAAGATTCAGGATCAGCCCGAGGATTCAGGATCAGCCCGAGGATTCAGGGAGCAGCCCGAGGATTCAGAGATCAGCCAAGATTCAGGATCAGCCCGAGGATTCAGGGCTGCGGCTCAGCCGCGCCGCGCTCAGCCCCAGGCAGACGCTCCCTGTCGCCCTCGGAGGCTCCTCTCAGCTCCATCCCCGCCGCGTCCCCAGGCCAGCCCGGCTCTCCAGGACCCAGCCGAGGCTCGGGCGGGCTCGGCCCGGCTGCCCGGCTCACGGCGCTCGGACATGCCGGTGCCTCCCGGGCGGAGCGCGGCTCGGCGGCATGGAGCGGCTGCGAGGGAGGGAGGGAGGGAGGGAGGATGGGTGGGAGGGAGGATGGATGGGTGGGTGGTGGGAGGGAGGTGGATCCCTAATCCCGGTGGTCTCCGTGCGCCCCCCGCGCGGGGAAGGGGCCGCGCAGCATCAGACAAGGGAGCGGCAGCGCGGAGCGAGCGCGGAGCTCCCCCCGCCCCGCATCCCTCCCTCCTCTCCCTCCCTCCTTCCCTTCCCTTCCCTGCCTCCCTCCGCCCTCCCCTCGGCCCGACCCCGGCGAGGGGGGGCCCGGCGAGCCAACAAAGGGGCGCGGGGGCGCAGGGGCGCGGCGCAGACAAAGAGCGGGGGCGGCGGGGGGCGCGCAGGAGCCGCTCCCCACCCGGGCACGGCGGGGGCAGCGCGGGAAGGGCGGGGGGACCCTCCCCAGGACCCCCGGGCTGAGCACGGAGGGGTGGGAGGGGGTGGGAGGGGGCTCAGCCCCCCCGGCTGCTCGCACCTCTGCCGGCATCGCCGCCCGAGAGACCCCCGGGCACGGCAGAGCCACGGGAACAGCGGGAAAAACCCGGTTATTGTTTTTGAGGGTGTTATCGGCACTGGCTCCCCAAACCAGCCCGAAAGAGCAGCAGGAAAATCGCGATTATTAATTTTTAGGACGATATCGGCACAGGCTCCCCAAAACCAGCCGGGAAAGAGGAGCGGGGATGGAACCGCTCCATCCCTGCGGGCTCCCGGCTGCTCCTGCTTCCCGCAGGGATGGGGACGGCGCCACCAGCGGGGCTGGGAGGAAGCCAGAGGAAGGTGAAGGTCCAACAATGGGCAGGGAGCGCTGCCACAGCCCCGGGCAGGGATCGCCGCTGCCCCAAACACAAACCCAGAGCTCGCCCTGCCCTGCCCGGTGTTCAGGTCGGCATTCCCGGCAGAACACGAACATTCCCTGCCGCTGGAACGGCACTTCCAGGGCACCGGGACACGCGGGGTCACTCCCCAGCACCACAGCCCAGCCCTGCCTCGCCAGGGAGGAGCCGGGCAGCTCCGGGGGCTGCAGGAAAACCCGCAAGGGAAAAGGGGAAGGTCGGGGAGAACCGGGGCTGTGCCACGCCAGGGACTGGGTTATCCCCCCAAAACGGGCAGGAGGGTGCTGCCATGCCAGGGGCTGGGTTATCCCCCCAAAAACGGGCAGGAGGGTGCTGCCATGCCAGGGGCTGGGTTATCCCCCCAAAACAGGCAGGAGGGTGCTGCAGAGGGGCTGCAGGGATCCCCCGAGCCCTGACAGGACAGACGGACACCGTGGGGCTGCGGGGAGCTCCGGCTGCTCCGAGCCCCTCGGGTTTCCCTGAGCTCAGCAGCAGCAGCGGCAGGGAGGGAAGCTCAGCTCCCCCTGCAGCCTCCGGGAGCTCCCCCTGTCCCTCGGGGGGTCTGGGGGCTGTGGCTCCACCGAGGCAGCTCTGGGGGCTGCTCACAGTCTGTGCTCCCACTGGATTCCTGCTCCCCACTCCTCCCAAAGCAACAACTCGGGACAAAAACCTTTGCCAGGGGCAGGTTCTGCTCCCAGCCCTCCCAGGAAATCCTTCCCTCCTCACCTTGGCAAAGCACCTGCAGCCCCAGGGACAAGGAGATTAAGGAATCCTCCCACGGGGACACGTGGGGGACACTGGGTGGTCCCCAGCAGGGCAGGGCACCCCTCCAGGAGCTCCCTGTGGAGCGCCCCAGGCACCCCACAAACCCCCCTGCTCCTCTCCGAGGGCTGGGAGCATCCTGAGGTGCAAATCCAAGAAAAAAAAAAATCAGAGAAAAAAGGGGGAAAAAACCCCAAGTCACATCCAGGAGATTGCTCCTCTTGAAACCTGCCGTGCTCCCTGCATCCTTCTGCTGCTCCTGCACCCTTCAGTGCCTCCTCCTGCCTCCTTCTCCTGTTCCTGAATCCTTCCAGTACCTTCTCCTGTTCCTGCATCCTTCCCATCCCAGCTCCCCAATCCTTCTCCTGTTCCTGCATCCTTCAGTCCCTTCTCCTGCATCCTTCCCATGTTTTCCCCTTCCATCCTTCCCATCCCAGCCCCTCCACCCTTGCACAGGTGCCACAGGTGCCCAATTCCTGCCCTGCTGTCACCACTCTGTGCCCACCCCTGTCCCCTCCCTGTCCCCAGGGCAGGGCTCCAGAGCCAGCCCAGCAGTCCAGGGCAGGGCCCAGCCCTGGCTGTGAACAATCCCAGAGGGAATGGAGCTGTGCCTCCTCCCCGCGCTGTTTTCACATGCAAATCAGCCACGTCCCTCTCTGTCCCCCGCAGCCACCGCGGGGCCACTTTCAGGGGCAGCTTTTGTGTCCCCAGCCCCAGCACGGGCACGCCGGCTCCTCATCCTCCTGGGAAACCCAAACACAGGAATTTGGGATGGGATCTGACACTCCCAGGGTCCCTTTGCCCTGCTGGGACCCCAGTGGGGTCACTGTGGGATCCATCAGTGTCCCTGTCCCCAGAGCTGCCACCCCTCTGGTGACAATGACAGCAGGGACAGGACAGTGCCACCTGCTCCCTGGGCCGGCCAGGGACACCCAGCCCTGCCCTGGACACTTTGGGTGAGTCCTTGGGGAATGAGGGGCCAGGAAGGGGAATCCAGCAAGAGATGGGGAATCAAAAAAGGCCAGAAAAGCAAAAAAATAAAAAGACCAAAAAAGCAAAACAAAAAGAAAAAAAAACCAACCAAACAACAACAACAACAAAAAGGCCAAAATGGCCATAAAAGCCAAAAAAAAAAAGGATCCCAAAGTCACCTTTGGCTCCAGAAGGGGCAGCTGGGAGAGCCAATCCAGGTGTGCAGAGCCTGCCCAGTGCCTGGGGTTTGACTCTGGATAGAGCAGGGATGGATTCATCCATCACCCCCTGCATCACAGCCTTCCTCTTCCTCCTCCTCCTCCTGGCAGCAGCCAGGTCCCCGGGCACAGCCCCAGCAGGGGACAGGGGGCACAAAGCCACCGTGGCTGCTGCGACAGAGGAGGGAGGGACAAGGACAGGCGGCCACGGGAGCCCCTGACAGGGTGAGGATCCCTCAATTCCCAGCTGATCCACATCCCACACCTGGAATTTCCCCTGGAAATATTCCCTGAACCCAGGGCTCCCTGTGCTCCCTGGCCAGCCCAGAGCTCCTGGCTTCATTTCTGTCCCAGTCGGGCCAGAGGGTGACAGGAGGGGCTGGGGACAGCAGGGAGGGGTTATCCCAAAATTCCTGAAATACAGAAATATAGATTCTATATATATCTATATATATAATAGAATATATATTCTATATATTCGTGAGCTGCCAGGAATATATATTATTATATATCTATAATTATATTATATATCTATAATATTATATAGTATATAATATTATAGATATTATAATATCATATTATAATATTATTATATATCTATAATATTATATAGTAATATATATCTATATTATATAGTAATATACATTCTATATATATCTATAATACATATTATAGATATATCTATAATATATATGTATATAATATATATAATATTATATATTATATATGTACATTCTATATATAATAGAATATATATATATTCTATTTTATATAGAATATATAGAGAATATATACATATATATTATATATAGAATATATATGCTGCTCCATGGGAGCAGCAGCCTGAGCTTAAATTCCTTCCCGTTTCTCCCAGCTCCCCAAACCCCGATCTGCAGCCTGGGGCGATGATTGACAGCTGTCAGTCACGCCCTCCGAGGCGCAGCTCCTGCTGTTGCCAGGCCGGTTCCCGCTAATCCTGTTTGGCAGGGAGCTAATTGGGATTTATCTGACAGCGCCCAGAGCCTGCCGAGCGCTCCGCGCTTCCTCCCCGAGGCACGAGGAGGAGGAGGAGGAGGAGGAGGCGGGAGCCTGCGAAAGGCGCTCGCTGCTTCTCCCTCTCCCCGTCCCCTCCCGCAGTTTTTCCCCGCTAATTACCGGAGAGAGGAGCGGGGAAAGGAGGGGGAAAGCGGGGATTTTAATTATTTCATTTAACACTTGGCAGGACCCGGCTTGACTCCCCGCTGAGCAGGGCCTGGAAATAGAGAGCTTTTAGAGGAATGAAGAGCTTTTAAAGGAATAAAGAGCTTTTAAAGCAATAAAGAGCTTTTAAAGGCCCTCGGCGGGAGAGGAGGGAGCGGCGGTGGGAGACGGGGCTGGCGTGTGCGGGGAGGGGTGGGGATGGTAATTCACACCATTCCCGGGAAACATTCCCAAAGTGCGCTCCCAATAAACGCTGCCTCGTCTGGAAAATGGGATTTTTCCCATGAAACATTCCCAATAAACGCTGCCCCTCCCGGAGCGATGGGTAAGCGCTGCCTCTGAAAAAAGGATTTTTTCCCCCACTGAAGAACTTCGTCCAAGCAGATCCAACACTGCACCACAGCAGCCAGGACAGAGCAGGACAGTGACCGTGACACCCCCGAGGGTGTCCCCTGTCCCCAAGAGCAGCCAGGACAGAGCAGGGCGGTGCCGGTGACACCCCCGGTGCTGTCCCAGGGCGGTGCCGGTGACACCCCCGCTGCTGTCCCCGGTCCCCCCGCGATGCTCGGAGAGCGGAGCCGGCACCGCCCGGAGGGGAAGCTGCGCTGCTCCGCGGGCTCGCACCGCCACCTGCCGCCCTGAGCGAGCCTGTCCCGCCCTCACCGAGCCTGTCCTGTCCTCACCGAGCCTGTCCTGTCCTTACCGAGCCTGGCCCGCCCTGACCGAGCCTGTCCCGCCCTGACCGAGCCTGTCCTGTCCTTACCG
>JAWWLW010000078.1:6682000-6693194 GCA_035041385.1 Myiothlypis coronata
GATATTATATGTATCACAAATAATAAATCAAGCCTTCTGAACACGGAGTCAGATGCTCTGTTCCCCATCCCAAGCCCCTGTGCCACGCTCACAGTTTCCCCGGGCACAGGGAGCAGCCCTGGGGCGCAGGGCAGGACGGTGCTGCCACCCCCTGTGGCACCGAGCCCATCCCTGCCCGTCCCTGCCCTCCCGAGGTGCCCAGGCCGTGCCTCTGAGTCACTGGCACTGCTGGGAGCCACGTGAGGCCTGGCCAGGGCACCCCGAGCTGCTCCTGAGTCACCACCGGGTTTAACCCAGGCCAAGGGACGGGGCAAAGCTCAGCCGGGCACCTGCTCCTGGGAAAAGCTGCACGGAGATCCCAGCCTGGACAGGAGGATCTGGGAAATGAGATTGTGGGATTGGGAGAGGAGATTGTGGGATTGGGAGAGGAGATTGTGGGATTGGGAGACGGGATTGTGGGATTGGGAGATGGGATGGGAGCTCAGGAGCATCCCCAGAACCAGGATGGGAGCTCAGGAACATCCCCAGAGATGGGATGGGAGCTCAGGAACATCCCCAGAACCACATCAGGACAGAGGGAGCATCCCCAGAGATGGGATGGGAGCTCAGGAGCATCCCCAGAGCTGGGATGGGACAGAGGGAGCAGCCCCAGAGCTGGGATGGGAGCTCAGGAACATCCCCAGAACCACATCAGGACAGAGGGAGCATCCCCAGAGCTGGGATGGGAGCTCAGGAGCAGCCCCAGAGCTGGGATGGGAGCTCAGGAGCAGCCCCAGAGCTGGGATGGGAGCTCAGGAGCAGCCCCAGAGCCACATCAGGACAGAGGGAGAGGAAGAGGCCGGCCCTGCCCCACCTTCCTCCTCTCCCCAGCTCTGCGAGTCCCCACAGGCTGCCAGGATTGGAACCAGATGTGTCGGAAGTGTCTCATTAGCTGTAATTGCTTCGGGAGGATTTGAGGTTTCCCCTCTCTGCCACCACCACCAAAAACACTCAGAAGGAGCGGGACAAGGGGAAAAAACAACCCCTGAAGGCAGAGCTTGTGCTGCACAAACGTTTGGGGTGGAAGGCAGGGAAAGTTTGTTCAGCCGGGGCCGGCAGCAGGCTGAGGGATCTGAAACCATCCCAGCAGATTAGGCTGGAAAAACTCCACCTAAATCCCACTTTGGCTGGAAAAACTCCACCTAAATCCCACTTTCCTGCCTCAGCAGGGCCAAATGAGCTGTGAAATGGGCTCAGAGCTCAGAGCCTGGCACCCTCCTGGCTTCCAGAGGGGGAGAACAGGCACGGGACACGCCAGGAGCTCCATCCCACAGCTTGGGGCACTCCAGGAGCTCCATCCCACAGCTCAGGGCACTCAGCAGCTCCAGGTGTCCCTGACCCACCCCTGGGTCTGTCCTTGGCTCACAGGGCTGGATCCAGCACTCAGAGCAGGCAGGTCCTGGCAGGGCACAGGCTCAGGGCAGGGACACCCAAACCCAGGCAGGATTCAGAGTTTCTGGGTCTGGATGGGATCCAGGCCCTTCCCAAGGCCCCAATCTCTCTGTGTGCTGCACAGCTTTCCCTGCCAGGTGTGATTTCCCACCTGCTCCCTGAATCACCTCTTTGTTCTCGGGCTGGATTCCCACCTCTCCCCATGAAACCACGGCAGAATTCCCAATTTCCAGCACGGATCTCCCCACAGCTCACCCCACAGCGCTGGACCTGACCCCTCCTCCCTCAGGGAGTGGAGCAGAGCCACCCTGCTGTCCCCAGCTCTGGATCCATCCCCTGCTGAGGGGTCTGGGGGGGAGAACAGACAGAAAATGCAGGGAGCAACTCCAAACCCTGCTGAGGGTCTGAGCACAGACAGAAAACCCAGGCAGCAGCTCCCTGCATCCCAAACCCCACCAGGAGTGTCCCCATCTGTGTGCAGGGCCGTGGCCGTCCCTGTGTCCCCATGGTGTTCCCATCTGTGTGCAGGGCTGTCCCCATGGTGTCCCCATCTGTGTGCAGGGCTCTCCCCGTGTCCCCATCTGTGTGTGGGGCTGTGGCTGTCCCTGTGTCCCCATCATGTCCCCATCTGTGTGCAGGGCTGTCCCCATGTCCCCATGGTGTTCCCATCTGTGTGCAGGGCTGTCCCCATGTCCCCATCTGTGTGCAGGGCTGTCCCCATGTCCCCATCTGGGTGCAGGGCTGTCCCTGTGTCCCCATCTGTGTGCAGGGCTGTCCCTGTGTCCCCATCTCTCATCCCCTTTGCTGGGGACACCGTGCCTGTCCCCAGCCCCGGGTGGGGACAGAGCGATGGTGGCTCAGAGGAGCTGCAGCCCCTCGGTTTGGGGTGGGAGCAGCACAAGTGGGGCCAGCAGAGCTGTGGGGCTCCTCCCGGGGTGTCCCTGTCCCTGTCCCAGCAGCACAAAGGGCGCCTGTGCTGGGGCTGGCGCTGGCTCTGGGCAGGCAGCCAGGGCTGGCAGCTCCCAGCACAGCAATCAAAGCCCTGCTTGTGCTGCCCAGCCCCCCCAGCACGGCCGGGGCACCCACACAGGGGGGCAAGGCCACAGCAGCCTGCTGGGACAGCCTGCACACAGATGGGGACACGATGGGGACATGGGGACACAGGGACAGGCACAGCCCTGCACACAGATGGGGACACGATGGTGACATGAGCCAGCCACGGGCACGGGTGGGCTCCAGGATCCCTCAAAACCCTTCCCTTCCCAGGGCAGGAGCTGGGAATGGATCCAGGATTCATCCCCGTCCCCCCCATTCCAGCACAGGGACCCCCAAACCCCTCCTGCTGCTGGCACAGGTGTGGTGATGCCAAACCTGGGCAGGATCAGCTCCCAGCAGGAATTCTGAGCCCTCAGTCCCTGCACAGACCCAGCCCCTTGTCCCTGCCCCAGGCAATGCATCCCAAAGTCCCTCCTCCCCAGCAGCTCCAGTGTCCCCATGTCCCTGCAGTGTCCCCCAATGCCAAAGCCCCCCAGGAATCCCACTGGCCTCTCCTTTTCCTCTGCTGCTTTAAAGTCGCTGTTCCGCCGCCCTGAATAATTGACGGGAACATGAAAATTTAAACTCTTTCAAGATCCCATTAAAATTCATTCCCTTTCCCCTGTGGAGAACTGCCACTGCCAGGGTCCCGTGCAGGGCAGCTGCCTCCCTTCCCAGGATTTACCTCCAGAGCAAATTCCCTCGGAATTGTTCCATGGAGACCCCAAAGCAGCATCCTGCATCCCTCCCCAAAGCAGCATCCTGCATCCCTCCCCAAAACAGCATCCTGCCTCCCTCTCCTGCATCCCTCCCCAAAGCAGCATCCTGCCTCCCTCTCCTGCCTCCCTCTCCTGCATCCCTCCCCAAAACAGCATCCTGCATCCCTCCCCAAAACAGCATCCTGCCTCCCTCTCCTGCATCCCTCCCCATCATCCCTCCCCAAAACAGCATCCTGCATCCCTCTCCTGCATCCCCCTCCCCATTAGCCTGTTCATCCCATCCCTCCTGATCCCAGCAGCAATCCTGCAGCTCTGCCTCCTCCTGCCCACTGAGGATCCTGCATTCCCCAGCATCCCAGGATGATGGGATCCTGAATTTCCCAGCATCCCAGGATGATGGATCCTGCATCTCCCAGTGTCCCAGGATAATGGGATCCTGCTCTGATCCAGGACTGCAGCCCCTCATTCTCTTCCTCACAGGAATTGTGGGCTGGGATTCCCAAATCCCTCATCCCCAGCTATTCCTGTTTTTGCATCCCATCTTCCCTGACCCTGAGGAATAACTGAGGAATAACCTCAGGATTAACCTCAGGAATAATCAAAGGAATAACCTCAGGAATAACCTGAGGAACATCTGAAGAACAACTGAGGAATAATTTAAGGAATAATCCAAGGAATAACTGAGGAATAACCTGAGGAATAACTGAGGATCACCCTGAGAAATAACCTAAGGAATAACCTAAGGAATAACTGAGGAATAACCTAGAGAATAATCTGAGGAATAACTGAGGAGTAACCTGAGGAATGACCTGAGGAAACCATCATACAGCATTAAAAAAAACCAGTAAAAAATAAAGGCCAGAGCTGCTTTCAGTGCTCTTCAAATGCCACCAAGGCCACCGAACCCTTTTCTGGAGCACCCTCTGCTCCCCAGCTGCTTCCCAGCCCCTTCCAGCCCCAGGGGCTGCTGGACAGGCTCGGGTTTCCCAGGGCTGCAGTTAATTACCTGCCACACCCCCGGGCAAAGCCCTCCCAATTTACCCCACTTGACCAAGTGACCCCGAGGATTTGGAGCAGGCTCCATAAATCCCAGAGCCACGTGGGGTTTGTTTTCCTGGAGGGAATCAGCAGGGAGCTCACACTCCATCCTCAGCATTCCTGGCACCCCCTCTGCCAGGGAATGTTTTATATCCACGCTCCTGCAGTGAGGGGAGAGGGGTTTATCCTGTCCCCTCCTTCCCACCTGCCCAGGGGAGCTCCAAGGAACAGGGAAATCCATCTCACAACCTCAGGAACCACACAAACCCATCCTCGTGCAGCTCTTCCTGCCCCACTTTCCATCCCAAAGAGAAGAGCAATGATGTTCTTACCTAATGAATAATCCACAATCCACCAGGGATGGGGCAGCACATGGAAAAAAACACAAAACAGGGAAAAACAGCTGGATCAGATCCAGGGAAAATCCTGCTCAGGAAAAGGGCCCAGCCCTGCTCCTGCCTGGGCATGGGCAGCAGCTGGACCCTCACCCCAAAAATGCTGCAGCCCCTCCTCCCTCTGGAGCAGAGATTCCCCAAAAAAGGTGCAGAACCTCAGGAAGAGATTCCCCCCAAAAGCTCCAGCCCACCCTGCAGAAATTCCCCCCCCAAAAAGCTGCAGCCCCAGAGATTCACCCCAAAAATCTGCATTGTCCGAGATCAGGGGGTCACCCAATACATTTGCAGCCCCCCAGGGTAAAGATTCACCTAAAAAAACTCCTGCATTTTCCCCTTAAAAATTCACCCCCAAAAAGCTGCAATTCCCTTAAAAATTCACCCCCAATTCCCCCCAGAGATTCACCCAAAAAATCCTAAATTTCCCACCAGAAATTCACCCCAAAAATCTGCAATTCCTCCCAGAGATTCACCCAAAAAATCCTAAATTTCCCACCAGAAATTCACCCCAAAAAGCTGCAATTCCTCGCAGAGATTCACCATAAAAATCCTCCATTTCCCCCAAGATTGACCCCAAAGCTGCAGCCCCAGAGGGGCCCAGCAGGGCAGGAAGGGCTCCTGGGCTCCTGTCCCAGGGCAGGGGGGCAGCAGCTGCTGCCAGGGCTGTGCCAGGGTTGCCAGGGCTGCCGGGCTCTGTTATGCACCAACAGCCTTTGAAGTCAGGGCCCAGGAATGTCCCCGAGCCAGGCAGGGAGGGACAGGGACCCCAGGGACCCCAGGGCCACCTGGCTGCTCCCCAGCAGCATCCCAGGGCACAGCCCTGAGCAGGAGCACAGCAGGGCCAGCAGGGACCCACAGGGGCACAGAGTTCACAGAATCCACAGAATTTACAGAGTTCATAGAATTCATAGAACTCACAGAATCCACAGAATCCACAGAATCACAGAGTTCACAGAACTCACAGAATCCACAGAATCACAGAGTTCATAGAACTCACAGAATCCACAGAATCACAGAGTTCATAGAACTCACAGAATTTACAGAATCAGAGTTCATAGAACTCACAGAATCCACAGAATCAACAGAGTTCATAGAACTCACAGAATCCACAGAATTTACAGAATCACAGAGTTCACAGAACTCACAGAATCCACAGAATCACAGAGTTCATAGAACTCACAGAATTTACAGAATCACAGAGTTCATAGAACTCACAGAATCCACAGAATCACAGAGTTCATAAAACTCACAGAATTTACAGAATCACAGAGTTCATAGAACTCACAGAATCCACAGAATTTACAGAGTTCATAGAACTCACAGAGTTCACAGAATTCATAGAATCACAGAATGCACAGAACTCACAGAATTCACAGAATGAATTCCCAGAATTCACAGAATCCACAAAATTCATAGGACTCACAGAATTCACACAATCCACAGAATCCCAGATTTCACAGAATCACAGAATCCCAGAATCCACAGAATTCACAGAATCCCAGAATCCACAGAATTCACAGAATCCCAGAATCCACAGAATTCACAGAATGAATTCACAGAATCCCAGAATCCAAAGAATCCCAGAATTCCAGAATCCACAGAAAGCACAGAATTCACAGAACTCACAGAATCCACAGAATCACCGAATCCCAGAATCCACAGAATTCTCAGAACGAATCCACAGAATCCCAGAATCCACAGATTCACAGAATGAATTCACAGAATCCACAGAATTCCAGGTTGGAAGAGCTCTTCAAGACAATCGAGTCCAACTCTCAACTCAGCCCTGGCCCCCAGTGCCACATCCAGGGATGGTGACTCCAGCACCTCCCCAGTTCCTGGGAATTCCCAAAATTCCCCCAAATTCACAGAATCCCCAGGCTGGAAGAGCCCCAACCCCTCAACTGAACCCTGGCCCCCAGTGCCACATCCAGGGATGGGGACTCCACCACCTCCCTGGGCAGCCACTGCAGAATTTTATCACCTTTCTGTAAAAATTTTAATCACCTTTCTGTAAAAGACTTCATCACCCTTTCTGTAAAACACTTTTCCCCAACATCCAACCTGAATTTCCCCACTGGAGGGGAACAAGGAGTTCATTGAGCAACTGAGGCCTGACCTTGTTATGGTGCAGCTGGAACCACCCAGCAGAGCCAATTACCCATTTTCATCCATTTTTATCCATTTTTATCCATTTTTCATCCATTTTTCATCCATTTTTTGCCCATTCTCCACCCATTCCAGAGCTGAGATGTGATTTCCCCACGCACAGCCTGGGCTGCAGGCTCAGCACCCCGAGCTCCCCAGGCCATTGCCAGGTCACAGCTCCCGGGGCCACATTCCAGCCCTGTGAGCCCTCTGGACAGACAGACGGACAGACAGCTGGGACGTGTCTGTCCTGCAGATCCCAGGGCACGGGGTCAGGCTTCTGAGCTCTCAGGGATAAAAAATCCCTGCTGGAAAATGGAGCCAAAGGCACGGGAAGCAGGATTCTGGGTTTGCAGCTGGGCCCTTCTCCTATCAGGACAGATGTGGTGGCCGGAGGGTCCCCAGGGTCCCCAGACAGCAGCTCCAGCCCCCTCTGCTGCTTCCTTCCACCCTGTGCCTGCTCTGGGATGGATTCCAGAGCTGCTCCAAAGGGTTCCCACGCCTGGAATGGCCAAAATCCTCCCCTGGGGATGGAGCAAGGCTGGGAGCACACAGCGATGGGCTGGGCAAACTCCAGAGCTCCCAGAGCCCCCAGTGCTCCCTCCCAGTGCTCCCAGTACTCCCAGTGCCCCCAGTGCCCCCAGTGCTCCCAGTGCCTTGGGATGCTCCATGGGATGCTCCTGAGGAGGATGAGGATGAGGATGAGGAGGGGTAACGCACAGAATGCAGCAGCAGGAACGTCCCTCACCCTCCTCAAGGCTTCCCCCACTCCTGCTCTGCCCAGGGTGGAAAAGCTCAGCCCGAAGTTCCAAACCCCCATGGAAAAGGAGGGTCTGGGCTGGGAATGTCCCCAGCATCCTCATCCCCCCCATCCCAGAGCCTGAAACCCCAAACCCAGAGCAGGGACACGGCTGGGGACCCCTGGCAGCTCCAGAAGAGGCTGGAAAAGGCTGGAAAAGGCTGGAAAAGGCTGGAAAAGGCTCCCCTGGCACAGGAAGGACAAGTGCAGGGTCTGAGCAGGGCTGGGAGACACGGAAAATCAATTCCAGCTGGGATTCCTGTGCCTGGGAAATGGGGCTTCCATGAGCATGGAAGGATCAGCTGGAGGCAGGAGAAGCTTTGGGATGCAGAGTTTAAAGGGAATTTGGCAGGGATGCTCAGTGTGAAGCAGAGCAAACCCCTCCCAAACCTCCCAGCAGTTTTCATCCATCACTCCCAAGTGCAAGAATCCTCTTGAGTCCAGAGTGATCTGGGCAGGAAAGCCTGACAGGCTCCTGGTGCTGCATCCCAAAAAAGCTCCATCCCACTCCAGCAGCAGGGAAATTCCAGCTCCTTGCCCCTGCCCTGAGCAAGTCCTGGGGAAGCAGAGCAGGAACCTGGGCCTGTCTGCCCAAGGCAGGAAAAAGAAGGCAGCGGGGTTGGGATGTGTCCTGGATTACATCAGCTCTGGACTAAAAAATAGCCCTGCACCAAAAAAAGTATATCCAGACCCAAAAAACAGCCTTGGAGCAAAAAATATAGATGGATCCACAAACACCAGCCCTGGACCCACAAAAACCAGCCCTGGACCCACAAAAAGAGCCTTGGACCCAAAAAAAAAGCCCTGGATAGAAAAAACCAGCCCTGGATGCACAAAAACCAGCCCTGGATGCACAAAAACCAGCACTGGACCCATAAAAACCAGCCCTGGATCCCAAAAAACAGGCCTGGACCCACAAAAACCAGCCCTGGATGCACAAACACCAGCCCTGGACCCACAAAAAACAGCACTGGACCTCCAAAAACCAACCCTGGACCCCCAAAAACCCAGCCCTGGACCCACAAAGCCAGCTCTGCATCCACAAAAAACAGCACTGGACCCCCAAAAACCAACCCTGGACCCCCAAAATCCAGCCCTGGACCCCAAAAACCCAGCCCTGGCCCCAAAATCCAGCCCTGGCCCCAAAGCCAGCCCAGCCCCCAGAGCTGTCCTGAGTGAGTGGGTGGGAAAATGCAGCCTTTGATGTTCCACTGAGCGGCTCCAAAACAGAGCTGGGCCACGGGAGATAAAAACACCAAACAGAGCTGGGCCACGGGAGATAAAAACAGCAAAAACAAAGCTCGCCATGGGACACGTCCGGGACACGGGCTGGGAAAAATTCCATGGCCAAGGAGGGCACGGCTGCCCCAGCACCACGGAAAAACCACAGCACAGCTGGAAAAAACCACAGCTGCTTCCCCTGCCAGCACTGCAGGACAGCCCCAGACCCAGCACGGGGGGAAAATCATCCTGGAAAAGCTGCCATGGGCAAGGCAGGTGCCTCCCCAATATTATATTATTATTATTATTATTATTATTATTATTATTATTATTATTATTATTATTGTTATTATTATTATTATTATTAAACATGTTGGGGAGGCACCACAACATATTAAATATATTATAACAATATATAATACATAATATATAATATACAATATATAATATATTATTATTATTATTATTATTATTATTACAATTAAATATATTGGGGAGGCACTCCAATATATTAAATATATTATAACAATATATAATACATAATATATATATATATATTTTTTATTATTATTATTATTATTATTATTATTATTATTATTATTATTATTATTATTATATTCCCTGTGTATCCCTTGGTGAGCTCTGGAATTGCCCAAATTCCCTGCAATTGAGGCACCATGGTGCCTTCCTGATATTCCACTCACATCCCTGGAAATTGCCCTAATTTTCTGGAATTTAGGCACCAGTGAAAATCCTGATATTCCACTCACATCCCTGGAAACTCCCTGAATTCCCTGGAATTGAGGCACCAGTGAAAATCCTGATATTCCTCTGACATCCCTGGAAATTGCCCAAATTCCCTGGAGTAGGCAGCAGTGGCGCCTCCCCAGAATTCCTCTTGCATCCCCTGAAAATGCCCAAATTCCCTGGAATTGAGGCACCAGTGGTGCCTCCCCAGTATCCCACTCACACGCCTGGAAATTGCCCAAATTCCATGGAAGAGGCACCACTGGGGCTTCCCAATGTTCCCCTCACACCCCTGGAAATTGCCCAAATTCCCTGGAAAAGGCACCAGCAGGGCCTCCCCAGTTTTCCCCTCAGGGCACTCGGCGAGCTCTGGCACTGCCCAAATTCCCTGGAATTGAGGAACCAGTGATAATCCTGATAATCCCCTCACACCCCTGGAACTGCCCAAATTCCCTGGAAAAGGCACCAGTGGGGCTCCCCAATATTCACCTGGAAACTCCCCAAGTTCCCTGGAACTGAGGCACCGGTGATAATCCCATTAATCCTCTCACACCCCTGGAAATTGCCCAAATTCCCTGGAGCAGGCAGCAGTGGCACCTCCCCAAAATTCCTCCTGCATCCCTTGAAAATGCCCAAATTCCCAGGAACTGAGGCACCAGTGGGGCTCCCCAGTTTCCCCCTGTCACTCCTGGAAATTGCCCAAATTCCCTGGAGTTCCTCCCAGCCCTGGCACTGCCCACATTCCCGGGAAATGCCCGGAGCTGCTGGCAGGGCCCCAAGGGGAGGCTGCCCCGGAGCCCAGGGATGCATTGCTGGAATGCCAGGCTGGCAGGGCAGGATCCGTGCCAGGGCAGGGCATGGGAACACAGCTGGGCAGGAGAACTGGGCAGGGACTGACCAGTGCAGGGATGCTGAACAGAAACTGGGCAGGGCTACTGGGAAAAGACTGGCCAGTCCAGAACTCCTGGGCAGAGAGAAACTGGGCAGGTCAGGGCTGCTGGGAAAAGAGAAACTGCTCAGGGTTACTGGGCAGAGAGTGACCAGTCCAGAACTCCTGGGCAGGGAGAAACTGGTCTGGGCCACTGGGCAGAGAGTGACCAGTCCAGGGATGCTGGGCAGAGAGAAACTGGGCACGTCAGGGCTACTGGTAAAAGAACTGACCAGTCCAGAGCTACTGGGCAAACAACTGACCAGTCCAGGGCTACTGGGCAGAGACTGCTCAGGGTTACCGGGCAGGGACTGGTCAGGGTTACTGGGCAGAGACTGGTCAGGGTTACTGGGCAGAGACTGGTCAGGGTTACTGGGCAGAGACTGATCAATCCAGGGCTACTGGAAAGAAAGAAACTGGTCAGGCCAGGGTTACTGGGCAAAGAGTGACCAGTCCAGAGCTCCTGGGCAGGGACTGGTCAGGGTTACCGGGCAGAGACTGGTCAGGGTTACTGGGCAGAATGACCAGTCCAGAGCTCCTGGGCAGGGACTGGTCAGGGTTACTGGGTAGAGACTGGTCAGGGTTACTGGGCAGGGACTGGTCAGGGTTACCAGGCAGGGACTGGTCAGGGTTACCAGGCAGGGACTGGTCAGGGTTACTGGGCAGACTGGTCAGGGTTACTGGGCAGAGACTGGTCAGGGTTACGGGGCAGGGACTGGTCAGGGTTACTGGGCAG
>JAWWLW010000078.1:6696144-6718463 GCA_035041385.1 Myiothlypis coronata
AAATATATTTTAATTAAATATGTTTCAACATATTTTAAAATTTTAAATATAGAAATTAACAGTAGAAGTATAAAAATAGAAGTTAAAAAATAGAATTATAAATATAGAAGTATAAATATATAATTAAAATAGAATTATAAAAATAGAATTATAAAAATAGAAATATTATAAAAAATAGAATTATTATAGAAATATATTTTTATGAAAATGTCTTTTTATAAAAATAAATGATAATGGAAAAATTCCTGTGTGGGACGTGTCCCTCCCTGCACATCCCAGGCCTGAGCTGATGGGCAGAAACAGGGACGGGGTAAAGCTTTGCTGCTCCGAGGTCTCCACGGGATTTTCTCTCCCCTGTGGTCCTGCAGCACAAGCCCAGCTCCCAGCAGGGTGAAAGGAGCAGTGAAACCCCAAATCCCACCAGGGAGGGCAGAAATACCCCGAAGTTCTCTGAGGTTTAACCCCAATAAAGCCCCACTCGCACTCATCCTCCTCCTCATCCTCCTCCAGCGAGGAAGGAGCAGCAACTGCATTCCCACGGATATTCGGGAATGAGAGGGGCCTGAAGGGCTCCAGGAGGGACAGCAGGGACAGCACCTGAGGGGACACCTGGAGGAACACGGCAGGGGAGGTTCGGGATGGAGAGAGGTTCAGGTTTGGGATGGAGAGGTTTGGGATGGAGAGGTTCGGGTTCAGGATGGAGAGGTTCGGGTTCAGGATGGAGACCAGGACATTTCCTTCCCCCAGAGGCTGCTGGGACACTGGAATTTCCCCCGTTGCTCCCAGGGATGCCCAGGTGGGATTTTAGCAGAGATAAGAGTCAGACTCTCCCCCTTGCAGGTCCCCCCAGTTCTTGCAGGAGCCGGGAGGAGCCTCCCTGCCCTGACCCCGCAGGAACCAGGGCACCCCCAACCCCACGGGCCAGCCCAGGTGAGCCCGGGGAAGGTGTGCAGGGCACGGCCCCGCTCTGGGGAAGGTGTGCAGGGCACGGCCCCGCTCTGGGGAAGGTGTGCAGGGCACGGCCCCGCTCTCAGCCAGCCCGGGGAAGGTGTGCAGGGCACGGCCCCACTCTGGAGAAGGTGTGCAGGACACGGCCCCGCTCTCAGCCAGCCCAGGTGAGGCCAGGGAAGGTGTGCAGGGCACAGCCCCGCTCTCAGCCAGCCCTGCTGCCTCCCCAGCCGCTCCTCCTGCCTCTCTCCCCGCAGTCAAGCCCAGACACCTTCCCCAGCCGCACCTCCCGCAGCCCCGGGGCAGGTGAGCAGCAAAGCAGGGCAGAAACCCAGCCAGACAAAGCAGGAAAATAGGGGGGAAAAAACCACCAAAAAGCACCCCTCCTGCAGCGGCAGAAAACACAGCCCGGGGCTGGCTCCGGCGTGCGGGGCATTTCCACAGCTCGGGGTTTGGGTTTTTTGGTTTTTTGGGTGGGGAAAAGCTGAATTGTGCCCCAGCTCTGCAGCAGATGGGGATTGGCGTTAATTGGCGTGGCTGGGGCGCTCCGAGCCAGGCCGGGGCAACATCAGAGTCCGGCGGCCTCCTCCCCACCCTAATGAATGGATGTGCGAGGCTCCAGCGCCGGCAATCACCTGAGGGGCATCCCATTCATCAGCGCGCCGCAATTAAGACTTTGTCACCGCTGACTCACCGGCGGCAGCGAGAAAAGGAAGGGAGACAGAAAAAATGGGGCTGGGACCTGTTCGGAGGAGGACACTGCCCTGGAGAGCTCTGTCTGCCCAGGAGAGCAGAAAACGCTGGGTTTGAGGGGGTTTTAAAGCCCCGCCGAGGAATAGCTTTATCCAGGCACGGGGGTGCTTTACAGGCAGGGGAAAAAGTAAAAACCTCAAAATAAAAGGCGTTTCCAACATGCCAGGGGGGTGCATGCCGTAATAGGGAAGGGGACCACCTGTACAGAACATTCCTGCCAGGAAAAGGCCGCGGGAAATGCCAGGATTGGCTGCGTAAAGCCAGGTGGGAAGTGGGAGCGAAGTCCCCTCTGGAGGAGCTGTCACTCGGGATGGGAAGCACCGAAAGGGGTCACCAGGAAATTGTGGGAGATAAAAGCCAGAATCAGCTCTGCTTCCACGAATTTTGGGAGATAAAAGCCAGAATCAGCTCTGCCTCCACGAACTTTGGGAGATCAGAGCCAGAATCAGCTCTGCTTCCACGAACTCTGGGAGATCAGAGCCAGAATCAGCTCTGCTTCCACGAACTTTTGGGAGATAAAAGCCAGTTTCAGCTCTGCTTCCAAGCCTTCCCCCTCCCCTTTTTTCTCTCCCTGTGCCTTTTCCCTGCCCCTTCCCCAGGACCCAGCAATTCCCACAAACACCCCCAAAATCTGCTCCATTGTCCGGGACAGGATCCACATCCTCTTCCACACTTCCTCGGGCACGCACAGAACCTGGGTTTACCCTAAAAATAGCGGCTGCCTCGCCATCCATGGGGACAGCCCAGAGAAAGGCACTTCAGGGGGCAGGAAGGGACAGTGCCAGCAGCAGCTTCGGGCAGAAGTCACAAACTGCACCCAGGAGTGCCAGAGCCCTTGGAAAAGGGCACAGCAGCCGCTTTTTGGGAATTCTGTCAGGCTGCTCCTCCTCCCCCCAGCTCCCCTGGCAGCCCAGGCACGGCTGGCAGCTATTCCGGGCTGTTTATCTAACATTAATGCACATTTCTCCTCCCGGTGCTTATCTGCCTCTATCGAAGCGCTCAGCCGGGAGGGTTTGGGAAGAACAATGCCCCGAGCACGGAATTCACGGATCCCCACGTGCCGCTGCCTCCCGGACCACCCAGGCCAGCAGAACTCGGGATTTGGGTGTGGGAGCTCCAGCAAAAGTCGGGATTTTTGGGTGTGGGAGCTCCAGCAAAAGTCGGGATTTTTGGGTGTGGGAGCTCCAGCAAAACTCGGGATTTTTGGGTGTGGGAAATTTGCTTTCCTCTGCAGATAAGGGAGAGGCTGACAGGAGATAACGGTGGGGGGCTCCGAGGGCGGGACAGGAGGAATTGGGGCAGGAATTTCCTCAGCACAAGATCCTGGATTTTCTCCCAGCTCCCCCGAGGGCAGTGCAAGGACAGCAGGAGCCAGGGGTCAGGTTTAATCCCGAGCTTGCTGCTGGAATTTAGGTTAAAAACAAAACAAAACAAAACAAACTGCAGGCATGGCAAACGCACACAGTTCCACTTGCAAGACTTGGGAAGATGTGAGCAGGGCAATGAGCCAAGAGCTGCTGCAAAGCTGCACATCCCCGAGTCACTGCAGTGACAGGAGATTCCCAGCTCCCAGCTCCTTGGGACACCCCAAATCCCATCCCAAAGCTGCTTTTCCCTGCAAAGACACCACGGAACGCCACCAAAAACGACACAGGAAGGGCTGATGGGCAGGGAGAGGGACAGGGAATTGCTGTCCTGTGAAAATTCCCGAATGTCACAGCACTGCCACAGCCGGATGGGATGGGATCAGTGGGATGGGATGGGATAATGGGATGGGATGGGATGGAAGCTTTCCTGCTTTCACTTTCACACGACTCCAAGGCTGGAATGGTCTCTCAGGAGCCTGTCCTGGCCCTCCTGTGCTCTTTGGAGACCGGGCAGGAGCAAAATCCCAAACTCCAGAGCAAGCAGCGCAAACCTCACCCGGGCTCTGCTCAGGGAAAGGCAGGGAGGAGATTCCCTTCCCAGAGTGAGGAATTCAGATTGTGCTCCCCAGAAAGGCACCGCGGGCAGCCCCATCCCACTGCGGGCTGCTCCAGCTGGGGCTGGATTGCACCTTGCAAAGGCAGAGCTGCTTCTCCTTATCCCAGCTTCTCCTTATCCCAGCTTCTCCTTATCCCAGCTTCTCCCCATCCCAGCTTCTCCTTATCCCAGCTTCTCCTTATCCCGGCTTTTCCCCATCCCAGCTTCTCCCCATCCCAGCTTTCCCCCATCCCAGCCTCCTGCCCTGCTGCTGCTGCAGGATGATTTTTCTGCCGGGCACACACCTCGCTGCGAGTCCGCAGCGGGGAGAAAATGGATTTATTTCTCAGCCTGGCATTTCTGCCTCGCCACCAGCGCCACTGGGCCACCTCCCGTGGCCACCTCGCTGCGGCCTCAGGTGGCCGCATCCATCTGTGCCCCAGCCCGGGCACAGCTCATTAATGCCCGGCGGAGCACCCAGGATGTGCCAGACACCCCGCAAACAGACGGTGCCGGGGGGGCTGCGCGCTGCAGATGGGTCGGGGGGCGCTGGCAGCGGGCAGGGGCTGGGGGATGCTCGGGGGGTGCTCGGGGGATGCTCCAGAGCTCCGCAGGGAGAGTTCCCCAAAGCCAAAGTTCAAATTCTTCTCTTCCACCAAAGCATCGCCCCCGGCCCCGCTCAGCACTCGGCAAAATCAGGGTTTGAGGAGGAGAAGGGGAACGGGGAGAGGAGGGAAAGGCAAAGGAAGAGCGTGTCCTTGCAAGAGAGATTCCTGCCCCGGCAAGGGTTAAGGCATCCGGCACGTTTTCTGTCAAGCGGGCGGATGGGATTTCAGGTTGCTCGGGACTCCGGCGTCTCTGCGCTTCGGGGGCAGATAAAAAACCCCCGGAGCCGAGGCCAGGTCGGTGGTTAAACAATAGCCCGGGCTGCAGGAAAACTCGAGATGCTGCTCGAGTCAACAGGAGAGGCTCCCGGAAAGTTGGGAGGCAGCTCCGCATCACGGCCGAGCCGGAGGGAAATGCCCATAAAAAGCAACCTCGGGAGATCCCCCCACCCCCGCGGCCGCACAGCAGCCGGAGCCTCTCCACAGCTTAATTAACCCCGATCGCAGCCCAAACCGCGCACGGGGCGAAAGTTGTACCTTGCACGAGTAGGTGTGGTGCACCGGGTCCACGTTCATGATCTCCTCCACCGTGCCCGTCAGCACCACGTTGGCCTCCTCCTCCCGGCGCTCCAGCTCCCGCTCGGGGCAGCTGCCCCGCGCCGGCACTGCCAGCGTCGCCAGCAGCGCCAGCAGCGCCAGCAGCGAGGGTGCCAGCCCCGGGGGTGCCAGCCGCGTCCCCATGGCCGTGGCGGTGCCGCCGAGCCCCGCAGACAAAGCGGCCCCGCTCGCAGGCAGCGCTGGCGCAGCAGCCGAAAGGGCCACTTTTGTTCCAGGGAGGTGAAAAGGAGGAAAGAAAGAGAAGGGAGGGAGGGAAAGGGAGGCAGCGAGGGGAGGGGAGAAGGAGGAAAATCCCAGGAGGAGGAGGAGGAGGAGGAGGAGATCTGGAAGGCGCTCGGCGCTCGCTGCCGTGGCCCTGGAAGAAAGCGCGCAGATTTGCATGCAATCTGAATTGCTGATAAGGAGGGAGCGGGGGTTCGGGGGGAGAGAGGAGGGAGGGAGGAAGGGAGAAAGGAAGGGAGGAAGGCAGCGCGGCCGCCCGCCCGCCCTGCTGGCAGCGCTCGGTGCGAACGCCGCCCCCAGGAAAGGGAGCCGCGGTTAATGGATAATCAGCGCCGCAACGTGAGGAGACTTTTAAAGGTGTAGGGACCGCAGCCGGCCCCGCCACCCCCTCGCCGTGACTGGCAGCTGTCCCCAGCCCTGGCCCGCGGTGTCCCTGGCTCCGTCCCAAACTCCCGAGATGCACAAAGTGGGGGCCTGTGCCTCCCTGTCACCCCCACTTTGTGTGGCAGCTGTTCCCAGCCCTGTTCTGGGCTGTCCTCACTCCATCCTGCACCCCGAGATGCCCAAAGTGGGGGTTTGTGCCTCCTTGTCAACCCCACTTTGAGTGGGAGCTGTCCCCAGCCCTGTCCCGGGGTATCCTTCACCCCATCCTACACCCCTGAGATGCTCAAAGTGGGGTGGCATTTCCCTCCCTGTCCCCAGCCCTGTCCCCTCCATCCCGCACCCCTGAGATGCTCAAACACGGGTGACACCCCGGCATTTCCCTCCGTGTCACCCCCAGCCCTGTCCCAAGGTGTCCCTCACTCCATCCCGCACCCCCGAGATGCTCAAACACGGGTGACACCCCGGCATTTCCCTCCCTGTCACCCCCAATTCCACCCCAAAGATGCTCCCCTGTTTTCCCCACAGGGAAACTGAGGCAGGGCTGGTCCTGCTCCGCTGGGACCCCACAGATCCATCCCCGGGCCCAGGGGTGACGGCACTGGGGACATCACTGTCACCGCACTGGGGACATCACTGTCACTGCACTGGGGACATCACTGTCACCGCACTGGGGACATCGCTGTCACCGCACTGGGGACATCACTGTCACCGCACTGGGGACATCACTGTCACCGCACTGGGGACATCACTGTCACCGCACTGGGGACATCGCTGCCACCGCACTGGGGACATCGCTGTCACCGCACTGGGGACATCACTGTCACCGCACTGGGGACATCGCTGCCACCGCACTGGGGACATCACTGTCACCGCACTGGGGACATCGCTGTCACCGCGCTGGGGACATGAGCCGTGACAGAGCCACCCGTGGAACCATGGAGTGGCTGGAAAATGACTTTAGATCCGCTCATGCCTCCCCTTTGCCATCCCGGCTGTCCCAAGCCCCACGCCCCGTGCCCGGCTCCCCGGGGGCTGCAGGGGGATTTCCCCGCCTGTCCCAGCAATTAGCTCAGATAGAAAAGTTAAGTGGCAGCGGGGGAGGGATGTTGTTTGTGCCCTCCATAAATCAGCGGCCCCCAGAGGCGTTTTACGAGGCCGTTTCACTTGATGGCCCTAAAAAATCCCCTTGTTTCACCTGATGGCCCTAAAAACTCTCCTGGTGTGGCCCAGCCCAGCTCCGGATCCCAGGGTGAAGTGTAACACCTGGCAGTGAGGATGTGACAGGTGAGGTGTCCCCGTGTCCTCCTGTGATGAACAAAATCCAACCCTCAGCAGGGTCCTGCCCTGAGTGCTCCTGTCCTTACCCTCAGCAGCGTCCTGCCCTGTGTGCTCCTCTCCTTCCCGAAATTCTCAATTAATTCATTCCCTAAATCCCAGCGCTCTGTGCTGTTTGCCCCTGTGGCTGCCACACTCCTTTCCCTCCCCTTCTCTCATTTATTTAATATGTAGAAATAAATGAATCCTGCTGAGTGTTCCAAAGTTTGTCCCTGAAGAGGATGGAGTGGCAGAGATCCCATAAATCTGCCTGGAAATATCCCAAATCCTGGGGGTTTGCAGGGAAAGCACCTTGGACAGTTTCAATCCTAACCCAAACCCACAGTGCAACCCCACAGCTTCCCCCAGGTCTCTTTCCACTCAAAACTTCCATTTCTCCTCTGAAAATCTGAATTTCCCAGCTCAGCACTGAGGGAAGGCTGCCTGATCCAAAGCAGGCAGGGTTTTATCACCTCAGGGATAAAATCCTTATCAAAAAGGGTTTCAGGGAGATAATTCTCACCAAAAAAATGACCCAGAGCCTGCTCAGGCCTGCAGGAAACCTCTCAGGAAATAATTCCCACATCTGCCAGACTTCCCTACACTGTGAAACACCAAAAAGCTGCAGGATGAAGTAACCTGAAGAAAATCCTTATTTTCTCTCCAAAAACTTCCCCAAAAGCCTGGATTTTGGCTGAGGGGCCTCCATCCCTCAAAGCCAAAGCCAGGCCCCACCGGCCTCACATCCCAGAGCTCTTTCCACTCAAAACTTCCCCAAAAAAGTTCCAGGATGAAGTGACCTGAAGAAAATCCACATTATTCAATTTTCTCACCCCAAAACTTCCCTAAAACCTGGATTTTTTTTGGCTGAGGGGCACTGGGAACCCTCCATCCCTCAAAGCCAACCCCAGCTCCTGACAGAGGAGCTCCATTTCTCCGTTTCTGTGGTTGCTCCAAACTCCAGCAATCAGCTAAAAATATTTCAGTGCCCTGGCAGCTGATATTTTTTTTTATCCTGCTGTTTTAATAATTAATTTTTATTGTATTCCTCGAGCACTGCTGGAGTGGAAATCCCAGAAAGAAGCTGAGCTCGAGGTGGAAGGAACCAGCTGGGACTCCCTGCTCCAGAACATCACTGGGGAGGAGAGGGGAGGAATTATTTCTGCTGAATTTTGACAATTCTCTGGGTTTGACTTGTCTCCTTTTAGCCCCACCCCTCCATCTGCTTCCAGAGCTGGGATGTGAGGAGAAAAATGCATTTCACAGCTTTATTTTTTTTTTTTTTTTGTGATGTTTTTGCCCCAATCTGGTGTGGTTTGAATGGAATTGCTCGGCCTTGAGGGGTTTTTGGTGGAGGTGTCAGGAGCTCAATCTGCTCGTGGGGGTTTCGTGGGATTCAGCAGGACAAGGATCTTCCCAAAGGCAGGAAAATAACAAAATCACCTTTTTTAGGGCCGGTGTGCAGGGAGCAGCACGTTCCCACAGGGAATCGCTGAGCCTCAAGCTGATAAAAGGAGAAACAGGAGAAAAAAACCTGGGATGTTTCTGTGGGAAAACCGAGCGAATTCCTCGGCAAATCAGCGCCCAAAACAAACAAACAGCGGCTCCCAAAAATACACAAAACACCGGCTTTGTCCCAGCTCTTCCTTGTGAACCTGCGGCTCGGGAAAACTTCTGGAAATGCCTTTGGAGGCGGCTCCGTCTGCCCCTGGAAAATCAAAATATCTGCGAGGAACGGGGCAGGGTTTGCCTCCTCACACTGCTGCGTGATTTGGGGGGGGAATTCCGATTTGTTTGGAGGGAGTGGGGGCGAAATGGAGGAGGGAAGGGGAGGAGAAAAGAGAGAAGGGAAGGGCAGGGCAGGGAGGGCCTGGCACTGCCCACATGCCAGGGCAGGAACCCCTCAGGGTTCCCAGCCAAATATTTGCCTGGAAAGCAAATAAAGGCCCTGGTGAGGAAAACCCAGCCCCAGAGGGGTCCCCGTCCCTGCTTCCATCCCTGCTCCATCTCTGTGAGCTCTAAGATGATTTAATGTGATTTTTTCCCCTTATTTCTCTTTCAAGTTTAATCCCTCCCGGTGCTTTCCTGCCACTGTCAAATTCCTTTTGTGTGCTGTTAGAAACCCTCTGGATGTCACTCAGGAGCAGCTGGAACGAGCTGCCCCTGGGATGCTGCGGGATAATGAGTCCCAAATTAGTAAATCTGTTAATTAGAGCGGGGCTGAGAGCAGCCCCGCACTCGGGGGTTTCACCCCACAGCAGCTTCACCCCGAAGGGTCACTCTGTCCCTCTGCTGTGCTGGGGGACAGGAAAACTTGGGCTTTTCCCCAAAAATATCAAGGAGGAACTCACAGGAAAACTTGGGTTTTTCTCAAAAAAAATCAAGGAGGAACTCACAGGAAAACTTGGGCCTTTCCCCCCAAAAAATCAAGGAACTCACAGGGAGCTGTCACATCCTGGAGAAAAAAAATCGAGAATTTGGCTTTTTCCTCCCCAAATTCCAGAGGAATCCCTGTGTTCAGTGTAAAGGGCACTGGGAATTTTGTTCAGATGGAACTGGACATCCTCAGTTGCTCCTCTCATCCCACCACAGAATCCCCAGGATTTGACGTGGGATGGATGCAGAGATGAAGAATATCTGGTGTTTAAACCTTCCCTGGTTTAAATTCAAATCCTGGAGAAAAAAATTCGAGAATTTGGTGTTTTCCTCCTCAAATTGTGCTGAATGTGCCCGAATTCCCTGGGCTTCAGGAGAAAACCCCAAAGCAGGGCGGGCTCTGAGCTAATGACAGGGCAGCAGGAATTCAGCCTGGAATGGGACCAGGGGCTGGAATTTCTGGGATTTCTGGGATTTCTGGGATTTTTAGCCCAAATCCTTGGGATCAGAGCCCCCCACACCCCTACAGGTGTTTTAGGCCTGGGTTTAGCAGCCCTGAACCTCCAGCGGGGTTTAACTTAACCCCAGCTCAGGGCAAAAGCACCCAGTGAACCACAAGGAGCCAAAACCAAAAGGGAAAAAGGGGAAAAAGGGGAAAAAGGGGAAAAAGGGGAAAAAGGGAAAAAGGGAAAAAGGGAAAAAGGGAGAGGTTCTTTGAACCACAATCAAAAGGCAAAAAGGGAGAGGAGCAGAAGGAAAACCCAGCGTGAGCCTGAGGGCAAACGATCCCCCAGGATCAAATCCCACCCTCAGAAACGCCCGGGGGCTGCTGGAATTCCTCCTGCTGGAATTCTCTGTGGCCACGGAGCCTCCCTAATGTGGATTGATGGCCTCAATCTGCTCTCCCTGCAGGGAAAGGAGAGCCCTGGCCCCTGATATCCATTTCTTCCCTCCCAGAAATCCCAGCCTAAGTGGATTTCCCTGCGCTGCATCCAGGAGAAAATGTCTCCATCCATCCCGCGGCGGGCAGCAGCAGAGGGAAGCGCTCCCACCTGGTTCCTCCCTCCCTGGATTGATTACAGCCTCGCCAGGATTAATTGGGAGAGCGAAAACGCTTCTGTGGGCGATCAATCTTCCCCGGTCCCCTCGCCTTGTCATCCTCTAATAAGTGGGAAATCAAAATTCCCCTCCTGGCTGCCTCGTGCCTGCAAATGGATTTCTCTGCTGCATTGCTGGGAATCCTTAAAAGGCGTTTTGGGAGCAGCCAGGAGACAAATGGGATTAGCTGGGCAGGGAAAGTGCAGCCGCAGCATTTCTGCACTGCCAGCGAGGGGAAATTCAGCGCTCCAGGCTCAGGGGATGGGGAGAGCCTCGGGATGTGGGGCAGGATTTGGGGTGGGAATCGTGGGTGCATCGAGGGGATGAGGAATATAACACAAAAAATCCTTTCCCGGTTTAAATTCCAGAGGGATTCCTGTGTCCAGTGTAAGGGAATTTGTCCAGGAATTTGGACGTCACTCCTCTTATCCCACACACTGGATTCAGTGTGGGAGCTGTGGATGCAGAGATCAAGAATATTTAGAATCAAACACCAAAAACCTTTCCTGCTTTAAATTCCAGAGAATTTCTGAGCCCATTTTCTGGGCATTGGGAATTTTGTCCAGCTGGAACTGCACATCCCCAGCCACTGCTCTCATCCCACCCCAGAATTCCCAGGATTTGATGTGGGAGCTGTGGATGCAGAAATGAAGAATATCTGGGGTAGAACACAAAAAACCTTTCCTGCTTTAAATTCCAGAATTCCCTGCCTTGTCCCAGGGTGTTCCCAGCTCTGTGGGTCTGGATTTCCCAGCTGGCCACGCCATGCCAAGGACATCTGGGGGATGTCACCACCTCTGGAACGTCAAACTCGGCTCAAATTTATCCCAAGGGGCTGAGAACCCGGCCCTGTCCAGGGAAATGGGGAATCCTGGAATGATCTGGGTGGGAAGGGACCTAGAGCTGATCCCATCCCTCCCCTGCATTCCAGGGACACCTTCCACCACCCCAGGCTGCTCCTTGGACAATTCCAGGGCTGAGCCCACATCTTCTCCTGGCAAATCCCATTTATTTCCTTCTGCCATGAGCTTTAACCCACAGGAACCTGGGAAATCCCAGGGCCAAGGCAGTCCTGGTTCCCCCCAGTGCCATTCCCTGTGCTCTGGGGGCATCCCAGGGGTCCCTGGGTGCCCGGGGCTGGCACTGCCCCATCCCACAGAGGCTCCCAAAGCTTCCAGGGCCTTCCCTGATGGAAAACACGGATTGTGCTGGGAAGCAGAACGACCCGAAAGAGCAAAGATTAAGATTCAGAGCATGCGGGGATCCAGCTTTTCCCTTTCTCCCTGTTTTTTTGTTTTTTTTGAGGATTGAAGGAGCCAAGGTTTTCCCCGTCCCTCCGAGGGCCCTTGGCAACCCCTGGAAGCTGCTGGAGCCTCTCCCAGAAGGGCTGGAATGGCCAGGGCTGGGCACGGAGGGACCCGGCCCTCCCAGATCGTGCTTTCACACTCCCCCGACCCCATTCCATCCTCCAAGCGGGATTTATTGGCCCGGGCTCTCCGGGAGATGAAAGCTTTTGTGTGGAATCTTATCCCAAACCCTTCCTGCAGCTGCTGCGTGGGCAAAAGAAAAATAAAAAAAAATTAAAAGAGAAAGAGAGAGAAGGGTGGAGGGGGAAGAAGAATAAAAAAGACATTGAAAGTGCGAGGTTTGAAAAGATTTCCCCTCTCTGGGATCAGTTTGTGAGTCACACTGGGGCGATGGCCGGGGAACAATTCACCCTGCCGGCCACGCCGAGAGGAGGCAGCGCTGCCTGCCGGGGCCTGGATGAGCCCAAAGCTCGGCTCTGCCGGGGCCTGGATGAGCCCAAAGCTCGGCTCTGCTCGTCATTCCTCACACACACACATGGCACACTCACAGACACACACAGGGCACACACCCCGGGTTAACCCCTTCCTGCCTGCGCCACTGACCGCTCCCCTCCCTCCTCGTCCTGCTTTGGAACGGGGACAGCGCCGGGGATGCTGTCCCGGAGAGGCTGAAACACCAAAACCCCACAGGAATCATTCCCTGCCTCAGTCCTGGCCCAGCTCAGGGAGGGGGGGAGCAGGAAAAGGGGAGCTGAGGGTGCTCTGCACCTGCTGGCCCAGAGTGAGTGGGGTTTGGGGAGGAAAAGATGGAACAGCCTCAGGGAGAGGCAGGGAATTGCCAGATGGGAGCTAAGGAGGATGGAGGGAGGGAGGGATCCATGGATGGATGGAGGGAGGGAGGGAGGGATGGATCCACAGATGGATGGAGCCATGGATGGAGGGATGGAGGGATGGAGGAATGGGTCCATGGATGGATCCATGGATGGATGGATGGCTGGGTGGAAGGATCCATGGAGGGATGGAGGGATGGATGGATGCATCCATGGATAAATGGGAGATGGATGGATGAAGGGATCCATGGATGGATGGAGGGAGGAATGGGTCCATGGATGGATCCACGGATGGATGGATGAATCCACGGATGGATGGATGGCTGGGTGGAAGGATCCATGGAGGGATGGAGAGCCGCCTGCTCCTTTCCCTGGATCAGCCTCTTGGATCCCCTGCAAAGCCCTGAATCCGAATTTTAGAACCCAAACAAAACGGGGCAGGAGAGGGAGGGGAAATGCAGGAAAATCCCAGCGCAGGGCAGCGGGGCTGGCTGAGCTCTGAGGGCCCTTCCAGCCCAACCCTTTCCATGATTCTCTGCTCCTTGCCCCTCCAAATCCCCTCTGCTGGGCTGTGGAAGAGAAAGGGACACCAAGGGAAGCTCCCTCAGCTCTGCCAGGGCCCGAAGCTGCCCTCGGCCCTGAGCTGAGCTGAAACCACCTGGCGAGGCAGCCCGGCCCCTCCAAGGCCGCCGAGTTTGCTGCAGGGAGCGGGAGAGGAGCCAAGGAGGCTCCGGCTCCTGTGTCAGCGCTCCGGAGCTGCCAGGGCAGCGCATCCTGGCGCAGCCCCGCAATTATCCAGAGTGCTCCGGGAGCTGCAGCCTCATCCATTAGCGCTGCTGTGACTCAGGCACTCCAGCCCAGCTCTGCGGGCTGCTCCAGCCGGGGAAAGGGGGACGAGCGGGGGGAGAGGGGGCAGAGCGGAGCCCACCAGGAAAAGCCGAATTTCCCAGCCCCAGGCTGGCCGGGCTGGGATCAGCAGCACGAGCGGGGCTGGTGCAGCGTCCAGGAAAGCTCGGGGGTGTTTTGGGGCAGGCAGGGAGGGCAGTGCCAGGGGACACAGCCCCTGGGTGCCACCCTGAGTGCCCACACCCGCCTCGAGAGCGTTTCTGAGCCCCTCTGCTCTTGGCTCAGCTGCAAACCCCGCTCCTGCTCCTTCCCTGCAGCCATCAAAGTGCTCTTTGTTAGGCAAGAGCTGCAAAACAGCTGCCGAGGGCTTGTCCAGACACATAATCCCGGCTGGAGAGCCGGGCTGGCAGCGGAGGGCCCCAGCCCCGCCCGTGTCCCCTGCGGGCAGCGACAGTGGCACCGCTGACCCCGCGGGGCTGGGGCACCCCTGGCAGTGCCCTGGCACCGGGGGATTGGGCAGCACTGATCCCATGGGGCTGGGGCACCCCTGGCCGTGCCCTGGCACAGGGGGATCGGGCACCACTGCTGACCCCATGGGGCTGGGGCACCCCTGGCAGTGCCCTGGCACAGGGGGATCGGGCAGCAGGGCGGCTCTGGGCTGCAGGAGCTCCTCGCAGCCCGACTCCCACTCCACACAATGATCCTGGCTGGTTTTTCCCCGTTCCAGGGCTGGAAGAGCTGCAGGTGAGGGCGGGGGAGATTTCCTGGATGAACTGTGGCTGCCCCACGGCTGGGAGTGCCCAGGGCCGGGCTGGGGCACCCCGGGGTGCTGGGGGGTCCCTGCCCGTGGGAATGGGGCGATTTCAAAGCCCCCTCCACCCCAAACCGGTCTGGGGTCAGGAACAGGATCCTGTCCTGCAGAGCTGTGGGATCCCATCCCCTTCACGGGAACAAAACAAAGGAGAATATTCTGGAATGGAAAAGGCAGAAGTTTGAATCCAGAGGCTTTGATGAAAGGGAAGGAAATTGCCCAGGCTGAGCTCAAATCAAAGCTCAGCCTGGGACCAGAGCCTTGCCCAGGGCTTGCTCCCGGTCCAGTCAGGCAGGATTTGCTGCAAGCTCTCCCTCCCCCTTCTGGCTTCACCAGTGAGTGAATCAAACCCTGCTGGGGACCCGGAGTGCCCCAGGAACCTCCACGGGAAGGGACAGGCGGCTCCTGCCAGGATGCCCGGCCTGGGAAAGGCTGGCAGGGCACAAATATTCATTAAATTTCTGCTTTTTATAGCAAACGTGGCCAAACCAGGCTGGCTGGTGCTGAAACCCTCACCTCCCTCTGGTGTCCTGCTCCACCCCAGTGAAAAACCAGTTTAAAGCTGGGCTCATCCTTCCTGTGCTGGTTTTGTCCCAGTTTGGGTGGTCCAGGCCTCCAGCCCAGAACAGGAGCTGGGCAGGGGGGTGGGAGCAGCATCTCTGCCCCTTCCCCTTCTCCCAAAACTCTGCCAGAGCCCAGGAGATGCTTCAGGATGGGCCCAATCCCAGCGCTGGGCCCGGGTTTGGGATCAGAGGGGATCAAGCCTGACCTGCCAGAGGGGTCTGAGGGAAGAGCCCCCAGAGCTGGGCGGGCAAAGCTCTCTGCAGGTGAAACCCCCGCCCCTGTTTTCATGGAGTCAGGGAATGGTTTGGGCTGTGGAAGCCCTTCAGGATCGGCCCATGGCAGCTCATGGCAGCTCTGCCTTCCAGGGACACCTCCCACTGCCCCAGGGTGCTCCTGCCTGCCCTGGGGACAGCCGGGACAGCCACAGCATTTATGGGAAACCTGGCCAGGGCCATCAGGAACTGACACCTGATCCCATTTTCCCCAGGACTTTCCCCTTCATTCCCCTCCTTCAGCCAGGAGAATTTCCATTTTCCCTAATTTATTATTATTATTATTATTATTATTATCATTATCATTATTATCATTATTATTATTTATTCCTCTCATTTTTGGGAAACCTGGCCAGGGCCATCAGGAACTGACGCCTGATCCCGTTTTCCCCAGGACTTTCCCCTTCATTCCCCTCCTTCAGCCAGGAGGATTTCCATTCAAATCCCATCCAAGCGGATTTCCCCGTGCCGCATCCAGGAGGAAACATCTCCGTCCATCCCCTCGGAGAGGCAGCAGCAGAGGGAAGAGCTCCCGCCTGATTCCTCGCCCCGCTGAGGGCGGGTCCCTCTGCCAGGGCCGCCTCCATCCCTTCCCTTCCCTTCCCTTCCCTTCCCTTCCCTTCCCTTCCCTTCCCTTCCCCGCAGCCCTGGAAGCCGCCCAGGGCTGGATGAGCAGCAGGCAGAGAACGTTCAATAAAGATCAGCGCGGGGCCGAGCCAGGAGATGGAATGGAAGGGCTGGCTGGAGCCCCTGGCAGCAGCGGGGCTGAGCGGGATGAAATCCCATAAAGCTCCGAGAGAGGGGGGACAGCCAGGACGAGAGCGGGTGTCGCTCCCAGCGACTGGAAAATCAACGGATCCCGCAGTGCAGAGAGGGAAACTGGGCAGGTGCTGGCACGGGGAGAGGAGAGGAAAAGGAGCCAGGAGAGTGAGACCAGCCCAGCCTCCCTCTGCTGCTCTGCAGGAATCACAGAATCCCAGGAGGGACCCCGGAGCCCACCCCAGGGCAGAGGTGCCCAGGATGGTGCCCAGCTGGCTCTGGAACATCCCCATCCTTCTGGAATATCCCCCATCCCTCTGGGACATCCCCATCCCTCTGAAACATCCTCACCCCTCTGGAGCATCCCCATCCCTCTGGGACATCCCCATCCCTCTGGAGCATCCCCATCCCTCTGGAGCATCCCCATCCCTCTGGAGCATCCCCACTCCTCTGGGACATCCCCATCCCTCTGGGACATCCCCATCCCTCTGGGACATCCCCATCCCTCTGGGACATCCCCACTCCTCTGGGACATCCCCATCCCTCTGGAGCATCCCCATCCCTGTGCTCAGGCACTGCCCAGGGCAGTTCTCCCTCCTGCCCAGGGGGAATTTCCTGCCCCTCTGAGCCTGTGAAGTTTTCCCCCTGGTCCCCTCCTGCCCCCTGGGCACGCCTGGAGGGGTCACTGCCCTCCGTGCCGGGGTCATTCCAGCAGGGCACGGCGGGATCCATGGAGTGGGAAAGCTCGGGAAGGGTCACAGCGCCTCTGGGATCTGCTCCGAGCTCTCTGCAGGCTCATCCTGCAGGACGCTGCCCCAGACCCTTCTGGGAGTGTGGGGTGGAAGGTCCCTGCCCGTGGCAGGGAATGGGATGGGATTGAAGGTTTCTTCCAACCCAAACCGTGCTGGAATTCCCAGATTTGCCCATGGCAGGAGATGCTGGATTTGCTGACACCAGAGCTGGAAAACCTCCAGACTTCTCTGCAATGCCAAAGAAATTATTGAAGGAGATACAACCCCAAGGGAAAAGCTCCAGAGAAGTTTCTCACCAATTCCTCTCTTCCAGACAAGAAGAACTGAGGAAAAGTTGGGAAGGAGCTGAGCAGAAAATCCCAAAAAGCCACGAATTGGGAGAAACATCCACAGGAACTGGGAGAAACACTCGGGTTCCTCTTCCCGGCCTTTCCTGGCGCCGCAGCAGCAAACGCGAGGGCAAAGTGGCCTCTGGTGGATGGAAACTGCGCTGCAGCTCCATGAAAAACGCACGGAAAATGTGGTTAAAAAAAGCTGTGGAGCAGCAGAGGGTGCCCAGGAAGGCGGGTGGGGACAGCACAGGGACACCAGGGCTGGCACCGTGCCCTGGGAGCGGTGGCACACGGGAGGGATGCGAGCGGGAAATGTGGGCACAGCGCGGGCAAATCCCTGCCCAGCCCGGAGCTGCAGGAGGGCTGAGAGAGGCGATCCCTGCTCCAGCAGCCCCACGGGACAATCGCAGAAATGTCCCATCCCTGGAAGCGTCCGAGGACGGGGCTTGGAGCACCCTGGGGTGGTGGGAGGGTCCCTGCCCAGGGAATGGGATGGGATTGAAGGTGCTTCCATCCCAACCTTCCCAGGGTTCCGTCACTCGGCTCCCCCAGGCTGCTGCACCCCTGCATCCCAACCCAGCCCCGACCGGGATGGACCATCCCTCCCCTCCCGAGCTCTGCCAGGCTCCTGCATCCCAGCCCATCCCTTCCCTCCCCGGCTCCCCCAGGCTGCCGCAGGGATTTCGCAGCCGCAGACCCGCGGGGCTCCATCCGGGCTGGGACCGGCAGAGGGCACGAGCGGCCCGGGGGAGCCGCGGGGACGGACGGGGCGGCGACATCGAAGGGGCGGCGACACCAAGGGGGCGCCCCCGGCCCCCTCCCCGCTGAGGGACCCCACCCTCCGCACGGAGCCCGGCCCATCCAGCGGGCCCCTGGGCTTGGCATTCCCGAGCTCCGCGGCGTTCCCAATGGCATTCCAGTGCCAATGGCATTCCAGTGCCATTCCCAGTGCCATTCCCTCGGCATTCCCGATGGTATTCCTATGGCTCTCCCAGTGGCATTCCCGTGCCATTCCCATGGCATTTCCAGTGGCATTCCTGTGCTATTCCCCGCGGCATTCCCATGGCATTCCTGTGCCATTCCCAGTGGCGTCCCCAATGGCATTCCCAGTGCCATTCCCATATCCAGGGACGCGCCGTTGCCAGGAAGTTTCCCGTTTCCTGTTCCCCCAGATGTCAGCCGCGTGTTCCCATTAAAAGCAGAATTGTTCCCGGAGCTGGAGCAGGCCCTGGCTCCCGGCTGCCAGCCGTGTGTTCCCACAAAAAGCGGGATTGTTCCCGATCCCCGGAGCCTTTCCGGAGCTGCAGCAACCCCTGGCTCCAGCTGTGGGCGTGCGATCCCGTTAAAAGCGGGATTGTTCCCGATCCCCGGAGCTGCAGCAGCCCCTGGCCCCAGCTGTGTCCCCCTGGAGCGGCTCCGATCCCGGCTCGCTGTGACAGGGACGGGACCCAGGGAACGGCTGGAGCTGTGCCAGGGAGAATGGGATGGGTTTGAGGGAATTCTCGACCTGAGGGGGCTCCCCAGGGAATGGGAGCATCCCCGAGGCTGCTCGCAGGGAGGGGTTTTGGGATGTGTGTGCAGGGACAGGGGTTGGGTTGATCCCCGTGGGTCCCTGTCTCACTGCAGACCCTGAGGGTGCCCTGGGATGGAGACTCCGGGGTTTCTCCACCCTCCCCAACTCCCCAATTGGGAGGAGCCAATTGGGATTTCCAGTTCCACAAAACCTTCCTGGGACGCTCCAAACCCATCCCTCAAAACTCCGAAGGCTGAGGGGAGCATCACAGCCTGGCAGAGGGAGGAGGGCTGATTAAAGCTCTTTCAGCACGGGCATTGATTCAGTTCATTTCTCTCTCCGTTTGTGTCCCCTGCCTGTGGAGCCGCCCTCCCCAGGTTCTGCAGCCATCTGCAGGCACTCGGAGCAGGGAATTCCATATGGACGCTCCCCAGGCAGGGCAGGGCGGGCCAGGAGCGCCGGCCGGGCTCTGCCAGGGCCTCTGCTGGACCCCCCGAGCAGGGCCACGGCCCCGGGAGCGGCTGGGGAGGGACCCCGGCCCGGAATCGTGCTTGGCTCCCATCCCCAGCTCCTGCTCGGCTCCTTCAGCCCGGCTGTGTGCGAGCAAAGGGCTGGAAGGGACCTGAACAGCCCCGCGTCCCCTCCCCGCCCTGGCACGGACACTGCCACCACCCCGGGCTGCTCCAGGGCCTTGGGCACCTCCAGGGATGGGGAATCCATGGAACCACCCGTGCCAGGGAACAATTCCTTCCTAAAATCACCTAAATCTCTCCTCTTTTAGTTTAAATTCCCTCCCCACACCCTGTCTCCCCCTGCCCCTGGAAAAAGGAGGCTCCCTCTGGTTTTGGGCCCCCTTTAAGCACAAGGAGAGGCTCCAAAATCCCCCTGGAGCCCCCCCAGCTGTCCCAGCCTGGTTCTGGGTGGGAACAGAACTGATCTGGCTCTGCTGCCCCAGCTCCAGACTGAAATTCCTCCTTCCCTCTCTCCAAACTCCAAACCAGCCGATTCCCAGATTCTCCCACATCCCTGGAGCCCGCAGCGGGATCAGCACGGGGTTGGGGCTGGGGAGATGGGGCTGATTATCCCCAAAAGAGCAGCCTGGTGAGCCCAGCGCTGTGCAGGAACGCGTTCCCAATTTCCTGCTGCACAGGATGTGGCTTTCCCAGCCCCCGGCAGGGCCCTGGAGGCAAATTCAGGGAGCACGGGGTGGCTCTGAGCCCGAGGAGCAGAGCCAGATCCCCCCTCAGCCCCGGGCAGGAGCGCAAATTCCAGCTGGGAAAGGTCCCACATTCCCCAAAGATCCCACATTCCCCAAAGGAGGGCAGGTGAAAAGCAGTGCCAAAAAAAAAAAAAAAAAAAAAAAAAAAAAAAAAAAAAAAGAGAGAGAAAATAATAAAATTATGGGGAAATTCGGGTTGGAAAGGATCTTAAAGATCTCCCACCAGAGAGATCTTCCACCCCAGAGACACCTCGGGGGTGTCAGGCAGCAGCTGCTGCTCCTGCCCTTCCCTTCCCTGGCCCTCTCCAGGGATTTCTCCAGGAAATTTTCTCCCCAGAGCCCTTGGGAGAAGCTCTTTGCTTTCCACTTCACGCTCCAGCTGCCAAGGCCGGTGCCGAGCTCGTGCAATGATGCCCCTGTGGAATAGAGGGAAGGTTCTCAGAGCAAGGAAAAAACGAGAGCAAAAAATTAAATAGGACAATAGGACTCCCTCCCCTCGCTCTGCTTCGCTCTGCCCCTGATTTGTGCCTGAATTTCCTGGGATTCCTGAGGTCTGGGAAAAGTTTAAACCCCAAATTTCATCCAGGGCACATCTCCTGCACCCCTCACTCGGCCCGTGGGGGCAGGGGCTTGTCTGGGCACAGTCTGGGGGGAAATCCAGGGTTATTCCCATTCTAGGAGGGAAATCCGGGGTTATTCCCATCCTAGGAGGGAAATCCAGGGGTTATTCCATCCTAGGAGGGAAATCCAGGGGTTATTTCATCCTAGGAGGGAAATCCAGGGGTTATTCCCATCCTAGGAGGGAAATCCAGGGTTATTCCCATCCTAGGAGATAAATCCGGGGTTATAACCCTCGTTTGCAGCCTCAGACTGGGCTGGATGGGAATAACTCCACGATTTTCCTCCCTAGGATGGGAATAACCCTGGATTCCCCTCCTAGGATGGGAAAGCCTCCAGATTTCTCCCTCCAGGATGGGAAAAACCATTAATTTCTCCTCCAGGATGGGAATAACCCCTGGATTCCCCTCCCAGGATGGGAAATAACCCTGAATTTCCCACCTAGGATGGGAATAACTCCTGGGTTTCCCCTCCTAGGTTGGGAATAACCTCTGGATTTCCCTTTTAGGGTGGGAATAACACTAAATTTCCCCTCAGGATGGGAATAACCCCTAGATTGCCCTCTTAGGGTGGGAATAACCCCTGGATTCCCCTCCTAGGATGGGAATAGCCCCTGAGCATCCTCAGCTCCCTCCTGTCCCCCTTGGAGCACCGGGACGAGTCCCGAGGAGCGGTGGCAGCTCCTCCCGTGGCTCCCCGCCCTCCCCGCTCCCGCTTTCCGCCCGCCTTTAATGAGATTAAACCGAATAAATTATGCAGAGCCCACCCCCGCCAGCCCGCGCCGCACGGCCGCTAATTAGCATGGTTAATGAGGCCGTGACAATCAGAGCTGTCAGCCGGGCCCTCGGCCGTGCTGAAGGGTCCCGGGGGCTTTTTGTCCCCGACTGGAGCCGCCTTTGTGCGGGCAGGAATGGGAGGGGAGGCTCTGCTTTCCCTGGGGCCACCAGAGCGCCACCAAACCCTTCCCCGAGCCCGGGGTTGGCCCTGGGGTGGCGCAGAGCTCCTCTCGCTCCCCAAAATTCCATTTTTCCATGGAATTCCCGGCTCGGCGCGATCCCCGGCGGCCGCGGGGGTGGCACCGCTGTCCCCGCTGTCCCCGCGGCGGCCCCTAACGAGCGGCACGTCGGGAGCGGATGTGTTAAAGGTTTCTGGTTCAGCGGAGGGAAAAATCCCCACAAAGGAAGGTGTACAAATATTGTGGGAAATCCACCGGCCCCTTCATATTCGCCGAGGGCCGGGGCCATTGAGGCGCGGAGAATTCCCCAGCAAGGTCTCATTGAGGCGGCATCAATG
Source organism: Myiothlypis coronata (assembly GCA_035041385.1). Lineage (NCBI taxonomy): Eukaryota > Metazoa > Chordata > Aves > Passeriformes > Parulidae > Myiothlypis > Myiothlypis coronata. Next base: position 6,717,541 of record JAWWLW010000078.1, read on the forward strand.
GGAAACTTTTAATTGAGAGGAGCCTCATTCAGAGCCGGGGGCTTTCCGAGCTGGGATAAAAAAAAAAGAAAATTAAAATAAAACCCCCTCTGTTTCCTGCTCTGAATGGTGAGGGGGTTAATCCCGCCAGAAGGGAAAAGTGATTCCTGGTTTTAAAATTCATTTATCGAATAACTACAAAAAAAAAAAAAGAAAAAAAAAAAAAGAAAAAATAAAGAGGGGGGAAGGATAAAAAGGGAGCAGGGAAAGGAAGGGGCTGGGTGGAGCTCCAGGGGTGGTTCCATTACTGGGAAAATCCTGGATGCCCTTCCTTGAGAGCAATTCCCACTTCTTGGAGGGCTTGAGTGGGGTTTCTGGTTTGGTTTTTTTTGGGTTTTTTTTTGTTTTTTTTTTTTTCCTTGTTTTTGGGGTTTCTTGGGTTTGTTTTTGGTTTTTGTTTTTTGATTTTTGGTGGGAGGTGGTTGGGGTTTTTAGGGTTTTTTTTTTTGGCTGGTTGGTTTTTTTTGGAGGAACCAAGGAGGAGGAAACAGGACTCACGGCCTTTTCCCCACTCTGATTTTGCCGAGGTTCCCTTCGTTCCCGCATCACCCCTTCCATGACCTCCGAACCTCCCTCCCTGCCCCTCGGCTCCCCCACAAGTTCCAGCAGCGGCAGCTGAGTTAAAGCCGAGCTTGGCTAAGCCGTAACCCACAAAGGCCGCGCTCTGGGGCGGGAGGAGAGGCAGAAATTCCAGAGCAGTGGAGACAGCGACAGGGATGGGGACAGGGACAGGGATGGGGACAGGGACAGGGAAAGGACAGGGACAGGGATGGGGACAGGGACAGGGAAAGGACAGGGACAGGGAAAGGACAGGGACAGGGATGGGGACAGGGACAGGGAAAGGACAGGGACAGGGATGGGGACAGGGACAGGGAAAGGACAGG
>JAWWLW010000078.1:6727080-6738450 GCA_035041385.1 Myiothlypis coronata
CCAGGATCAGGAGAGCAGCACCAGGATCAGGAGAGCAGCACCAGGGCTGGGAGAGCAGTGCCAGTATCAGGAGAGCAGCACCAGGATCAGGAGAGCAGCACCAGGGACAGGAGAGCAGCACCAGGGCCAGGAGAGCAGCACCAGGGACAGGAGAGCAGCACCAGCGACAGGATCAGGAGAGCAGCACCAGGGACAGGAGAGCAGCACCAGGGACAGGATCAGGAGAGCAGCACCAGGGACAGGAGAGCAGCACCAGGGACAGGATCAGGAGAGCAGTGCCAGGGACAGGAGAGCAGCACCAGGGACAGGAGAGCAGCACCAGGATCAGGAGAGCAGCACCAGGGCCAGGAGAGCAGCGCCAGGATCAGGAGAGCAGCACCAGGGACAGGAGAGCAGCACCAGGGCCAGGAGAGCAGCACCAGGGACAGGATCAGGAGAGCAGCGCCAGGATCAGGAGAGCAGCACCAGGGACAGGAGAGCAGCACCAGGATCAGGAGAGCAGCACCAGGGACAGGAGAGCTGCCCCATTCCTGGGTATTCCATGATTTCCCCTGGAAATGCCTTCCTCCAGGAAAAACCTGCTCTGCAGAGGGGCTGCTCAGGAGGAGAAAGGTCCTTAAAAGGGTAAAAAAAGGGGATTCTGAAGAGGGGAGAAGAGGGAGAACAACCAGGCCTGGGCAGTGCAATCTCAGTGCTCCGAGCTCACCCCTGCCAAGGACTCACAGAATTTCCATGGGATCCTCTGGGATTTGTGGGAGAGCTTGAAATGGTCCCAGCCAGGGATGCCCTGGAGCCTGAGGCACCCCAAAGATCGGGATCGTGGCTTTGGCAGCCCCTTCCTTGGGCACCCCCAGATTCTGTGGAGGGAAGGGCTGGAGCAGTCCTGGCTTCCCACATCAGCTCAGAGCTGCTGGGTCTGCTTGGCTTGAAATCCGGGATTTTAAAAAATATTGAGAGAGGAAAATGTAAGAATTTATCAACAGTATGTTCCTATTTATCAAAGAATTTATCAACAAGAAGTTCCTTTTCTTTCCCATTAATTAAACCAGCCCAGGTTCCTCTCCCCACACCTCCCTCGGTTCCTCACCGCTCTCCTCCCTCCCTCCCCATCTCCCCGGCTCTGTCCCCCTGGGATTTTAATTACATTCATCAATTTCCACTCAGTGCCTCTGTCACCGGGCTGTAATTATTGCCGGAGCCGAGCGGATTAAGGCTCCTCCAGCGCCTCTTTCCCAGCCCGCGGTGCCAGCTCGGTGCCCGGGGCTGACAGATGGGCAGGGGCCGCTGATTGCCCCTAATGAGCCGCCACAAAGGGGCGGCGCCCCCAACACCGCGGGCAGGTTTGGGGTCGCTCCAAACGGCCCCGGGTTCCCAGGGAGGGCAGGTGGGGATGGGGATGGGGATGGGGGCTCCTGGGGGGTCAGAGCAGCCGGGGATGGGGGGTTTGATCGGCCCCGGGGTCCCCAGGCTCAGCTCGGGAGCTCTCCAGATTTAGACCCACGTGGGATGAGCTCCAGGGCTCCACAAGCTCATTTCAGGAGCTCTCCAGATTTAAATTCTCATGAGATGAGCTCCAGAGCTCCCCAGGCCCAGTCTGGGAGCTCTCCAGGTTTAGATCCAGGTGGGATGAGCTCTAGAGCTCCCCAAGATCAGTTTGGGAACTCTCCAGCTCTAAATCCTCATGGAATAATCTCCAGAGCTCCCCAAACCCAGCTCAGGAGCTCTCCAGATTTAAACCCACCAGATAAAACCTGCATGAGCTCCAGCTCACTTTTCCTTCCCCAGGGACTGTCGGGCACGAGGCTGAGCCCACAAAAACCAACTCGACCACCGAGCTCAGCCCAGAGTGAGCCCAGGCGGGCTCCAGGGGATGGAGAAGGGGCACAAATGCCCAACAATCCCTGGCACGGGCACACGAGGAGAGAGCAGGGCATGAAAAGGGAGCGTGGGGGCTCTGGGGGATTTGTGCCAGCTCACAGCTGAGCTCCAAAGTGGATTTGCTTTAACCTCTGCAGGGGAACTGGGCACTGCTGCCTCCCCCTGCGCTTGCTCCAGATGATTAAAATGTGGATTTTCCTCCAGAGCTGCCAGGGCTGGGGATGGAAGTGCCCACACCCACCCTGTGCCCACTCCCACTGCCTCAGCTGAAAGCCCCGAATTCTCCTTCTTTTTGCAATTCCAAGGAAGAAGCAGCTGGGTCATCCCCTGTGATGGAGGGTTTGGGGGGGATTTCCCCATGGGGAGGGAGGGAGGGAAACCCTTCCCGAATTCCCTCCCCCTGTGCCCATTCCCAGGGGTTCTGCTGGGTGGGCACAGCTTCCTCTGGGGGGAATGAGAAAATCCTGGGGTTTCAATGGTTAAACCCACCCGTGGAAAAGCCCCCAGGGAAGGGGTCAGTGAGCCTGGAGCTCCCTCTGCTCCTCAGGCGTTCCTGGTCTGGATCTGGGAACGGCCTTGATGGAATCCCAGGCTGCAGCTGCTCGGGGCTGGGAGGCTGAGCCGCGTTTTTAATGGATGAGAATTCCCCTGGTGCCCAGGGGCGTTGGGAGCTGGGATGGAGATCCTGGGGCAGCAGAAGGGCAGTGCCAGGACATTTCCCAGGACATTTACCAGGACATTTCCTCCCGATTGTCACCTCCGGGGCTCGGCAAAACCGGGGCCCTGCCGGGGGGATAATCCCATTTCCCAGCCCCATTTCCCAATCCCGTCCATTTTCCAGAGGGATCGCCTGGGAGAGAGGCACAATCCGGAGCTCTGGGGGTCCCTGGGCTGCCACAGCCTCTGTCCTGGTGAACCCGAGGGGCTTCGGGAATTCCACAGGAATTAAAACCCCCCAGCACAGGAGGGGAGCTGGCCCTGCTGGCCTGGCCCGAATCCAGCTTGGGGGAATTTCATTTTCCCTCTGGAGCCCTCGGGGTCTGTGGCAGCCGTGCCAGGGCCTGGGCACTGCAGGGGCAGCAGAGAAAAGGTGAATTCGGGGGGGATCCGGGTACAGCTCGTTAAAAGCTCACATTTGCAGGTCCCCCTGGAAGTGTTTATCCATTATTGAAAATCCCATATGTTCCACGTCCAGGAAGATCAGCTCTCAGCCGCCAGATAAGCGGCGTCCATTTATTGTTCTCCCCTCTGTCCCTCCTCCCTTTCTGCCTCCCCCGGGGCTTTTAATTACATCCATCACCTCCCACCCCTCCGGACCAGCCGGCTCCGAGTCCCTCCAGCCCAGCACGGCCCATTTTCACCCCCTCGCAAGGGCAGCAATTGTTTCTCTCCCCTCTCCCCAAGTCCTGGAGCGAGAGACAGAGACATTTAGCAGCCGCTGTGAAATTTCAGCCGGGATTGGAATTTATTTTAAGACGCCGGCCTTTAAATTTTTCATTAAAGCCTTTCTCCCCCTGCCAGGCAGCGGGGACCCGGGGAGGGGGTGTTGATACGCCTGGGAGAGGATGGAGGATTTACACAGCCCGCGGCCTCCCCCGGCTCTGTTTGCAGCTCCGAATTCCAGCCCGGAATTCCCGGATCCCGCTGCCCTCTCCATCTCCGAGCGGCCTCTCCAGGGCCGCTGCCGGGGCTCCCAGGCGGTGCCGGGCAGGGTCCTGGATCGCTGCGGCTCCAGGGAGCGCCGGGAGCGTCCCGGGAGGAGCCGGGGGTTTGCGGGGGCTCGGCCGGGCTCGGCTGCCCGAGCCGGGATCGCGCCGCGGGCTGGGCGGCCCCGGGGCGGGAGGTGCCTGCGGGGAGCAGGAGGGGAGGGAAGCGCCGGGAGGGGAGGGAGGCTCCTTCTTCTCCCCACCTGCTCGTTCCACATTTCCTTCCAGTTCCTGCTGCATTTCCAATCTATCTGCTGTATTTCCCATTTCCTGCTGCATTTCCATCCAGTTCCTGCTGCATTTCCAATCCATCTCCTGCTGCATTTCCCTTCCATCTGCTGTATTTCCCAGTTCCTGCTGCATTTCCATCCAATTCCTCCTGCATATCCCTCCCATTTCCTGCTGCATTTCCAGTCCTATTCCTGCTGCATTTCCCATTAATTCCCTGCTGCATTTCCCTCCCATCTCCTGCTGCATTTCCCATGCATTTCCTGCTGCATTTCCCACCCATCTCCTACTGCATTTTTCACCCATCTCCGCCTGCATTTCCTACCAATTTCCCATCCATTTTCTGCTGCATTTCCCATCCAGTTCCTGCTGCATTTCTCCTCCATCTCCTGCTGCATTTCCCATTAATTTTCTGCTGCATTTCCCTCCCACCCCCATTCCCTCTCCACGGCCATGGTTTCCATACATCCCCATCCCAAATACCCATCCTGACCCCACTTCTGGGGTTTAATCCCAAAGCGTTCCCCAAAACTCCCGCCCCGTTCCAGCTCCCGTTTTTTGCCCAGCTCCCGGTTCAATTCCGGCTCTCCCCGTGAGCAGCACGGAGGTGTCTCGTTAATTGATTAATTATTCATGGGGCGCCAGACGCGCAGGCAGAGCCCGGCCGGGAGGAGCCCAGAGCATCCCCGGCCTGTCCTGATGTCACCACTCCCTCCCCGGTCACGGCCACGTTGTCACCAGTTGTCACCGGCCACCTGCTCGGCACTGGGCAATCCTCGTTAAAATCCCAATTAGCATATAATGAGGGACAAATCCCGGCTTTCCCAAGCCCCCATTCCCTTTCTTTCCCTGTTTTTTAATTTTTTTTTTTTAAACAAAGGGTTTCCAATTGTTCAAACCTGGGGTAAGGACCAGGCTGTGGATCCAGGGTCACATCCCAGCCCAGGATTGACCAGGCAGCTGCTGGGACACTTGGGAAGAGCCTGGAAAATTGAGAAAATTGAGAATTCCGTGTCTCATTGAGCTGGCTGAATGGTCCAGGAGATCTCCAGAGAGGCTGGTTGAGTTTTCATGCTGGAAAAGCCCCTCCACAGTGGGAATAATTCCCTTTTCAGGGGAGTGGGAATCACCATCCCTGCTGGGGACACGGTTTGGGGGTGCTGGGTTGATGCCACCACTCTATGAGCAGCTTTTTGGGACCTCACGGGTTAAAATGTCCTGGGATTTTGGTCACTTCTCTCTGGATGTGCCCATTTTCCCTCCTCCCACACTCCACAACATCCCTTGGAGCCACCGGGCACGTCAAGCTCAGTTTCAGAACAAACCAAAATCCAAATCCAAACCCTCCACTCGCTTACTCCCATTTTATTTTCCAACAGCTTTCACTCATCATTTCTTCAGGAAGAGAAACGGGAACAAAAACGAACATTTTCCCTTCTCGAAGGACATTTGGGGCATTCAGGTTCCAACCCCGGAGAGCAAAATCTCCAGGAGAAGCCGAGTGCCATTGTCCCGAGCCAAGCCCCGAGGCAGGGAGGGACAGCGCTGTCACCGCCGGGGAGGTGGCCCAGGCTGGGTGTCCTGTCCGTCCCTCCCAGCCCAGACAACTCTTTTTGCCATCCCATTGAATTTTTAATATAAAGCTGATACCATGAAAAATGAGCATCTTTTTGCCGGCAAGACAATGGGGGATTTTTCAGGGAGTTGTTGCGCTCTTTGTGCGCTTTGTGGGGTTTTCTTTGCCGGGCTCTGGCTGGGGCAGGGTTTATCAAAGGCGCGGAGTGACTGGGGGCCGCGGGGACAATGGCAGGGCGATGAAGTCACAACGTTAATCTGCTCGGTGCGGCTCTAAAGAGCTGGAAACTGCCCTGAATGCCATGAAATCCTCGCCACAATGAGCCCGCCCCGAGGTGCCAATCACAAAGTCACGGCGGCCACGGAAGGGGAAATCTTGGGGGGAAAAGTCTGGAATGGTGCAAAGAGAAGGAACTTTCACAATGTGATTTTTTTCATAAGGAGGAATGGGGAACCGAGGGAATGGAATGATTTGGGTTGGAAGGGACCTTAAAGCTCTTCCCATTCCATGTCCCGTGGGCTGGGACCCTTCCCACTACCCCAGGTGGTTCCAGGATCCATCTCCAAACACGTCCCAGCCAGGAGCCCCCACCTCGTTTTAGCGACAGGGTGAGAGGAAGAGGAAATCCTGCCGGGGAATTTCCTCCTGGAAAGGCCCGGAACGTTTGGGATGTGCCATCCAAGGGGGTTTGGAGTGCCATCCCTGGAGGTGCCCAAGGAACACCTGCACGGGGCTGGGGACAAGGTGGGGACAAAATGGGCCCAGCTTGGACTCGGTGGCCTTGGAAGGGTTTTCCAACCTTGGTGATTCTGGAATTCTGGATTGGATCAGAAATGAAGGTCCCAATTGGGATTCTGGATTGGATCAGGAATTCTGGATTCAATCAGGAATTCTGCTGTGTTAGGATCTCAGACAGGATTCTGGATTGGATCAGGAATTCTGCTCTGTGAAGGTCCCAGCTGGGATTCTGGATTGGATCAGGAATGAAGATCCCAGTTGAGATTCTGGATGTGGATCAGGAATTCTGCTCTGTGAAGGTCCCAAACAGGTTTTTTCCTGGTGCCTGCCAGAAGAAGAACAGGTGAAGACCCCAAATTCCAAAATCCTGGAGCTGTTGCTTTGTTCCCCTTGCTCCATCCGAGGGCTGTTGGATGGGAAGGGGCAAAGGACAGACCCCAAAGCGTGTCCCAGACCCCAAGGCGTGTCCCAGACCCCAAAGCGTGTCCCAGCCCCCAGGGACACATCCAGGTGTGCACACGAGCCGGGCTTTCCCCAAAACTCTGCGTCGGGCTGGAATGGAATGTCCCCGCTCCTCGGGAATTCCAGCCCCTCTTCCCGCGGGTGCTCCCGATGCCTCAGTGCGCGGCTTTAAAGGAATTTCTCCCCTCTTCTGGATTAGTGACCCATTCTAACAGCTCCTCATTGCCGGGCTCTCAAAGGCCCCATTGGATCCAGCTGACAAAGGAGCTGAGCCGGAGATGAAGAGTTTACAAAAAGTTTGTAGGAAGCCGTGGAGTCCTTTTAAAAGAGAATAAACTGCCACTGCTGTGTCTGGGTTGAGTTAATCTGATTAGGCCAAGCTCATCAACAGCCCCAGTGAAAGGAATGAGGCGGGGGAAAGCCCCGGACAGGGCCTGGAAAAAACAAAACAAAACAAAAAAACCCCAAACCAGGGTCCCTTTTAGCAGGGAAGTCAAACAAACCCCATTGTGGGGGAGCACGCTCGCCTGCAGATGGCAAAATGACAAATCTGCTCAAAGAAAAGCAAACAGAGGTGATGGCTTCTCCCCCTCCCTCCTCTTCCCCAGGTGTGGGGACAGAGACGGAGGGAGCTCTGGGGCTGGGGGTGGGGGGAGGGCAGGGTGGGGTTTTCCTGCTCTGCGGCACAAAGGGTGAAAGGATTTCTGTGAGCTGCTCACGCTGCTGTGTCCCTCAGGAGCCATCGCTGCCCTGCTCCCACCTGCATCGGGGCTTCTCCAAGCTCTGCAAGCAGCAGCACCCACCCAAGCAGGGATGAAGCACCATGAATGAATCCCTTGGAAGCGGTGCCAGGCACACAGAGGGACGCTGCCACCACCACCCATCTCACGGGGACATTTTTATTGAGTGCCAACCAAAAATTCCTCGTTTAAAACCCCAGCAGAACGTCCCATCCCCACCTCCATCACATCCCAGGGGAGATTTTCGGCTCTGCCTCGGGAGCAGCTGGGATTGTGCTGGGCCCGAACCCCTCAGATAATTGAGAACAATGTCGGTGCCAGGCGTGGCAGGAGATTTTCTGCCCGGGCCGCCTCCCAGCGCTCTAATTGACTCTATTTTCTGCCTCCTGCACACGCAGGGCCGAGGCTCAGCCCCTTTGCTCTGTCCCCAGAGGAACGGGACCCCCTGAAAGGGACCCTGGGCTGTGGAAAATCCGGGCAGGACGCGGCTCCAATCCCTCTTCTCATCCCTGCCGCCTTTTCAAGATGTTTTCCAGGGAAGGGAAAGTCAGCAGATCCGAGCCTGGGCAGAGTTCTTGGCACTCGCAGAAGAAGGGAACATCTGTCTCAATCAGCTGGGCTATTCTGTGCCGGCTCCTCCTCAGCTCTCAGCACCGACAGAGACAAAACCGGGGCAAAACCTCCCGAAAAGGGGTTTTGTCTACGCCGCCGCAATTTCCTTTTAGGAGAATTTCCAAGGGCGGGGAAGGAGGAAAGGAGGGGAGAAAAGAAATTAAAGCCCATTTGCTTCCTCATGAAAAAGAGAGAAAAAAACCCCCCCAAACCCAAAATCTCCATTTCTAACGGGGCGAGATTCCTTCCCAGCCCTCAAAAGGAGCGGGTGGGGTGAAGAGGAGTTAATTGGTGCAGACAGGAATTTTCTTGGAAATATTTCCCCTCTCAGCTGGAGGAGCCCCCAGAGCTCCTGGGTTTGCTGGGAGCTCCCGGAATCCAGGCAGAAAGTCAGGAATGAGGGAGGCCCTTGGCACACCTTGGAGCACGGGTACGGATCCCTGGAATCAGGGAATCCCGGAATTTTAAAGGTTGGAAAAGGCCTCGAGGCCCAACCGTCACCACCCTGTGATGTCCTTGAGCTGCATCCGCCGATTCCCGAACAATTCCAGGGATTTGGGGCTCCCCCACCGCCCATTCCCGATGTTTACAGCCCTTTCCACGACTTTTTTTTCCAATATCAGATCTAAATAAAAGATGGAAGAGCCTCTGGCCTGAGAGACCCAGCCCTGACTGCAGAGATTTGGAAATATCCAGGTTTTGGATGGGATTTTGGGAGCTGGCCGAGCTGGAGCCATCCCTGGGGATTTTCCCTGCTCTGCTGCTGTTGGGAATTATTTCAGCTGGCACTGGAGACGCAGAGCTCAGCAGGGATGGGGCAGGAGTGGGACAGAGATCAGGACACAAAAACTTCCCGGCACAATTTCCCCAAACCCCTTTCCTGGCCCTGGGCTTGTTTGGAGGGGGATTTTGGCGGCCACATGACCCCTGCTAATTAATTTCAGCTGATTAGAGCTGGAAACTCCGCGGGGACAAAAGAGGCCACGGGAGGATGCTCGGGGCTGGAGGCTGCGCTGTAATTTGTTCCCCATTATGGGCAGCCAAAAAAAAAAAAAAAAAGAATAAGGAAAAAAGGAAAAGCAAAAGCTGCTCGCGAGCGGCCAGCCCTTAAGGTCTTCATTTGTGCCGCAGCGTTCCCTGCGCCACGTCCCGGGGTGATGGATGGGATCAAGGCCGGGAAATCCCGGAGGGATTAGAGCCCAATCCCCGGGCAAACAGCGCTGGAGAGGCTGAGCAGCCCCAGCTGTCCCCAACAATGGGCGAGCAAACAGCGCCGGGGAGGGGCGCGGGGACAGCGACACAAACCCCGCTCAGCCCCCCGGGACCTTTTATGAGCCTCTTCCCCCCGGGGGCTGCAAAGCTTTTCAGCGGCGTTTCCAGATTCCGAGCGGGCTGGATGCAATAAAATGGGGTTTAGGATCAAAGGACGAGCGGGGACGGCCACCAGCGTTTGTCCCCTGCCCTGTGCCCTGCCTCGTGTCCTCAGCCCCGATATGGGCACGAATGACCCGTCTCACACCGTCAGAACTCAAAGCTTTTAAGCTGTTTTTATTTAAAAACATGTATGAACGCGAGGGGTTTTTTAAGGGATCAAGATTAAATATATAGGCCGTGGCCAGAGAGGGACTCTGCACACAAAGCCCTCAGAAGGAAAATCCCAGGTCTCCATCCAGAGGTTGTTTAAAGGCTTTCACATCCCAGCACAAGCTGGAAAACCCCAAATATCCCGAGCTGGGGCAGCTGCGGGGAGGAACTGCAGGAGGGGAAGGGGAAATCAGCGCAATTCAGGAGGGGAGGGTGAAATCCCCCAATTCAGGGGGAGGGTGAAATCCCCCAATTCAGGGGGAGGGTGAAATCCCCGCAGTTGCAGCCCCAAGGGCACGAGCGCCGCGGGGCCAGAGCTGCCGGCCCAGGATCTGCCACTCCCGGCCTTCGTTCCCTTGACATCGCCCGCGGAGCTTGCACGGGGGATAAAATAGATGGAAAAGAGATGGAAAATGTGCGCTGGGCTGGAGAAAAGCAGCTTAGAGGGAGAAAAGCCTCGGGGCGGGGAGGCTGCGCTCAGCCGCGCTCCCCACCCTGCCATCCTGACATCCCAAAACTCCCCACCCTGCCATCCTGATATCCCAAAACTCCCCACCCTGCCATCCTGACATCCCCCAGACTCCCGATTCTGGCATTCGGGATCTTTCCCAGAGTGCCACCAGGGGATTTTCCGGGCTCCTTCTGGGAGTTTTGCAGGGGCAGGGTGGGCAGGCACAGCTGGCCACAGCCGGGAGGGTGGCAGGGGGTGTTTGTGTCCCCATCCTGTCCCTTTCAGTCGCCTCTAAAAGGGTGAAAAACCCCGCGGGATGGGGAAAGACCCTGGGCACATCCAAATGTGGGTTTAGGTGGGGATAAAACAACAACAACAAACCCCAAAACCAAACCAACAAACCCAATCCCCAATGCCAGTCCTGGCAGAGGGCAGAATTCCGGCTTCATCCGCACTGGAGGAAATGCGGATTTGCCCGGCTTTGGGAGGTGCAGGAGCGGGGCTGGGGCGATGCCGGGCTCGGAGCCGCAGGGACGATCCCGAGTTATTCCCTGGAATTCCCTCCGGAGAGCAGCACGGCCAGCAAGGGCTGCTCCCAGCCTGGGAATGGCATCCCTTGGTGTGGACTCTGCTGAAATCCTCCCGTCGTGACTCTTTTTTTTTTTTTTTTTCAGTGTAATTATGTAATTAATGCGTTCAGAACGAGCTGCAGAAGGAGGGGCATCATTTTTATTTTTTTTATTATTATTGTTATTATTATCATGACTTATTTCCTCCCAGGGTTTTTACAGCCTCCCTTATTTTCAGGGAGATTGCACAAGGGGCTGTTGTTCTGCAGTTTATTGCTCTCAGAAGGAAACTGAGCCCTGAACCTTTGCAATGACACTCAAAAAGCCCTTTAATAACATTTATTCCTCCCCAGGGACACAACCTGCACCCTTCCTCCAGAGGAACGGGCTCCACTTTGCTGCCACTTGGACTCCTCCAGAAAAACAACACCTCCCACACGGCAAAAATCAGAATTCAGCCCGGAATTGCTGCTCCTGCTGTCACGTGTGCCTCGGGGAGAGGGAGGAAAAGGCTCCTGGAAGGAACGAATTCTGCTGGAGCCTTTGATGTCTGCGGAGGACGGAGCCGCTTCCCCAGCGCGGCGGCCGCGGGCGCTCCCGGCGAGCGGCGGAGCCCCGGGGGCTGCTGCGGGTGAAAGGGGCGGGACGCGATCGCCGGGAACGGGAGCGATTCCAGGGGCTTGGCTTTCCCTTTCCCATCTTGCTTTCCCATCTATTTTCTTCTTTTTGTTTTCTTCCCTTTCCTTTTTTACATTCCTTCCTTCCTTCCTTCCTTCCTTCCTTCCTTCCTTCCTTCCTTCCTTCCTTCCTTCCTTCCTTCCTTCCT
>JAWWLW010000078.1:6745590-6763000 GCA_035041385.1 Myiothlypis coronata
GTTTGGAGCAATCCCCGCTGCTCCCGAGTGGGTTTGGAGCAATCCCCGCTGCTCCCGAGTGGGTTCAGGGCAATCCCGCTGCTCCCGAGTGGGTTCAGAGCAATTCCACTGCTCCCGGGTGGGTTCAGGGCAATCCCCGCTGCTCCTGAGTGGGTTTGGAGCAATCCCCGCTGCTCCCGAGTGGGTTTGGAGCAATCCCCGCTGCTCCCGAGTGGGTTCAGGGCAATCCCCGCTCCTCCCCGCTGGGTTCGGAGCGGCGGCAGCAGCGCAAACACGACCCTGAGCGCGGCGCTCCCCAGGACGCGGCTCTGCCACTGGAGTGCCAGCCGGGAATTGTCCCCACGGTGTCACCTCAGCCCCCGAGAGCCCCCAGAGCCACCTGTGCCACCTGCGCCGTGCGGGGGGCAGCAGCTGGGCTGTGCCGCCCCAGAAATTCCAAATCCTTCCGAGGAAAGGATTCCAAATCCACCTCGGCGGGGGTTCCCAGGCGGCTCCGGGAGATGCTCGGCTCTGCTCCGTCCCTCATCTCTGGCTCTGAGCTGGGCTTTTTGTGGCCTGACTCCTTCCCATTGCTTTTCTTCCCTCCTTCCCACTGATTTTCTTCCTTTTCCCCCACTGCTTTTTTTCCTTCTTTAGCATTGTCTTCCTTCCCTCCTTCCCATTGCTTTTCCTCTTTCTTCCCCATTGCTTTTCTTCCTTCTTTACCATTGTTTTCCTCCTTCTTTCCCATTGCTTTTCTTCCTTCTTTACCATTGTTTTCTTCTTTCTTTCTTTCCCATTGCTTTTCCTCCAGGCAACTCTTCTGTTATCTTCCACCCTGAATATTCCACGGTGAGGTTTTTTTTGTATTGATGTAGAAACTTCTGGCGCTGCGTTTTGAACTTCTGTGACTGCACTGGCAGTAGCTTCTCCCATTTCTTTACCCCCTCATCCCTCCCAGGTTGTTTCCCCTCCAAAGGCTCCCGAGGGCCTCTCCAGAGGTTTCTAAATTTGCTTTTACCCCTTTAAAGGTGCAGGGAAAGAGCCAAGTGCGCGGCTGCCCAGAGGTGAAAGTCCGAAGGGATGCGATAAAGGCAGCGATAATTCCCAGGAATTCCCGGGGATCGTGGAATGATCGGGGTGTGGTGGGGGAAGGAGAGCTGGGAGGCGGAAAAATCGGAGATTCCTCCTCACAGGAGCAGCTGCGCCTGTTCCATGGGAAAGGATGTGGGCAGAGGTGTTAAGGAACCATTTCCAGCCGAACGGAGCCGGGGATGGAGCTCCAGGTGCAAAACCCGCTGGAATGTTCGGCGGGGGCTCAGCTGCGCCCCGACCCCGCGGGCATCCCGGGAAACCCTGGCCAGAGCAGGGAAATGTTCCCCCGAACTCAGGGCAAGGAGCCAAAGCCCTTCCCAGCTCCTGGGGCTGCCCAGGTCACAGGGAAAAGAAAAAACCCCTGGAAAATCGAGGGTCTGGATGAGCCTTTTCCCTTCCCAGGTCATCAGGGGGAAAGGAAAAGCACTGGAGGCTCTGGGTGAGACTTCCCTCCTTCCCATCTCCCCGCCTGGCCAGGTCACCAGGGAAAAGAAAAAAACCCTGGAAAAACGAGGTTCTGGATGGGACTTTCCCCAGTTTCCCACATTTCCTTCCCGCATTTCCCACATTCCCCACATTTCCCACATTTCCCATATTTCCTTCCCAGATTTCCCATATTTCCCTCATTTCCCACATTTCCCAATTTCCCGCATTTCCCCTGGGAGGTGGAGAAGGCTCACAGAGGGATGGGGGGCTCTGGGGCCGTGTCCCCGATATTCCAAAGGCTCTTGAGGAGGGGATGGAGGCATCCCCGAGCCCCAGGGCGGTGACTCGGGCAATCCCACGGGGAGGAGGAGGATGAGGAGGAGGAGGAGGAGCGGGAGCCCGGCTCAATGGACGCGGGCAGCTTTGCTCGGGCTGTTAAGCTGATTAATTGCAATGAAGTTCCTCCCGAGCCTCGGCGCGTTCTTTGAGGTCAGGGTCAGCGCACTGAGACGCTTAATCAGATCTTCCCATTTAGCCCCTCTTAGCCCGGCGGGGCCGGAACGCGGCCCTTTCAAAGCCGCGCTCTCGGCGCCAAATTCCTGCTCTATCTCCCTCTCCCATTCCACGAGGGCAGCACTTCCACCATCAGGAAATCAAACCCGACCCGGCTCAGGTGAGCTTTCCACTGCCAGAGCCGCCAGGGATGGAAATAAAATATCAAATCAGCAGGTTGGTGCTGGGGGTGTGGATTCTGTCATTCCGGGGCTCTCTTCCACCTCCTTTTCTCCTGTGGAAAAGCAGAAACGGGAGCAGCAGAGCTTCTCCAGGCAAATACTTGTAAACAGCCTCTTTCCAGAGGAGGGGGAGATTTTGAATTTTATTTCCCTCCCTGCCGGCTCTGGCAGTGGAAACCTCACCTGAGCCGGGCTGGATTTGATTTGTGATGGTGGAAGTGCTGCTCCCGTGGATGTGCTGCTCCCATGGATTCTGGCATTCCGGGGTTCTCTGTCATTCCAGGTGTGCTCCCATGGATGTTCTGCTCCCATGGATGTGCTGCTCCCATGGATTCTGGCATTCCAGGGCTCTTCTCCATCTGCTTTTTTTTTCCTGTGGAAAAGCAGGGAAGGGGAGCAGCAGAGCTCCTCCAGGCAAATATTGGTAAACAGCCTCTTTCCAGAGGAGGGGGAGATTCCAAGGCCGAGCACAAACCCAGAGCTCAGCAGATGGAAAAGAGCCCCAGAACCCACAGAGGCTCAGCAGAGGCAGCTCGGGGCAGCCCAAGTGGGTTTTGGGTGCTAAAGCAGCAGCGAATCCCCAGCTCAGGGGCTCTGCTGGGGTTTCAGGACCATCCAGGAGCACTGGGGGCAGGGAGGGGATGCTGAGCTTGGGGGTGAAGGCAAAACCTCCCCCAGACCCCAGAATCAATCAGCAGCAGCAGCAGCAGGAGCTGAGCTGGGCTCTGGAGGCAGCCCCTGCTTTGCAGCTGCTCATTAAAGCTGCTCCCTTGTCCAGGCAGCCCAGGATAAATCAAGATAAATCCAGGCTGCTCACCCTGGGCAGCTCCCAGGTTTTCTCTGGGAAGACAAAACAGGATCAGCTGGGAGAGGGAGGCTGGGATTGTGACCTTGGGTTGGTGTAAGTGTTTAAAACCTGTCCCCTCGCACAGGAGGAGGCCAAAAATTGATCTCAACCCCCCATTTCCTCCTTGGGAATCCTACAGCAAAGCCTGACCCAGTGGGACACGTGGTGTGATCCCAGGGTTTTTCATGGAGCAATGGAATAAAGCCACAGGAATGCTGATTTAATCAGAATATTGGCATTTTTCACCCTTCCTGCCCCTGTTCCAGCTCCCATTGCTGCTCCTGGTGTTCCCACACGTGAGATGTGGGCAAAACTGAGCTCCTGAGGTCTGCAGGATCCCCCTTTATCCTCCAGCATCCCAGGACTGGGGGGCAAAGAAGGGAGAAGGGGGAACAAACCCAAGTGCTGAGCAAAGCTGCAGAGAAATCAGCACGGATTTTCAGCATATATTGCTTTTTGAGCAGCTTTGCCCAGTACAATCCAGCTGGGAATTCTTCTCCCATCGGTGCTGAGCGTGGAAAGCTCTGTGGTGTTTTGGGGAGAGCTGCAGCCAGCCCTGGGAGAGGCCCCAGGTGCTTTATTTAACTCCAGCCTCGCTCAGACTCCTCCAGGGCCGGGTATTTTTAGTGGGCACCAAAGGGCAGCGACCTGCAGGGGAGGAGGGGGAGCTGGAGCTGCTCCACAGGATGGGAGAGGGTGAAAGGTCCCTGAGAGGGCCTGGCTGGGCTGGTGGCACTGCCAAGGGGACCCGGGGACAGCCCCCAGAGCCCGGCTGCCCACGGGGCTGGCAGGGCCGGGGGAGCTGCCCAGGCCTGGCACAGGCTGGGGGACAATGGGGGGACACGGGCAGGGCAGGAACCGGGCACAGGCACAGCCAAGGGGGCTCCTCCTTGCTTCCCGTTGGTCTTCTTCCTTATTTTCCATTGCTTTTCTTCCTTATTTTCCATTGCTTTTCTTCCGTATTTTCCATTGCTTTTCTTCCTTATTTTCCATTGCTTTTCTTCCGTATTTTCCATTGCTTTTCTTCCGTATTTTCCATTGCTTTTCTTCCTTTTTCCCCATTGCTTTTCCTCTTTCTTTCCCATTGTTCTTCTTCCTTCTTTCCCATTGTTTTTCTCCTTTCCCCCACTGCTTTTCTTCTTTATTTCCCATTGCTTTTCCTCTTTCTTTTCCATTGTTTTTCTTCCTTCTTTTCCATCATTTTCTCCTTTCCCCCATTGCTTTTCTTCCTTATTTCTTATTGCTTTTTTCCCTTCTTTCCCGATGTTTTTCTTCCCTCCTTCCCATTGCTTTTCCTCTTTCTTTCCCATTGCTTTTCTTCCTTATTTCCCACTGCTTTCCCCCTTTCCTCCCCATTGTTTTTCTTCCTTTTTCCATTCTCCCCCTTTTTTCCTTATTGCTTTTCTTCCTTCTTTACCATTGTTTTCTTCCTTTTTTCCCATTGTTTTTTTCCTTCTTTCCCATTGTTTTTCTTCCCTCCTTCCCATTGCTTTTCTTCCTTCTTTCCCATTTCTTTTCTTCCTTCTTTCCCATTGTTTTCTTCCTTTTCCCCCATTATTTTTCTTCCTCATTTCCCATTGTTTTCCTTCTTTCTCACCCCTGCTAAAACCCCAGGTGAAGCTCTGCTCTCAAAGCCAGGGAATCCTGGAATATCCTGAGCAGGATCATCAGGATTTTCCTGCCATTCTCTTCATCCTGCCTCCAATTCCAGAGATGGAAATTCCCAGTTTCCGTGTGCTGCCCCTCCAGCACCCAACCCACCCTGTGCCCTGTCAGATCCCATCTCCCAGGACGTGCAGGAGGGCTGGGATGGAGCTGATAATGAATGGAGGGATGCTGGAGGTGTCCCAGGGCTGGGATGAGGCTGATAATGAATGGATGGATGCTGGAATTCTCCCAGCGCTGCCCTGTCAGGCCGGGCAGGGATGACACATCCAGAGATAACATCAGAGATAACAACCCGGGCTGTCAGTCACGGCCAGCCCGACGTGACAGCTCTGCCTGACAGCAGCTCTGAGTGACAGCTGCAGGGACTGCGAGGGGAGCAGGGCTCCTCTGAGCTGGACACGGCCTTTGGAAGGGTTTAACCCCCTGCAAAAGCCAGGGGAGGTTTTTGGGCAGAGCTCCTCGTGCTGGTAATTCCTGCTGGGAATGTTCAGGGCTGGGTGTGGGAGCTGCTGGGGCTTCCTGGTGGAAATCCCGAATTCTGGAGGCTCTGGTGTCGCATCTTCCTCCCAATTTCCAGGTCTGGCTGCTCCCCAAACTCTGGGCAGCCACCTCTGCCCCATACCACTGGGATAAGGCTGGAAAATCCCCCAAATCCACGGGGTCGAACCTTTACCGCGCTCACCGTCAGTCCGGGTCCCCCCGTGCTGCACTCACAGTTTTGGACACTCCCAGGGATTCCAGCACTGCCCTGAACCCCAGGAAATCCCTGGGAACGGAGGGGAGCAGGGAGAGGGGGGGATCCCGAGTGCGAACTCGCAGCATCCAGGCAGGAATTCCTGATTTTCCCTCCCCACATGTGACCGGGGCGCGGAGCAGCCTCTGCTCTCCCAGGGCAGCAGCGGAGCAGGAGGAGCGGGGGTTTATCGCCTGCTGAGTGCTCCTCCAAACCTGATCTCACACTTCCACATTCCCTGGTCCCTCAGAGGCACGAGGATTTTATCTTCATCCAGCACTGCAGAGAAAAAAACCCCAAAAAATAAAAAAATTCCATAAACCCAGCTGCCTTAAAAAACAAACCTCTTTTCCCAGCCCATGCTAATAATTGACTCTTATTCCAGGTTTTATTGGGACTCCTTTCAAGGGCTGCCCCCCTCGGTAAATAGCACATAACTCAGGCCAGAGGATTTCCTCCCCGCTGGGACTTTTAATGTGGAAAGCAGAGGTGTCAAACGAGCGGCTCAAAGCCCCGCGGTGGCCCCGGAGAGTTCCACATCTGGCCTGGATCTCGGCGCTTAACACGTTTTAACTCCTTTGCCCCGAGCAGCTCCGGATTTCCCTCGGCAGCTCGGTTTAGGTTTGATTTAAGAGGCTGCGAGGAAAAGCCAAAAAAAAAAAAAAAAACAAAAAAAACCCCACACACCAAAGAAGAATTTTTTTTAAAAAAGGGGAAAAGGAAAAAAAGGAAAAAAGAAGAAAGAAAAAAAAAAGGAGAAAAAGGAGCTGTTGAAAGCTTGAAAGGAGGGAGTGAGGACGGAGATGGGACCAGCCTCATCCCGACCCTGGGACACCTCCAGCATCCTTCCATTCATTATCAGCCTCATCCCGACCCTGGGACACCTCCAGCATCCCTCCATCCATTATCAGCCTCATCCCGACCCTGGGACACCTCCAGCATCCCTCCATTCATTATCAGCCTCATCCCGACCCTGGGACACCTCCAGCATCCCTCCATTCATCATCAGCCTCATCCCAGCCCTCCTGCACGTCCTGGGAGATGGGATCTGACAGGGCACAGGGTGGGTTGGGCTCCCAGGGATGCTGGAGGGGCAGCACATGGAAACGGGGAATTTCCATCTCTGGAATTGGAGGCAGGATGAAGAGAATGGCAGGAAAATCGCTGATCCCGCTCAGGGTATTCCAGGATTCCCTGGCTCTGAGATGGCTGCAGCACCGGGGGAAGCCAGGCTGGAGGAGAACGTGAACAATTCCCCTAAAGGCACGGCCCAGAGCGTGCCTCGGCCTGCCGGTGATTCAGCAGCTGAGTCCTCCCGCCCCTCCTGGGACACCGAGCTGGCTCCGGGTGCTCGCCCCGATGTGTTCACAGCCCCTGTCCCCAGGCTGGGATCACAAACCCCGATGTGCTCACAGCCCCTCTCCCCCAGCATTGCCCCCCAGCTGTCAGAACCCCCAGTTGAGCTGAGCTGAGCTGGGCTGGGCTGGGCTGAGCTGAGCTGAGCTGAGCTGGGCTGAGCTGAGCTGGGCTGGGCTGAGCTGGGCTGAGCTGGGCTGAGCTGGGCTGAGCTGAGCTGGGCTGAGCCTCCCAGGATGCTCAATCCGTGTCCGCAGAGTTTCCCTGTGCCCTGACATGACTGCAAGTGGCAGGGCTGCTCCTGCCCATCACTGCCTGCCCTTGACTTGTCTTCCAGACACGTTGCCTTTATTTTTTTTTCCCCTCCCAGGGTTTGATTTCCTTGCTTGTTTGTTTTCCTCCCTGCTCGGTGTCAGAGCAGCTCCAGGGCTCGTTCTGAGGCTGACAGGGCTTCAGGGACGGGGTTTTTCTGGTGGGGAGATGCTGCTGCAGAGAAATCCTTCTCTTTTTATCCAGAAGGACACGGCCAGTGCCGGCTGGGGATCCAGAGGTGCCAAAGGCTCGCAGGGGAGAGGAGGGGCAGCTGCTCCATCCCCTGCTCTGCCTGGAGATCCCTCCTGAGGCTGCCCAGCCTGCTGGAGAGGGCTCCATGGTTTGGGAGGAGCAGAGAACTCCTGAAATATCTGGGAACCAGATTTTATGGGGAGTTCTGCTCACAAATTACAAACAAAGGGGTCCCATGGCTGTGCCAGTGCTCTCCCAGGATTCTCCCAGTGCTGTCCCAGGATTCTCTCAGTGATTTCCCAGGATTCTCTCAGTGATTTCCCAGGATTATCTCAGTGATGTCCCAGTGCTCTCCCAGGATTGTCCCAGAATTTTCCCAGTGCTGTCTCAAGATTCTCCCACTGATGTCCCAGTGCTCTCCCAGAATTCTGTCCCATGTCTGTGGCAGTTCTGTCCCAGGATTCTCTCAGTGATGTCCCAGGATTTTCCCAGTGCTGTCCCAGTGATGCCCCAGGACTGTCCCAGGATTCTCCCAGTGCTCTCCCAGGATTCTCCCAGACCTGTCTCAGGATTCTCCCAGGGCTGTCCCGGGTCTGTCCTGCTCCTGACTCACCCATCCCATCCCATCCCATCCCAGCCCATCCCAGCCCTGCCCTGCCGAGGTTCCCATGGCCAGCAGCCTCCCGTGCCCCTCCTGCCTCAGCCGGACCTGCCGGGCTGGCCGGGCCGGTCTCTCCCGGGCGTGGCCGCGTTATTTGCTCCGCGCTGATTACCGGAATCGAACCATCATTACCGGCTGCCGGGCGTGTGCCTCCCGTCCGCAGCCAGCCCCGGGTGCCCTCTGGGGTCAGGGGTGCTCACAGGGCACCTCCACCCCGCATTGCCCAGGGTTGTGCCCCATCCCATTCCCGGATGGGAAGCGAAAGCAGAGGAGGAAGGATGGGGCTTGGGGAGTGCCCAGAACTCAGCACTGGCTCCATCTCTTTGCTAGAAAAGGGGGAAAATTACATTTTAAATTACACTTTAAATTACATTTTAAATTACATTTTAAATTACATTTCAAACTGTTGTATTCCTCACAAATGCAGGCTGAGCCCCCGGAGCACAGCTGGGTGTCTCAGGGCAGGGATTTGCTGGGTTTGCCCTGCACAAATGCCCCATCCCAGAGCTCAGGGCTGACCCCAAATCCCCAAAGCCACCAGCGGTGGCACGGTGTGGCACGTCTGTCCCAGCCCTCGGGGAATCTGGACAGGCTCTGCATCCTGGAAAATCCCTGGGAGCAGCTCTGGGCTGAAAGAGCTCCTTGTGTGGCTGGGACAGCCGTCCCTGCCCTGTCCCCAGGGCTGGCACTGTCCCCGCTCCTCCAGCTGTGCCACACTGACCCCAGGGCTGTCCCCAAAACTCCCTGCCCTTAACCCAGCCCTGGGCTCACACCCGGCCAGGTGTGGGGGTGGCACACAGGGACCCTGCAGTGGCAGCGAGAGGCGACAGAGGTGACAATTCCCTCCCACACTGCCAGACCCTGAGGTTATTTAACAGGAGCCCTTCCCTCCGCCTTTGAGGGTTTAATGCATTCCAGGGGAAGAAAAGCACAGAACTCCCAGAAATTAATTTGAAAAAAAATCAGATTTCCCCCATTTTAAGCAGCGATTCCTTCTCATTTTTTCCCTGTGACACCAAAACATCCACTGTGAGATTCCAGAGGCTGCAGAGCTCTGCTGCCAGCTCCTGCTGCTGTCAGACACGTGCAGCCCCAGGTGTGGGACAGGATTGACTCTGCCCCTCCAAACACTGAAATTCCCCAGCAGGACGGGCTGGGAATGTCCTGGAACAGCCCAGCCCTGCAGAGAGCAGCTGGCGTTTCCACCTGGCTGGAAATGTGTGAAAGCAAGGAGGATTTCTGGAGGAAATTTGGGAAATTTGGGTCAGCGTTGCTGTGTGCTGGAGCAGGGCAGGAAGTGGCTGTGTTTACAGGGCTGGAGCTGTTTTTTCCTGTGGCACACACACGGAATTCTCTGGGAGCCTGGAAACGTTTTTATGGCTGACAGTGATTATCCTGCAGGGTGAATAAAAAATATTTTGTGTGGGAAATGAATTTGGAGAATAAAAAATATTCGGCTTCTGATTGTAACAGCGTGAATTACAACATCTGTATTGTCTCACCCTTCATGTAACACTGCAAATAGAATTAAAATTTTTAAAACACCTCTCATCTCTAAGTCCCAAAAATCTTCATCTGACAATTGGAGCAGAGAGCTTTGGGATACGGAGAGAGCAGCAGGCAGCAGCTTTGGGAAAGGATTCTCCAAGGGGTCAGGTGGCGTGGGAGGCTGGAGCAGCCATCTGGGGAGGGAAGGAGGGCAGAGAGAGGAAAAGGCCCTTTATGGCCGGCCCAAATGTTAAAGGCTGCGAGAAACGCGGCAATGATCCCATTAAGGACCAAATGGATGCCATAAACCAGGATTTCCTCCTTTCTTTGGGGTTATTTCTATTGCTTTCATCCCAATCAAAAACATTCTCAGCCTTCTGCTTTGGCTTTGTGGCTGAGGCTTCGCTGGTGAAGGAGTTCCTTATGGTGGCCTTTCCCTCCTGGTGCAAATTCCCAGATTTCCAATGGAAAACTCCCCTCTCACAGCAATCCCCGGGAAAAGCTGGGCTGGGTTTCCTCCCTCCACAACCCCAGCCCGCCCTGACGCTGAGGAGCAGGAGGGATCACAAACAAAGAACGGGAGGCCAGGGCTCCTTCCCAAACTTGGGGGGATGTCGGGATGTGGGGCGGGATTGGCGTCACTTCCTCCCCTCCATCCTCACCCTCAGCACCTTCCTTTTCTCCTCCCTGCTGATGAAGCCATCCTGCTCAGGCCTGGGGATGTCCTGCATGGCCCAGATCCTGTTTAGAAAACCAAACCCTCCGGAATTCCGGGCCGGGATGGGAAAATCCGGGACACGCCGCGGGCTCCTCCTGCAGCTGGGAGCCTCTGGCCAGGTTTTCACCTCCCCTTTTGCTTTGTGTTGTTTCTTCCCCTGCTCTCACCAGCTCAAGAAGAGCAATTTTCCTTTCAAATGCAAGGCCTGGCCATAAACTTGGCAGGAAAATCCCTCCCAAGCAAATGGCGAGGGAAGGAGAGGGAATTTTGGTGTCCTGGGGGGAGTTTTGCTGCCTGCCTGCCCTGCATGGATCCAGGATAAGACTCCTTCAAAAACTGAGTTTAAAAACCCCAAGTCACATCAAAACAGGTTGATAAATACTCCAAATAAGGAATTTCAGTGGGTGCAACATCCAAAAATAAAGAATTTCAGAATTCCAAGGAGAAGAGTTTTCCCTGGGAGAAGCCGGGAGATTTCAAACTCAGGTGTTAAATCTCCAGCTGAGAACAACTCTGGGATGTATTAATGAAAATATTAATTCAAATATTAATTAAAATAAAGCCTTTTTTCCCACACAAAGGGGATTTCACTGGTTTAATTGTCATCATTTTTAAGACCCTGCTGCAAAGGCATTTACCTTCACCTCAGGCACCTGCAGGAATCAAGGCAGAGAAAAAGATGGAATTTCTGTGTCCCAAGGAGATTTGGAAGAGATCTCCTGGACAGCAGCCTCTGGGGTGGCTCTGTCACACTCCTGGCTGCAGGAATCCACTCTCAGAGTGCCACAAGACCAGAGAAAACCCTGGAATTTTTTTGTCTTCCCACTCCTGGCTGCAGGAATTCCCTCTCTGAATCCTACAACACTTTGAGGCAAGATAGACCCTGGAATTTTTACTCTCCCAGAACTCACTAACAAAAATTCCCTCTCCAAGTTCTATGACACTCCTGAGGCAAGAAGGACTCCTGGATTTTATGTTTTCCCACTCCTGGCTACACGAATTCCCTGTTTGAGTGCCACAACACCTTGGGACAGGGAGGAAACCCTGGAATTTGTGCCTGCAACCACCAAACTGCCAGGAAATAAGGGGATATCGGGCCCTGGTGGTGCAGCTGGACACCAAGTCACACCCTGAGATGAAAGGGGGAATGCAGCTGATCCCAGGCCCTTCACACCAGCTCCAGGGCTGGGGAGGGCAGCGAGGAGGAGCTGAGAGCACCTCCAGCATCCCGGCTCAGCCACCCTTGGGAGAAATTCTCCTCTGCAGGCACAAAATCTGCATTTTTGTGAGCATTGCAAAGTTTGGTACATCAATTATTGAGGGGATTTTTCATTTTCCCTGCTTAAGGAAGCTTTTATTTGGGAAATTCCCGATTTTAAAAGATTCTTTTCTTGCCCAGTTTGGCCAGTTTGTTCTCCCTGCACTGGTGTGGCAGCTTCCTTCTGGTGACTTTTATGAATCTGACTCCCAGATTAATTCACCAGAGATCCAAGCCCAGGGCTCTCCCTCAGACTTGGAGGAAGAACAGCCCAGGATTAGGTGTCCACATGCAAATCCCATTGGTTTGTGGGGTCACTGAGCAGAGCTGGCAGGTGGGGCCTTTACCAGAAATCAGCTTTTACAGTCACGAGGTCCCTGCTGTGGTCAGGGAGGGACAAAGCCAGCTGCTCTGACACCTGAGTCACCTGGAAAAAATGGGATTTGGAGCTGGGGTGGATTTCCTGCAGTCCCTTGTCCTTGTGGGATGGGTTCAGTGCTGCCTGTGGTACCAGGGGGGATCCAGGGGAGATCCAGGGGGGATCCAGGGAGGATCCAGGTGGGATCCACGCAGGATCCAGGGCCAGGGGGACCCTCAGCCTGATCCCCCTTCAAAAGCTGGGAATGTTCACCTGGAGAAGAAAAGGAGAGATCAGAGCCCCTTCCAGTGCCCAAAGGGGCTCCAGGAGAGCAGGAGAGGGACAAGGAATGGAGGGAACAGAAAAGAGAGGGTGAAAAAAAGGCAATATTCTGATTAAATCAGCATCCTTGTGGCTTTATTCCATTGCTCCATGAAAAATCACTGCCAGAATGAAGGGTTAGATGGGATATTGGGAATGAATCCCTCCCTGTGAGGGTGATGAGGGGCAGGGATGGAATTCCCAGAGCAGCCACGGCTGCCCCATCCCTGGAAGTGTCCAGGGCAGGTTGGAGCACCCTGGGGTGGTGGAAGGTGTCCCTGTCCATGGCACTGGTTGGGATTTCAGGTCCCTTTGACCGCTCTGGCACTCCAACCCCAGGAGCTCTCCCCGCTGCGACCCGCGCCCATTCAGCTTCCAATCAAGTGGAAAGCAAACATCTCTGGGACATGGAGAGCCTTTTCTTCCTGCCTTTATCTCCTTCCTCCCCTCTCCCATTCTCCCTTTGGTGCTGAGATTTCAGCGGGAGCAAAGCCCCCGAACCCGCGGGGGGAGCGGCCTAGGCCCCGCCGCCTTGGCCTAGCCATGAATAGGCCCGGCCTAAGCGGGCCGGGGACCAAAAAGGAGCTGAGGGCTGCTCATTGTGGGGCTGCCCGGGGTCAGCACGGACCATATGTCACCATTCCAGTGCCAGGGTCTCCATGGAGCCCCCTCGGCCCGGCCCTTTGTCGCCGTGTCCCCCCAGATATATTCATGGCCCGGCCGGGCCGTGCCCGGGGACAGAAACAAATTGCTACAAGGCAGGCCCACCCCGTCGGGCTGCCAGCAGCAGACAATCATAAAAGGCCAGTGCAGACTGTTTAAAAGCTGGAGAAAGGGCCGGTTGCCATGGCGATGGGATGGGAGGCCTGTTGCGGCCCATTAAACTCCAATCACATGTAAATTTATCCCCAGGCCTCCAGCGAGGGGGGACCCCCAGAGCTGCAGAATAGCCCCCGACAATAAGCAGTTTGTTTATCAATTCAGGTGCCGTTTAATTGGCTCCATTCAAGCCCCTCTTTGTTTAAAGTAATAACCTTTACAAAGCCCCACTGATTTATCATTTCCAGCACTCCATTAGATGGGCTTCTTGAAATCCTTGCAAGCACCTCATCTGCGGGGAGAATAAATCAAGAGGGGATGCTCCGAGGTGGGTGGAGGGCTCTGGAATCCCTGAGGAGTTTCCTGGGATCCCTTACACGGCCTGGGCTGTGTCTGGAGCAGCTGGAATGACCTTGCTGTAAACTTTGGCTCCTCTGCAGCCTGCAGGAGGGTGAAGGTCACCCTGCAGGTTTGCAAAGAGAAAAAAACATCCTCGAGCTGATGGGCAGCGAGGAGAAATTGATTTTTAGTGAGGATCTCCATGGAGGAGGAGGGTTTGCTCCTCTGAGTGGTTTTTAGGGGAAGAAGCGGTGGAGAGGCTCGGGGTGATGCCACAACCAGGGACAGAGGGGCTGCCACAACCAGAGGCACAAAGAAATTGTGGATTCCCCATCCCTGGAATTGTCCAAGCCAAGGCTGGATGGAGCAGCCTGGGCCAGTGGGACCCATGGGATGGGTGGCACTGGATGACCTCCAATCCAAAAGGGCTCAGGGGGTTCTTTTTCACTGCTCCTAAACACCAAGAAATGCAGAGTTAGTTACAGCCAGGGATTGATGGACATTCAGGGATTGATGGATATCCAGGGATTGATGGATATCCAGGGACTGATGGAAGCCCAACAGCACAGCCAAGAGTGGCAGATGAGCCACTGGAAAAGTCTGTGCATCCTTCACGCCCCATTCCACAAATCCCCCTGGAATTCCCTTTTTTCTTCCTGTGCAGAATGGGGCAGGACTCTCTTCCAGTCTGGAGTTCCTGGGCTGCTCAATAATTTCAGCTTTGCCCACAGAAATTGCTGGGAAAAGGTAAAAATGGATTCTCCAAGGGGACAGGGATGAGGACAGCAAGAAGGACATTAAATGTGTCTGGGCTTGGTGGCAGCTGGGTTGGGCTGGCTCTTTAATCTATCAGCACCTGACTGAGGGGCTTGAACACAGAATCACGGAGTCGGTAAGTCTGGGAGAAAGTCCCAAACCTTTTGGAAAAGTTTGGCAAAAACTCCAAGATCCAGAAATCCAACCGTGGAGCCAACATCCCCAGCATTCCCACCAAACCATTTCTCCCAGTGCCACCAAAATCCTCAATTTTTGAGCTTTTCCAGAGATGGTGACTCCAGCACTTCCCTGGGGTGGGGGTAATTATATCTGCCTCATTAACAAAGCTCCCAGCGCGTTTTAGCTGCAGCGGGAACAGTGAGAAAAGCGGCCTGAGAGGGGCTGGGATCCCAGAGGATCCCCTTTGGAGAGGGATGGGAGGCAGCACGGGAGGTCAGGGGTTAAACGGCAGCGCTGGGAAGGTTTTGCAAGTGAAAAGTGGGGTTTGCAAACCCGGGAATAATCCCGAGGCTTTCCAAAGCTTCCCAAGGTGCCCCCCAGCCCAGGGAAAGCTGCCCCGGGGCAGAGGGAGCAAATCCATGAATTCATTATTCCCGCACAATGAGCTCCCTCCCAAGCTCCACTTTCCAAACCAGACTTTTAAAAACCCCCAAAATCTGACAGAAACCCGAAAACCCCCTCGGTTTTCCCCTCTCTTTTCCAGGCTCCAGAGGCAGAGAAGCTGCTGGGAATCACCTCCTCCCCGATAGGGAGCCACGCTCTAATTAAGAAGAAACCTCCACAAGCCCCTTACAAAGTCTGAGTGGCAGCTGATTATTGTAGCAAAGTGCAACCTCTGCCATTTTGTCAAGCAAGCCCATCAAATTAGGGCGAAATAAGATGTCCATCTGTTTCCTGAATGGCAGCGCCGCCAAAAAATCAGATTCCCACCAGTTCCTTAAGTCCCAATTATTCCCAGATTATCTTTTGAGATGGGGAGAATAAACCTCGTGGCCTCGTTACTGACAGCCCGGTGCATCCCTAAGGAGGGCAGGGGGGCTCGGGTGACAATCCCCGGGGTGACCCCGGGGCTGGGACAGCGGATAAACATTCCCGGGATAAACATTCCCGGCTCCAGCCCCGCGGCTCTGCAGGGAAACGGGGCCTTGGGAAGTTAAAGAATAACGAGGCAGCAGCAGGAGCGGTGGGAGTGGCAGAAAATCGGGGCTCCAGCCTGGGTTTGGGGTCGCAAACCAAAGGTGAAGGGAATAATTTCGGGAGGAGGAAGGGAAAAGTCATCCCGTGGTCCTGAGAGGGGTAAAAAGCTCAGAAAGACCTTTCAGGTGGCACAAGAATTGTAATTTAATTGTAATCATTGTAATTGTAATTTAATTGTAATTTTAAGGCATTTCCAGCGTTTTCCTGAATGCCTCAAGATCTGTTCCCTGCCCTGTTCCTGCTGGCCCAAACCCTGCTGGGAAAGGATTTCCCTGGGGAGCAAAACTCTTGTCCTGCCCTGCCCACCCATCCCCAGGTGGATTTTTTCACCCCACATCTCCCCTCCCATTTCCCCCACAAGGCCACGGTTTTCTCCCCCCTCTCTTTCAGGACTTTTGAAAAATGAAATTCTCTTTATAGACCCCCAGAGTTTGGGGTTGGAATCCCAGGTCTGGGGCTGGAAGGGTCTTTAAAGACCATCTCATTCCAAAGCCCTGATTCACTCACAGACTTCTGCTGTGGAATTTTTTAGCCCTCAACTTCCTCAAAACCCATTCAGTTAAAAAAAAAGAGGAATGAGATTGGGAATACAAGATAAGAATTCCAATTTGTTCTCTTCCCTCTGCTTCACCCACCGAGTTTAATCCTGATTTTTCCACACCAAAGTCGAAACGTTTCTCTTGGAAACCAAGCAAGGACAACACTGCCCAGAAAGGCAAATTTGTGTCCCACAGGATTAAATTCCATCATCCTCTTCCCACCAAAAAGGGAGATAAGAGAATCTGGGAGACATCCCCGTTCCCATAGCCTGTAAATGAGGCAAGAAAACCCCACAGTTCTTTGCCAGCCAGCCCAGAACGTGGAAAAACTTTTTGATGCCTTTTTTCCTTCCTTTTTCCCCTCCTGTTCCGAGGCTTTGATTGCAAATCCTTTTGTCTCCCAGCTCCAGGGAACTCCCCCTCTTGCAGGTGGTGCTTGGCAGGCGAGGGGGAACTTCAGAGATTCCAGACTGTGCCCGGAGAGAGGCCGGGATGAGCTGGGCTGGGCTGGGAGGGAGGAACTTTTATTACACGGATCTAACAAGCAAAGCTTCCCAGAACGTTGCTGGGAGCATCCAGGCTCCAAATCTGCATGAATTTCCACTTCAAACGCTGCACAGAAGCATCTTTATCACTCAAACCCGACGGGCCCAGCTCCCCTGAATGAAAGATTCTCCCATCCCTCCCCAAAAGCTCTGCTGAAGTTAAAAAAAAAAACAACAAAAAACCCCAAGCAACACAAAACAGAGGAAAAATTAAAAAAAAAGAAAACCAGCCCCAGAGGTTGGTGGTGGTGGTTTCTGTCCGGAAATGTCCCAGCTCAGGCTGCTGTGGAGATCTTAAAGCACTGCAGATCTTCAATTGGAAATGAGGAGCTCTGACCACAGCAGATCCCCACGTTTCACCCAAAAGATTCCCTGGAGTTTTCCAATGAAATCCCAGCAGCTTTTTCCCCCAAAATAAATCCCCTTCACTTGGCTGCTGCTGTGTTGGACCCAGCAGTGACAGGACCAAGCTCCCAGGGGGTTTTGGTGCCAGGGAATGAAATTCCCAGAGGCTGTGGGCGAGCTCTGACCCCTGGGGAAGGTGCCCAGCGCCCCGAAATTGAGGCAGAATGAGGGGAAAACAGGAATGGTTTGGGAGCTGCCAAGGGGAATGCAAATCCCTCCGGGAAAAGCAGCTGGAGAGAGGCAGGAGGCTGAAGGGATGCATCAATATTCCAGGGAAAATTCCCTGGCTGCACCCTGGGGCAAGGCAGAGCTGTGGGACTGTCCCAGATTCCCCGTGGGGAACAGCCCAGGGGTCTCTTTCTCCTCTCCAAAGGCATTGAGAGCCCCAAAAAAAAAATGAGGGGGAAAAGCCAACAGCTTTTCCTGCGTGACCCAGATTGTTTTTGAATGTTCCTGGGGAGGGCAAAAATAAACAAGGATCTGCTCTGTTGGAGTGGGGACACCTCACAGGTCAACCCCGGCATTAAATTGTGGGATGGCACCATTTCCATACAAATGCTGCAAGGGGAGAGTTGGGAAAGAGAAAAGGCAAAAAAAAAAAAAAAAAAAAAAAAAGGAGGGAAAAAAATAATAAAACCCCGCC
>JAWWLW010000078.1:6764486-6781915 GCA_035041385.1 Myiothlypis coronata
GGATGGGGTGGGGTGGGCTGGGGTGGGATGGGATGGGATGGGATGGGGTGGGATGGGATGGGATGGGATGGGGTGGGATGGGCTGGAACTTCTGCCTTTTCCTTCCCCACCTCCTCTTCCTGCAGCCTTCACATCTTTGGCCACCAGGAGGTTTGGATGGGGAATTAGGAATAAATCCTTCCCTGGGAGGGTGGTAGGGCCCTGGCACAGCTGATTCCACATCCCTGGAAGTGGCCAAGGCTGCTGGAGTGTCCCTGCCCACGGCAGGGCTGGAATGAGCTGACTTTGAAGTCCCTTCCAACCCAACCATTCCATGGTTCCATGACCTCCCTTGGGATCTCCCACCATTCAAGAGCTGGAATGCACCCACCAGTGCCTGAGAACCTTCTCCAAACTTCCCTAGCCCTTCTGTCTGTGGCCTTTCAGTGATGGTCTGCCTAAATAAACTGCAAAACTATTTCTAAACTTATATAAGTTGTGTTTTGTTTCATTTAAAAACTATTTCACCTGGGAGAGTTTCCTTTTCCCTTTGTAATTCCACCCAGGACAGCAGCACGAGGAGCTTCCCCCACCTCCAAACCCATCCCTTCCTCTCCTTTAAACTTCTCCTTTAATCATTTGTTCACCCAGACTTTTCATGTCCACTTTGGCTTTTTTTCTTAATTTTTTTTTAAAACCCAGAGCAGGTAAAAAAAAAAAAAAAAGAAAAAAGAAAGAAAGGAAATAGAAAGGCGCGAGAAGAGCCTAATGAAATATTTAAGATTTTTTTTTCCCTCGGAGGGAAAGCCTTGGAAGTGCTGACAAAGGTTTTGTTTGTTCGCGGCTTTTGTGCGAGCGCTCGGGGATGAGCCCGGAGCAGGTTGCAGAAAGCACCGGGGTCACTCCATATTGAGGGGAGCTGTGTCGGATTGGTCACAGCTGTGGCCGCCCGGCCCCCGGCTGGGCCACCAGCGCCCCGGCCTTTGTGGGCAGGCCGAGGGGATGGCGGGGCGCCTTTGTTCCCACCCGCAGCCACACTCACCGCCCCGACCCGCAAAACGCAGCCGGCTCGGACAATGGCACGGATTCCTGCACTGCTGCGCCGCATAATGAACTCAAACGCTGCTGCCCTGCCTCGGAGGAGGGGGAAAAACCCCAAAAAACAAAAACCAGCCCCGTATCCCACTGCTCTGCTCCTTGGAACCTGATTTTTTCCCACTAACTGCTGCCTGATTTATGGAGCCTCTCCTGCGCCCGGCGTTTGTGGCTCCGGGCATTTGGCATTCGCTGACATTTTCGCTGAAGCAACTGTGAAAGGGCAAATTTTCCTGGAAACGGAGCTGCAGCGGGGAGAGCACACGGAGCTGCCTCCCCCCCTTCTCCCTGGGGCCGGGCAGGGACCTGGAGCATCCCTGGGGGGAGAGGGTGGAGCGAGGAGGCCTCGTCCCAGCTCCTCTTCCATAATCCCAGCTCCTCTTCCATCACGAGGCCCATCCCAGCTCCTCTTCCATAATCCCAGCTCCTTCCCCATCATCCCAGCTCTTTTTCCATCATGAGGCCCATCCCAGCTCCTTCCCCATCATCCCAGCTCTTTTTCCACCAGGAGGCCTCATCCCAGCTCTTTTACCATAATTCCAGCTCTTTTTCCATCACGAGGCCCATCCCAGCTCCTTTTCCATAATCCCAGCTCCTTCTCCACCAGGAGGGCTCATCCCAGTTCCTTTTCCATCAGAAGGGCCCATCCCAACTCCTTTTCCATCATCCCAACTCCCTTCCCATCATCCCAGTTTCTTCTCCATCATCCCAACTCCTTTTCCATCATCCCAACTCCCTTCCCATCATCCCAGTTCCTTTTCCATCATCCCAGCTCCTTTTCCACCAGGAGGGCCCATCCCAGCTGGTTTTCCATCCCTGCCAGTTCTCTGAGCCCTGTCCCTGCTCTGGAGCTGTTTGGGACGGGGAGATCTGGAAGTTCTTTCTAAATGTGGATTTCTCATCCTTCACCCCCTTCTGACAAGGAGCTCAAGCGGTGCTGCAGCGATTCCTGATTTATTGGGAATTTGGAGAAGCATTCCGAGCTGGGAACAGACAGCTCTGTGTCACACTGTGCCTCCAAAGGAGCAGATAATAAATGCATGAGCAGCCTATTTATAAAAATGGCATCAGCCAGGCAGGAAAATCACTGGGGAATATTTAGCAACCCCAAAAAGGGGGGAGGAGGAAGAGCCTGAGCTGATCCCAAAGCCCAGGGCTGGGGATGGGTCTGGAGGACAGGGGAGCACCCCCAGCTGCCATTCCAGCAGGGAATAATAAATAAATAATGATAAATAATAATAAACCCTGGGATAATGGCTCTGGGATTCTGGAATTCTGATTCCTGTTACTGCCACTCCTGCCTGCTCAACCTGACAGGACTCACAGGGAAAACGAACCTGCCCTGAGAATATTCTCAGGGGAAAAAGAATAAAAATATCACATTCTGCTGCTTGCTCCTCAGTGAATGCTGTGGTGTTCCTGCTTCTGCTGGGCCAGATTTTCTGGGAATATTCCTGGGAATGTCTGAGCATGGAGGGGTCAAATTAGGGAAAGGTTTGTTAAAGAAAAAGGAGTTTTATGGCAATTGCAGCATTCCCTGAGCATGGCCCCCAATCCAAGACCTGACCAGAGGCTCTGCTCCAGCTGAGACCTTTGGGCTAAAATATTCATGGAAAAGCCAAATTAACTGTGCTGGGAGTCCTCTGGAGCTGCTGGAACAGGGATGGGGGGTGATTGAAAAGGGGGAAATATGCAGTGGAACACCCCAAAATTCAGGGAGAGGGAATATCCAGTGGAACACCCCAAAATTCAGGGAGAGAGAATATCCAGTGGAACACCCCAAAATTCAGGGAGAGGGAATATCCAGTGGAACACCCCAAAATTCAGGGAGAGGGAATATCCAGTGGAATAGCCCAAAACTCAGGAAATATCCAGTGGAACACCCCAAAACTGAGGGAGAGGAGCTCCGAGGGGGAAATCCCTCGTGCCACAGGCCAGCACCAAGCCGGAGCTCCAGGAATTCTCCAGAGTGAATTCCACGTGGGAAATGAGGAGCAAACCCAGCCCCTCACTCATAAAAGCCCAGCCAGGAATGATCTGGCTCTGCCCCAGCTGATTTGTGAGTTGTTGGGAGAGAGGGAGGCTCTGATTGATTTTTTTCTTTTTTTTTAAATCTAATTTCCTTCTGGATATTTTTCCAGAAGATCTTTCCAGGGAAGCTGGCATGCAAGGCCTGGTAATAAGAATAAATGAGAGCACTTTGGTGAGCTCCCTCAGAGCTGCTGGCTCCTTCCCTGGCCCTGATCTGGGGAAGATTGAGTTTTCAGGGCGAGCCTGCTGCTGCTGCTGAGCCTCATTTCTGCAGAGCTTTTCTCATCCTGGAGTGGTTTTCATCCAGGTTTCAGCTCCTGGAGTCAGCAGAAAAATCAGTTTGGGGTTGGAATTTATATTACATATATAATTTTAAAATTATATATATATATTTAATTATATATATATTTATATATAGAGAGAGTTTATATATATATATATTTTATATATTTATATATTTATATCATAAAGAAAAAGCTTTTTAAGCTCTTAAGCTTTCTTCAGGTAAATGAAAAATTACCTGGTGGCCAGAGAGGATCTTCAGGGATTCCAGAGGGGGATTTTGGTAGGTCTGGCTGCTCAATCTGCAAGTGGCACCAGAGGGAAATTCCCCTGTGGAAGGAAAACCTGGATTTTCCTACTTAATTGATGCTTAAGTGCATTGATTTAACTGTAATTAAATGATCTTTGAGGTCCCTTCCAGCCCAAACCATTGCAGGATTCCAGGATTCCCAGTCTGCCGTGCAGGAAAATCACTTGGCATTGGATATAGGGAGGGGAAAAGGGGAAGGGGAAATGGGAAGGGGAAAAGGAAATGGGAAGGGGAAAGGGAAATGGGAAGGGGAAAGCTCCTCTTGGCTGGAGGGACAGGAGGGAGGGAGGGATGGGAGCATCCTGACTCATCCATGGCTGTGAGGAGGGAGGGAGGGAAGGAATGGGATCGGGATCTGCAGGGATGGGGATGGATGGATCCAGACCCTGCAGGGATGGGGATGGATGGGGATGGATGGATCCAGACCCTGCAGGGATGGGGATGGAAGGGGATGGGTGGATCCAGGATCTGCAGGGATGGGGATGGATGGGGATGGATGGATCCAGACCCTGCAGGGATGGAAATGGATGGACCCAGGCCCTGCAGGGACACCAGCAGAGGACCCATCCCAGCTCTGCTCAGTGCTGCCACTGGAAAAGCAGCAGCAGGCAGAGCCAGACGTGCAGGAAGCTCCACCTGACCCTGAGGAAGGAGCTCATTGTGCTCTCTGGGCCAGGCAGCCCCAGCAGGGCGTGGAGCATCCCCGGGCTGGAGCCGTTCCAGAACCTTCCGGCCACGTGCTGGGCCCGGCAGCCGGGAGCAGCGCGGCCGCCCTGGGCCCTTCCTGTGACCCCCAGAGCCCCATCCGTGCTCCAGGGCTCCGTTCCAGCCTTCCAGCGGCCGTGGGGAGGAGCCTGGCCCGCTGCCACCGCCGAGCGCCGGCCGGAGCGCGCTGGGCCCGGCGGGGCCGTGCGGTGACCTCGGCGCTGGCGGCGGCCCAGCCTTGGCAGGGAGAGCGTGAGAAAGCAGGGGGCGACACCCAAGTGTCATCACAGCTGCAAAAACTGCTGAGCAGAAAGAGCCTAATTACAAAAATATGCGCCCGGAGGCTTTTCCGTGATGAAAACAGAGCCGCGCTTCAGCCCGGCCTGGCAGGGCTTTGCAAAGCCGGGCCTTGCTGGCCAAGGGGGGCTTAACGAGCCTGGGGGGCTCGGGTGGCCAAAGCTTGTCATCACCCAGTGTGGCATATCTGCCAGATGAAGGAGGAACATAACACACCCCATTAAAATTAACAAAGCCCTTTTTCTTCCCGCTCGCCTTTTCCTCCCTCCTCTCTCCCTCCTCCTCCTCCTCCGGCCCCTCACCCCCGGCTCCTTGGCTGCCGCTGTTTGCAGAGTGACTTCAGGAACTGATAAAGCTCTTTAAGGGCAGCCAAACACCGCGCTGGCCTCACATGGCAACGCTGGGAGGAATGTCCCACCGCCGCACAGCACGGGCGTGACATTAAAATGGAATCTGCTCGCTTGACGCAGGCAAAAAAAAAATTAAAAATAAAAAAAACAACTCAGGCATGTGCCACCACGTCCCCAAGGGCTGCTTCTCTGTGCCCTTGACACGTGGCTTGCAGGCGGGCAGTGCCACCAGGGCTGCACTGCTTTAACCTCGCTGGCAGCAGGGGACAGCCAAAAGGAAAAAAGGGAATTTCTGCGGTGCTGGTGTCCCCTGGGGAAGGGATGGGAGGGTCTGTCCCCCTGCCAAGCCCTGGCACATCAGGCCGTGGGTTTGGCCGTGGTGATCAGGCTGTGGGGACACTGCTAATTAATTAATGAATTAATTGCATGTCAGCTGGTGGGGAGGCGGAGGCTGCTGTGACCTCCCTGGGCTGGCTGTGGATCCCAGGGAAGTGCCCTTTGCTCCTGCCTGCCACAGCTCCGGGCATGTGACATCCCACCCTTCCCCCATGTGACATCCCACCCTTCCCCCAGCAGGCACTGGGTGTCCTGCCCCCTCCTGAGCCCCCGAGGAGCGGGGACAGCAGATCCCTGCAAGCCCAGTGTCCCCAAATGCCTGCTGTCCCAATGTCCCCAGATCCCTGCTGTCCCCATCCCTAGGTCTCTGCAATCCCAATGTCCCCAGATCTCTGCTGTTTCTGTCCCCAAATCTCTGCAGTCCCAATGTCTCCAGATGTCCGAGCTGCAGCACCCCACTCTCCTCTGCTCTCTGAGCCATCCCCACCCCAAAGACCCCCAAAGAGCCCCATTAACCCTCACACAGACAGCACATCTGCCAGGGTTTGCTGCCCCTGCTGCAGTGTCCCCACCTGAGCTGTCCCTGCTGCAGGACACAGCCCCTCGTGGAGGGGACATCCCACCCCAAAACCAGCTCCCAGCCCCTTCCCCTCCTGCAGGAGGGACCCCAAACCCTGGGGCTGTGTCCCCACACTCTGGGGCAGTGTCCCCAAACCCAGGGCTGTGTCCCCTGTCCCCACACCCGGGGCTGTGTCCCCACACCCCATTCAGCACCAGGAGGTGTCTGGGCCTCCAGGAAATCTCGGCTGCTGCGCTTGAGTGGCCTCCAGCAAGTGAGGCAAACAAAGGTTATGGTCCAGGTGTAAATAGGAGTATCTGCAGCCTTTATCTAATCCAAGTTACATTTTTATCTTTACTGCCACTGCTGTTTAAATGTTTGCGCTACTTTTTTAACTGGTAAAATGTAAGAGGGGCCATAAATCCGAGGCACATTTCCACTGCAGCGGTTCCAGTGCTGCGTTTGCTCTCCCAGTTAATGCCAGCCCGGGTTCCTGGCGTGAGCAAACAGCCCCACAGCAGCCAGGGCCATCAGCGGGCTGCCGCTGAGGGGGACACGCCTCAGAAATGGTTATTTACCCATCGCAGGCGCATTCAGCCCCACTGTCTCCAGTTCAATCCCATTACCAGCAGCAGGAGCAGAGCTCCCTGCAGGCCCCCGGCTGCTCGCCAGGCTGCAGGTCTAAAATGAGAGATTTTAATCCCAGCAATGCCCTGAAGGCTGCGAGGAGAAGCAAAAAGAGCCCCGTGGGAGGGCTGGGGAGGCGTGTGGGGCTGCAGCAGCCACAGCAGGCACGGGAGGAGATTTCCAGGAGCAATCCTGGAGCAGAGTGGGATCCCAGGCTCCCAGCGCCCCTCTGCTGGGATTGTCCATTTCTGTTATCAGCCCTAAAATCCCTTTTGTCTCTCAGAAGGACTCAGGGGATGGAGCTCAGGTGTTTGCCCACACAGCCAGACATGGTTTGGGGTGAAAGTCCAGCCCGGGAGGGTGACATTCCCAGATTCGATTCCCAGGTCCCTCTGAAAGCCCTTGTAATAAATAAGGTTTCATTTCTCACAGCCCTCGGGTGGATGGATCCTCCCCTGCCCTGCTGCCCTCCTTCCCCTCGTTGTGAGCATGCAGGGAAGGGCTGGCTCCCCATAAAACCCCGGGGCACGGCTGCTGTTTGTCCGTGTCAGGGTCAACGCCACGGGGACAAATTCCAGCCATAAAAAGGAAAAAAAAAAAAAGAAAAAGAAAAAAATTAAAAAACACATTAAAAAAACCATGAAAAATCCAAAACAAAACAAAAATCAAAACAAAAAAAAAACCCACCACAAAACAACTCAAACCAACAAATAAAAAAAATAAAAAGCAAACCAGAGGGAGAGGAGAGAGGAGACAGAGAGAGAGCATCGGTGCCAGCAGTGCCAAAAGGAGCCAAGGTACAGGGCATGAGTCAGCCGGAGCTCCCCAGAGGGAGGGAACGGCTCCAGCTCCGCATTCCAACACCCAGAGCCCCGCAGACAGCGGGGGAAGCTCCATCTGCCCCTCCCGGAGCCGTTCCGGGGGAGGAGGGAGGATTTCCACATCCCCGGAGCCGGGGAGGGGCTCGGGGGCACCGGGTGACAGAGCCCAGCTGGGTGCCAGCTGTGCCCCCCTGGGAACCCTAAGCTGCCCCAGCTGTGCCCCCTGGGCACCCCAATCTGCCCCAGCTGTGCCCCCCTGGGAACCCCTGGGGGACACACTGGAAAAGGGACAGACCCCACAGCTGTCCCCAGAAAAGTTGATTTTTTTTTAAGTCCCTTTGTGTCTGCCAAAGGATGATGTGATGTAACACATCCTAAATCTGGGTTCTTGGGGTTTTGGTCTCCAGATTCCCAGATCTGATCCTGCAGAGCACACTCAGGTGGCGTTTCCAGCCTCCAGCAGCACAAAGAGGAGAATTTTTTAAAATACCTTATTTTAAGAATCCAACTCTCCTTGTGCTGTAACTGGGATTCATATCAGGACTCTCTAGACATTCCCTGCCCATCCAGAGCTGTGGCACCAAGAAACCCCAAGTGCTTTCCTGCTCCAGCTCCTCCCTGTTTCACCAACAGGAGCAGAGCAGGAGATAAAGGGAAATAAAAAAATATCTAGGGCAAAGCCGAGCTCCAACTCCCCCTCAGCTCGGCTTTTGTCACGCTGATTAAAGCTGCACCGAGCCGGGCTGGGGTGATTGATCCTCTGCAGAACGGCTGGGGCTGACCTGAATTGGCTGATCAATAATTGCACCGGGCTCTCTCAGGGCTGCACAGGCACCCAGAGCTCCCCAGGCCTGGACATTCCTCATTTCCACAAGGAAAGCAGGACCTGGGGGTGCAGGG
The DNA here is from genome assembly GCA_035041385.1 of Myiothlypis coronata. Taxonomy (NCBI): domain Eukaryota; kingdom Metazoa; phylum Chordata; class Aves; order Passeriformes; family Parulidae; genus Myiothlypis; species Myiothlypis coronata. The sequence continues at coordinate 6,772,779 of JAWWLW010000078.1, forward strand.
GAGAAAAGCATCACCCAAAGGGAGCCCACAGCTGGCAGGGCCAGGTCAGCTGAGGTTTATTTAAATCCCACGCTCTGGAATAGCCAGAGAGGCTCCAACCTGCCCAGAATTCAGTGTCCTGTGTGACCCTGGCCTGGGTGTCTTGTCCTCAGCAGGTGACACCAGTTTGTACTGGGATCCCCCACAAAACTCCTGCCTGAGTCACCGGTGCTCCAGGCAGAGCCTGCTCAGCCCCAAAACCTTTCCCAGGTTTTAGGAAAGTCTTTTCATTGGGAATTAACGATGTCCCCCTTGTCTGGCTGCCTGGGCACCGTGCCACCCTGTCCCAGCCATCCCAGGGATGAACCAGGAGCTTCCAGTGCTTTGGAAAGGGATTCAGGGGGGAACTGGGGATGGGGCAGGGACAGGGCTGGGAGCAGCAGGGACAGGGGAGGGAGCAGGAACAGGATGGGAGAAGGGACAGTGGTGGGAGCAGCAGGGATGGGGTGGGAGCAGGGACAGGGATGGGAGCAGCAGGGCTGGGAGCAGGGACAGAGGTGGGAGCAGCAGGGATGGGGTGGGAGCAGCAGGGCTGGGAGCAGCAGCAGCAGCAGGCTCAGGGCTGGGAGCAGCAGGGACAGGGCTGGGAGCAGGCTCAGGGCTGGGAGCACACCAGGCACATCCCAATGACCGTCTCTCCGTGCGGGGGGAGCTGCTTCGTGCCTGGGAAAGGCGAGCCAGGCACGCAGCCTGCGCTGCCACCCACGCAGCCGCCACTGGAGCTGCTGGCGTGTGTCACAGGAGCTCCTCGTCATCCTCCTCCCCCTCCTCCTCCTCTCCTCCCCGCCGCTGTCGCTCGTGCAGCCGCCCCGCCGCTGCTCATCCCCTTCCCGAAATTGTCCGCGCCGCGTTGGCAGCGGGGGCTGAGCCGGGGCCGCTCGTCCCTCCTGCCCCGCTCGCCCCCGGAGCGCGGCGTGTGTTTATTTCTGTGTTTGCACACATCCCCTCCCCTTCCTTCCTCCTCTCCAGGGCTATTTTTCTCTCCTGGCCCGCGTTTCTCTCGCTGTCAGCCTCCCCTCCTGCCTGGTGAGAACAAACATTGCCCAGCCGCTAATTCCTATCTGCTCCAGCCCAAACACCGGCAGCTGCACAAGACGGATGGGCCGCCCCTGCGGGCTCTGACGGGGAGCAGCGCCGATCCTGCCGAGGATGGAGCGCCCCCGAAATGCCCTTTGGGAGCGGCAGCTCCTCGGGATAACCGGGATAACCGGGATAACCTCCTGCCCTCCGCAGGCAGCGCTGGGTTCATTCCCCAAGCACGGAGGGGCTGCAGCGTAGCCCTGGCTGTGGCTGGGGGTGCCCTTGTTGTGCAGGCAGATTCCTGATCCCTGCTGCTCTGATCCCTGCTAGATTTGATCCCTGCTCCATCTGATCCCTGCTCCTCTGATCCCTGCCAGATCTGATCCCTGCTCCATCTCATCCCAGCTCCTCTGATCTCAATTCCATCTGATCCCAGCTGCTCCTGCCTGCCCCGTGCTGATGGATCCCTCAGAGTGTTTGGGGTGGGATATCTGAGGTCAGCCAGAGGTTGAGGGAAATCCTCCTGTTCTGGGTGTCCCTGGGTTTCCAGACATTTTAGGGAGCTGGAGGCACCACAGAGCCATGGAGAGCCTGGGGTTTGACACCTCCTGGAGGATCCAGGGATGCAGGATGGGGATGGGGATGGTTCATCACCAGCTCTGTGATTTCACACATCTCTCACAGCCCAGGCCAGCCCAGTTGCAAATGCTGAGAGCAGAACTGGGGGCCAAGTGCACAGATCTCAGGGGAAGGCTGGTTCTTCAGAAAGCTGACTGCAAACTGTGCCCAAGGGAGGGAGATCCAGATCTCCGTGTGCCTCAAGGTGCTCCAGGAACCGGGAACTGAAATTCCACAGGGCTGGCCCAGCACAAGGCTCAGCTCTGGAGCGTGGCCTCAGCCCCAGTGATTGATGATCCCCCGATCTCCCCCACAGCCAGGACACTGCCCAGGGTCCCTTTTACTGCAATCAGAGTGACAGCCAATTAACCCAAGTGCCTTCAGCCCAGCCTGGGGCACGGCAGAGGCTCTGGAGGAAGTTAAACCCAAGGAATCTGGACTCAGGGAACCTTGGCAAGCAGCGCTCTCCAGGCTTTGCTTCAGCGCTGTCCCATGGGAAAAGGGAAGCCTTGGGGTTTATTTTTTATCCTTTTCTATCCCTTCTTTTATTTTCCAGGCTAAGCCCTCGGAGCGGATGCGCTATCCCAGAAATCCGATTCATTTTCCAGTGAAGAGTTTGCTTTTTAAACACAGCCACAAGACAGATCTCTTTTATTTTTATTTTTTTTTTCTCTCTCTCTCCCAAGGACAAGTGGAACATCCTTTCCTTCACTTGTACCTGGTTGTTATTGTTGGCTGGCAAAGCCTTCCCTGCAAGCAGCTCCTGGGGTTTGCCAGAGGATCCCTGGAAGTGCCCAAGGCCAGGCTGGAAGCTGGGATGGTGGAATGTGTCCCTGCCCGTGGAAGGGGTTGGAAAAGCAGGGTCTTCAACCAAAACCCAAACATTCCATGATTTCCCACTCCTCCAAAGGTCCAACCAAAACCCAAACCATTCTGTGATTTCCCACTCCTCTTAAGGTCTCCAACCAAAACCCAAACCATCCCACGATTTCCCACTTTAAAGGTCTTCAACCATTCCAACCCAAACCGTCCCACGATTTCCCACTCCAAAGGTTTTCAACCATTCCAACCCAAACCATCCCATGATTTCCCGCTCCTCTAATGACAGGGAGCAGTTCCTGTGTCCCTGGGCCCGCGCCAGGAGCGCACTGGGGACAGACCTCAGCGCGGGGGAGAGGAAGAGGAAGAGGCAGCCAGGGCCTGTTCAGGTTTTTATTGTTGTGAGCTGCTCCTGTCCCGGCCACATCCGAGCTCGGGTGCCAAATTTGTCATTCCTGACATCAGCCGAGGTGCTAAAAATAAACACGGAGGGAAGAACTCACACGGCGGCTGCCGGGGGAGCCAAAATGCTCACGTGGCACCATCCCCCTGCCTGCTCAGAAAACAAACCCGGGGCTGCTGCCCTGCCCCACCCGGGCCAGGACCGCCGTAAATCAACCCTGGACCGGGATAAAGCAGCCCATGCTGGGATAAAGCACCTCAAACTGGGATAAATCAGCCCTGAACCAGGATAAAGCAGCCCTGAACTGGGATAAATCAGCCTGAACTGGGATAAATCAGCCCAAACTGGGATAAATCAACCCTGGACTGGGATAAAGCAGCCCAGACTGGGATAAAGTGCCTCAAACCAGGATAAATCAGCCTTGAACTGGGATAAATCACCCTGAACTGGGATAAATCATCCTGAACTGGGATAAATCATCCTGAACTGGGATAAATCACCCTGAACTGGGATAAAGCATCCTGAACTGGGATAAATCACCTCGAACTGGGATAAATCAACCCTGAACCGGGATAAAGCAGCCCAAACTGGGATAAAGCACCTTGAATCAGGATAAATCATCCTGAACCGGGATAAATCACCTCAAACTGGGATAAATCACTCCAAACAGGGATAAAGCACCCCAAACAGGGATAAATCATCTTGAACTGGGATAAATCACCCCAAAAATGGATAAATCACCCCAGATGGGGATAAATCATCCTGAACTGGGATAAATCACCCCAAACCGGGATAAATCACCGCTCCCCTCCCCGCAGCCCCCTCGGAGTGTGTGTGTGCAGTAACCTCGGCCTCCCCGGGCTGCCCTGAGCTTTAATTGCTTGCAGGCGGCCCCGAGCTCCTGCAGGATTTGCAGAAGAGCAGCGGAACACGAAGGGCCCGGCCCGGCACGCACATTTCCCATCCTTATCCATCCTGCCCGCCTGGAGCCGTTCCCAGCATTTTCCTCCGCCGGTTTCTTTGCCGGGTTTAATCCATTTTAATTACCTGGCGCTGATTGCTTTTTGCCCTTTGTTTAAAACGTTTCGGGTTGTTAATTGCAGCCCCGGCTTTCTCCCATCGGTTGCTGCCGGGGCTGGCTCTTATCAGGCGGGCCGGGTTTGTTTTGCAGGGCTCTCCGGGAGAGGGGAGCCAGGCACTGCTGGGATGGGGAGGAGGCGCTGAAACCCCGCTCGGGGTCATGTTTGTTTGTTTGCTTTCCCGGTGCAGGAACTGGGCAGGTTTTTCACAGCTTCTCCAGGAAAGGGGCCACCCATTCTGCGGTCTGCGCTTTTGCTAACAGATCATTTAGGGCTTGAGAGTAAACAGGAGATTTTTGGCCGCCTCCCGTGGTAAATGAGAGGTTCCTGAGGATTTTTTTGGGGGCGGCTGCAGCAGGGGAGAGACCTCGCCTGAACCTTGCAGAGTTCAGCCTGGGGTGGGTTCTGGGAGGTTCTGAAGCCCAGGCTGGGTTCTGGGATGCTCCAAAGGCCAGAGTGGTTTTCGGGATGCTCAGGTTGTTTTTTGAGATGTTCTAAAGCCCAGGGTGTTTTTTGGGATGCTCCAAAGCCCAGGGTGGGTTCAGGGATGTTCTGGAGCCCAGGGTGGGTTCAGAGATGCTCCAAAGCCCAGGTTCAGAAGGAAAGAACCCAAATTATAGCAGGAGCCTAAATTCTCCTCAGCATCAGCTCCTGAAAGCTGAGGAAGGAAGTACAAACCCAGTGAGACATGTGGACATACACAGAGCCCAAACTGGGCACATGGAACCCAAACTGGGCACATGGAACCCAAACTGGGCATCCACAGAACCCAAACTGGGGCACACAGAACCCAAACTGGGCACATACAGAACCCAAACTGGACACATGGAACCCAAACTGGGCATCCACAGAACCCAAACTGGGCACCCACAGAACCCAAACTGGGGCACTCAGAACCCAAACTGGGCACATACAGAACCCAAACTGGACACACACAGCCCAAACTGGGCACACTCAGAACCCAAACTGGGCACACTCAGAACCCAAACTGGGCACCCACAGAACCCAAACTGGGCACCCACAGAACCCAAACTGGGCACCCACAGAACCCAAACTGTGCCGTGCCTGAGGAGCCTGTGGAACTCTGTCCCTTGTGCCGAGCCGCCTTCAGCCTTCCCACCTGGCTGTGCTCCAGCTCCTGCCCTTCCTCTGCTCCCTCTCCCTCCTCATCCTCTGTGTCCCAGCCCTGGCTGTCCGTACCCGCTGTTGGTTGTGTCACCTCTCGGGTGCCATGCCAGGCGGGGCTGGCACCTGGCACACGCCAAGGCGCCACTTGCCATAAATCCCTGCCTTTCCCCTTTCCCTCCCCGTCCCTCCCCGCGCTGCTGGCGCTGTCCCCTCCCAGGCAGGCGTGTCCCTGTCACCTCCCGGGGACCCATCGCAGTGTCATTGTCACTTGTTTGCTCCAGCAGGGTTTTCTCTCCCTGCCTGGGGATGCGTGGGGAGCGCATCGGCCCCGCCTCGCCTTTAACGACGCGCTGACAGCCAAGATCGAGTGGGCACAAATCTCAGTCCTGGATTCTCTCCAGGCTTTTTTCTTTTCTCTATTTTTTTTTTTCAATCCACGGGAGCCCAAAGCCTTTCAGCATTTGGGAAAGCAGCAACAGGAAATGAGGCAGGGGAGTTTTAGGAGCTGTTGAGATGGCTGCGGTGTTTCACATTCCCAGGACGCAGCGGGCAGGCGGTGCCCGGCCCATCCACCCCCCAGCTCCCCTGCTGCCCCACAAACACATCCCAGGCACAGCCAGGCACGATCCCATCCCATCCCGGGGCTCCCGGAAAAACGGGAATCACCGGCAGCTGGGGCCCCTCCCGGACCTGCTCTGCCAATGGCCACCGGCTCAGCTTCAGCTTGAGCATCCCCTGTCCTTCAGGACAGGATCCTTGAATTCCCCCTGGAGAGGATCCTGAAATTCCCCTGGACAGGATCCTGATACTCCCCCTGCAGAGAATCCCAAAATTCCCCTGGTGACACGGATCCCATCCTTGGGATGCTTGTACTGGATTTCCTGGCAGCAGCCTGGGGGGAAAGGGAGGGAGGTTTGTTCCCCCAGGAGGGCTCGGAAACCCTCCCCAGTTTATCCCAGGAAGGCTCTGAAGCCTCCCCGGTTTTATCATGCAGGAACTCAGGAACCCTCCCTGGATTTCCCCCCAGGAAGGCTCAGGAAGCCTCCCTAGTTTATCCCGAGGAAGGCTCTGAAGCCTCCCCGGTTCATTCCCGGGAAGCCCCCCCGGTTTATCCCCAGGAAGACTCTGAAGCCATCCCGGATTTTTCCTGCAGGAAGGCTCTGAACCCTTCCCAGTTCATCTCCTAGGAAGGCTCTGAAGCCTCCCCGGTTCATTCCCGGGAAGCCTCCCTGGTTTTTTCCCCCAGGAGGGCTCTCCAGCCTCCCCGCCGGGGCTGCTCTCAGCTGGATGCTGCTCTGTCACATCCGTGTTTTTCTTCCTCCTCGGCCCAGCTGCCGGGGCTGCTCTCCAGACCCCCCCAGCAGCTCGGGGCTGTGTCCCTGCCCCGTGCTAAGCTCATCCCACGCCTCCAGGAAAGCTCTGGAGCCCGTCCCGAGCCGTGCATGCGGGGATGCAGCTCCAGCCCCGTGCCCTGGGGAGCTCCTCTGGGGTCAGGGTCAGGCCCCATCAGCGGCGCTGTGTGAAGGAAGCCACGGCATTAATTAGAGGAGCCGTGTGGCTGCCAGGAGTCACAGCCAGCCCCTGGAGCTGGAAAAAACCTCGGCATGCAGAGCTGACCGCTGGCAGCCTGGCACGGGCTCAGCAGAAACCCCCCCTACCTGCTGGAGGAAATCTGGCCAGGAGAAAAGCCAAAAAAACCCAAAAACCTCCTCCCTTTTCCCATCGCGGCCCCCGGAGCGAGGCAGGGCCGAGATTGCCAGAATTCCTCCCCTCAAAGGCAGCTGGAGAGCAGCCGAGCCCTGCACACAAAGGGAAGGGAAGGGAAGGGGAGGATGGATGGAGGCAGCAGGCACGCACAGGGCACGGACACACACACGGGCTGGGGGATAGACAGGGGAGGGTGCCTGGGTGGTGAGGAAAAATTTCATGCTGGCCTCTTTTAAAGGTGTGTTATTTGTTCAAGGCTGTCCAAACATTTGCGGAGCGCTGGCAGCCCCGGAATGCGAGCGGGAGCTGCGGCGGCGTGGCTGAGGCGTGGGAAAGCGCTGCTCTCCTCAACCTTTCCCGGCTCGCTCCCCCTCAGGCGGGGATTCAATAAAACCCAGCCAGAGATTTATTGAGCTGATAATGACAGCTCCAGTCAGCAGGCAGACACCGGCAGGGCCCTCCGCAGGGGGAGAGGGACTCCCAAGTCGCTGAGGAGGGAGCGGAGAGCGCAGAGCAGGGCTGGGGTGGGATGGGGGACAGAACAGGGTGTGGGAGGCTGCTCCTCGGGTACCCCAAATGGGCCAGAAGCAGAGACCCCAGAGCAGGGCTGGGGGCTGCACTTTGGTTATCCCAAATGGGTCAGGAGGGAGCAGAGAGCCCAGAGCCTTCCTGGTGTGGGATATGGGACAGGACAGGGTGTGGGGTGGGCTGGGGCTGCATTTTTACTATCCCAAATAGCAAAGGGGGATCAGAGATCCCAGCACCTTTCTGGGGTGGGATATGGAGCTGCACCTTGGTTATCCCAAATGGCAGAGGGGGGATCTGAGATCCCAGAGCTTTCCTGGTGTGGGATATGGGACAGAACAGGGTGTGGGGTGGGCTGGGGCTGCATTTTTGTAATCCCAAATGGCAAAGGGGGATCAGAGAGCCCAGCACCTTTCTGGGGTGGGATATGGGGTGGGCTGGGGCTGCACCCCGAGCACACCAAAAGGCAGAGGAGGGATCAGAGGTCCTGGTGCTTTGCCAGGACAGGGCTGGGGGCTGCACCTCGGTTCCCAGCAGGGTCAGAGCCCGGTTTCAGCCCCTGTCACCCTGCCAGGCGAGCTCCTGGCAGGTGTGCAGCACTCCCTGCTGTGGGAATCGCTGCTGGCCTTGCCCTGGGGTCACACTGTCCTGGCTGTGCCATGGGATGAGTTTGGCACCAGTCCTGGGGTCACAATGACCTGGTGGGACAGGCTGGGCACCTGCCCTGGGGTCACAGTGTCCTGGCTATATATATATATATATAAATATATACTATAAATATATTATAAATATATCAGAATCTTACACACATAGATATTTATATGTTATTAAATATAAATATCTAGTATCTAGATATTTGTAATATCTAGAATATAATATTTTACAGTTTTGTACTTATAATATTTATATCTAGTTATAATAATTATAAATTTTATAATAATTATAATATTTGTAACTTTATAAAGCTAACATTAACATTAATATTAATGCCATGGGATGGACTGGGCACCTGTCATGGGGTCACAGTGTCCTGGCTGTGCCATGGGATGAGTTTGGCTCCTGTGCCCAGGATGTGCCATGGGATGGGCTGGGCACCTGTCCTGGGGTCTCAGCTGGCACAGGGGCTGTGCCATGGGATGGGCTGGGCACCTGTCCTGGGTTTTCAGCTGGCACAGGGGCTGTGCCACGCTGGCCCCGGGCCCCCTGCCTGAGTTGCTTCACCTCCCTCTCTGCCACCCCCCTGGCACTGCCAGCCGCGGGTCACTGCCCAGCTGAGGGGGCAGGGAGGGCTCCCAGCCCGGGGTGGCAGTTTTGGCTGTTTTAACAGAGAAGTTCAAGGGAAATCCTTCCCTCAGCCCTGCCAGGGACACAGAGCAGCTCTGGGCCTTGGCACCTCTGGCTGGCGGCAGCAGAGGAGCAGAGCAGGAGGGAAGGACCTGGCCTGGCCTCTCCCAGTTAATGATTATTATTATTATTATTATTATTATTATTATTATTATTGCCATCTGTGCTGTCCCTTGGCAGGTTTCTCTGCCCTGAGAGCGCTCTGCAGCCCGAGCTGCCCGGCTTTCCTCAGGCCAGGCTGAAATCCCAGCAGGAGCTGCTGGTGCTGGGGACAGGGAGGGCGTGCGGGGCTGCAGCAGCTCTGCAGCTCCCAGGGCAGCTCCCAGGGCAGCGTTCCTGCAATAAACCCTTGGGATGGCTCTGCAAAAACTGCAGCAGCCAGGGCAGCGTTCCTGCAATAAACCCTTGGGATGGCTCTGCAAAAACTGCAGCAGCCAGGGCAGCGTTCCTGCAAT
>JAWWLW010000078.1:6794396-6805698 GCA_035041385.1 Myiothlypis coronata
TGGGATCAGGCCGGGATCAGGCCGGGATAAAGCCGGGATAAAGCCGGGATAAAGCCGGGATCAGCGCGGGGAGCGAGGGAGGTGCGAGGGATGTGCGGAGTTCCGCAGCACAGCCCCGGGGATTGGGGATGGGGATGGGGATGGGGAGGGCAGCGCCGGGGTGAGGAACTCGGGACCCTGCGGGGCCCTGAGCTGTGGAACAGCTTGTTCGGGGCTGGGCTGGGAGGAGAGGCCCTTTCAACCCAGCACATCGTTAATCAGAGCCGGAACAGCGAGCTCTGCCACTCCTGCTACCGTTCCCCTTCCACCAGGGAGGGCTTGGGCACTCCGGGAGAACTCTCAGGTCCTTCTCCCTGTCTCTGTCCCATTCCTGGCTCCTGGTGGCCACCCCTTCCCTGCAGGGCTCCATCCCAAATCAGCTGCTCTGGCTCTGGGTGCAGGAGGGGAAGGACACCAAGGGTGGCCCAGGAACCCAGCTCGTGGTCCTGGGACCCCTCCCTGCAGCTGCCTCAGGAGGGGCAGGACACCAGGACAAGGACCCAGCTAAGGCTGGAGCTGTGCCAGGGGAGGGCCAGGGTGGATTTTTGGGCAGGGGTTTCCCCCAGAGGCTGCTGGGGCGCTGCCCAGGGAATGGTGACATTGCCAGGGCTGACACTGCCCGGGGGATGGTGACATTGCCAGGGGTGACATTGCCCAGGGAATGGTGACATTGCCAGGGGTGACATTGCCCAGGGGATGGTGACATTGCCAGGGGTGACATTGCCAGGGGTGACATTGCCCAGGGGATGGTGACATTGCCAGGGGTGGGTGACATTGCCCAGGGAATGGTGACATCCCCCAGGCTGCCACAGCTCCATGAGCTCCCAGGGATGCCCAGGGTGACAGTGGTGACCCCCCTGTGCACCACTGAGCATTTCCCTGCCAGGACAGGGGTTCCCAGGCAGGGTCAGCACAGCCCTTGCCCTCCCAGCCCTGTGGAATTGGGATTTTCATCCCCCAGCATGGATGGATGCTCAGGGGATCCCCCGAGCCCTCCCCTCTCCTGGCTGCTCCAGCACGGCCCCCCTGTTCTGCACAGCCCAGACCCCGATTTTAGGGTTCCCACAGACCCTCTGCACGGAATCTGAACCTTTGAAAGGAGGTGGAAAATGCCGGGAAAGCGCGGACTTGGTGGCTGTAAGTGACATCTAGTGGAAACGGCAGGAAGGGGAGTGCACAGGTGAAACCCTGATCCTGCCGGGTTCGGGGTGGGAAAAAGGATTCCTGCGAGCTGGAACTTCCAGAGGGCTTTATTCAGGACTTAAAAAAATAGAATAAATAGAATAATAGTGGAATAATAGTATGATTAATAAAAAATAGAATAAAGAGAAAAATTAGAGTGAAGAGAATGAAGAGAATGAAGAGGATAAAGAGAATGAAGAGAATTAAGAGAATGAAGAGAATGGAGAGGACAAAGTGGGCAGCATGGAAAGAGAGGTGCCTGGGCCATGGCAGAGGTCACCTGGCCCTGCAGCTGCTGTCCCCAAGGCTGGAGCAGCACCCAGGCCATGGTGTCACTGTGCCACCCAGAGTCACGGAATGGTTTGGGTTGGAAGAGCCCCAAAGCCCACCCGGTGCCACCCGTGCCAGCAGGGACAGTCCCCCTGTCCCAGGCTGCTCCCAGCCCTGTCCAGCCGGGCCTGGGACATTCTCAGGGGCAGCCACTGACAGAATCCTCTCACCCTGCTGGGATCTGTGCCGGGAACAGCTCTGGGACAGGGGACAGGGGACAGGGGACAGGGGACAGTGTCTGTCCAGGCACAGCTGGGCACTCCAGGGCTGTCCCCAGGGTCAGTCCCTCCTGCTCCTGCATCCTGAGCCCTTCCCGCTGCCCCTGGGCATCTCCCTGCTCTGTTTTCCCTCTCCTCGGAGGAGGCTGGAGCTGCCACCCCTGCCCCTGTCCCTGCCACCGTGTCCCTGTCCCTGCCCGGGGCTGCTCCTGGGAGGGCAGAGCCGGAGGTTCTTGCTCAGAAATGTGAAACCCGGCCAGCCTTGGATTAGCAACCCGAAACTGCGGCCAGGAGCCGAGCTTTGGGAAGAGCCTGGCGGCGCTCCAGGCCAGCTCGGGCTGGGTTTCAAGCGAGCCGAGTGTGACCTTTGCATGAGCCGGCTGGGGGAGCCTGGGCTGGAATTTTAACAGAAACAGGGGACTGAGTTTCAGGGAAAAAAAAAACCACCAAACCTAAAAAACCCCCAAACTAAAAAAACGTTAAAGGGTTTGGGTGAAAACACTGCGGATCTGGGATGGTTTGGGGGTGATAATTGCTGCTCACCCGCCCCCAAACCAGCAAAACCAGCCCGGTGGTTGCGGCTTGGCTGGCTCGGAGTTTCAGTGCAGGGTTAACCCTTTCCTGAGCGCGCAGCTGCTCCTGCCCGGCCTTCCCTGGGCTGGATCCCAATTGCTGTGACCGGGATCATCGCAGGGAGGGCTCCTGGCCTGGGCAGGGTCGGGGCTGTACGTGAGCAGCTCAGCATTGCCGAATTCCGCGAGCAGCTCAGCATTCCCGAATTCCGTGAGCAGCTCAGCATTCCCGAATCCTGTGAGCAGCTCAGCATTCCCGAATTCCCATGAGCAGCTCAGCATTCCCGAATTCCCATGAGCAGCTCAGCATTCCCAAATCCCCATGAGCAGCTCAGCATTCCCAAATCCCCATGAGCAGCTCAGCATTCCCAAATCCCCGTGAGCAGCTCAGCATTCCTGAATCCCCCTGAGCTGTCCCTGTCGCAGGAATTCCTGGAAAGGAAGGGATGGATCAGATCAGGGCAGCTCAGGGGATGCAAGGGCAGGGGGCAGCCAGACACGGACACCCCGGCTGTCCCTGCCTGAGGCTCAGGGATCATCCAGCTAAACCTGCAGGGGAATGAGAAAATAATCACAAATAAACCTCTCTGTCCCGGGGCTGTCTTGCGCCTGAAGCTGTGGACAGATTTATTTTTCCATTCTGCTTTATTTTATTTTATTTTTTTTTTTTCCCACTGCTTTTGCTGCAGTCTCTCCCTTCCTGCCCTGCTGCACAGCGTGTGATGGGTGTAGACCAGGGCAGGGAGGATCCTCCTGATCAAACCCACGTTTCTCAGCATTGTCTGGGCTGTCTCACGGGGAGCTCAGCCAAGCCCCCACACTCATGATGTTCCAGCGCTGGATTGAAAAGCTGCTCTGAGGTAGAGTTTTCCCAAATGGAGTTTCTTGGGTAGGAGGGGAATTAGTCCATATTGAGAATATTTCACTTATTACATGTTGAGAATATTCTGATTATTCCATAATGAGATTATTGCAGTTATTCCATATTGGGAATATTCCAATTATTCCATATTGAGAATATTGCAATTATTCCATATTGGGAATATTCCAGTCATTCCATATTGGGAATATTCCAGTCATTCCATATTGGGAATATTGCAATTATTCCATTCCCTGAGAGCTCCTTTTCCAGACCCTGAGGTTCCCTTACACTGGGAGTGGTGAATGCTGAGCTGGAGGTGTCTGTGTCCCAAAGGAAGTGCCCTCCCTCCATGGCATTCCCATTTTTCTGCCCTTTCCATGCCCGTTCCTGGCTGTCCCAGCAGGCACAGGGGGGCCACATCTGCTGCTTTATTTCGGGCCCTTCTCTCATGCCAGGCTGACTTGGGTTATTTATATCCCATCCTGGATCCCACAGCGTCCGTCCTGGAGGCGCTGGGTGCCACCCGCAGGATGGGGCTGGAGCAGCCCTGCAGCCCCCCGGGATCATCCCAGGACCATCCCGGGATCATCCCAGGGTTATCCCAGCATCATCCCAGGGTCCATCTCAGATCATCCCAGGATCATTCCGGCGCCATCTCAGAATCATCCCAGGATCATCCCAGGATCATCTCAGCACCATCCCAGCACCCTCCGACCATGCCAGCATCCCAAAATCATCATCCCATCCCTATCCCAGCATCATCTCAGCACCATCCCACCATCCCAGAATCATTCCAGGTTCATCCCAGATCATCCCAGCATCATCCCAGCCCCATCCCAGGACCCCAGGATCATTCCAGATCATCCCAGCATCCCAGCACCATCCCAGCCCATCCCAGCCCCATCCCAGCATCACCCCAGCCCCATCCCAGCCCCATCCCACCCTCCGTGTGCCCCGGCTGCCGCCCCAGCTGTGTCCCAGCCCCTCTCGCTCTCCGTGCTGCTCTCAGGCCCTCGGTGAAAGCTCTCCCTGCCCCAGGCCCGGCTCCAGGGGGAGGGAGCGGCCGAGCCAAGCGGAGGAAACCGCTCGGGCTCCCCTCCGGTGTGCGGGGGAGCGGGGCGGGAGGGAAGGAGGGAGCGGCTCTGCCCTGCAGGGCTCTGCCCCGCCGATGTCCCTGCCATGTCCCCGCCGATGTCCCCGCTGATGTCCCCGCCGATGTCCCCGCCGATGTCCCCGCCGATGTCCCCGCCCGCACAGGGAGCGCGTCCCGGGCCGGGTTCGCTCCTGTCCCCGCTGGGCTCTGCTCGCTCCGTCCCGGCCGTGCAGTGCGGGACAGCCGCCACCGCGGGGAGCTTCGGTCCCACGGGATGGCAGGGCAGGGACGCTGCTGTCACCTGGGGACAGAGGGACAGAGGGACAGAGCCATCCCGGGATGGCAGGGACACTGCTGTCACCTGGGGACAGAGGGACAGAGCCATGCCGGGGATGGCAGGGCAGGGACCCTGCTGTCCCCTTCCCCTGGGGACAGAGCCCGGAGCTGTGCCCCGGCTGCCCGGGGTGGGCAGGAGGGCATGGGCAGCGCCTGGTCCTGGGGAGGACCCCCGAGGGGTGCAGAGCCTGTGGGACCCCCGAGGGGTGCAGAGTCTGTGGGACCCCCGAGGGGTGCAGAGTCCCTCTCAGCTCCCACAGCCCCCCCAGCCCCGGCCAGGCCTGTTCCCCTGCGGGGTCCTGGGGGCCGAGGGGGTGCCTGGAGCCTCGGGGCAGGGCTGGGGGTCTGGGCTGGGCTGGGGTCGGGGTTGGATTTGGGCTCGCTCCCCCACCCCCTGTCCTGCAGGCTCCTCCCTCAGGGCAGCTATTTCTGGCCCTGAGGATGGGGAGGAGGAGGAGGAAGGTGGGAGGAAGGCTGGTGGGAGCTGGGGGTTATTTCTGGCTCGGCTTCGTGACCTGCCAGGCCATCCTTGGGCACTGTGCCAGTGCCCCGTGCCAGCCTGGCCCTGAGCTGTGCCCGCAGCACGTAGCCCAGTGGCCCTGGGTGCCGTGGGACAGCTGCCACACGCCCTGCGGGGTTTGTCACAAGATCCTGGAGTTGGCTGTGACCTCCTGATGTCATCCTGCCCTGGGAGTGCCCTAAATAGGTGAACCCTGCCCCTGAGGTGGTTTTGTGTCACGTTGGCAGAGTGGCTCTGTGGGAAAAAGGGCATTCACTGCCACCCAGGTGTGCCAAAGGCTGGCAGCCCCATGGCCTGTCCCCCTTCCCCATGGAGTGACCCCGGGAGGGAGCAGGGGGCACCAGGAGTGTCCCCAGACGTGCCTGTGGCACTGCCACACATTGGCTGCCATCTGTCACAGACACCTTTTATGGAAAATCTTTTCTTTAGGATCTTTCCTCCTGAGAAGCTGAGAGGCCTCAGGAACAAAATGTAACCAGTGGTTATCTGCTGCTGTGGAATGCAACAGGTGGGTCTGGGATTGGTCTCGTGTGGTTGTTTGTAATTAATGTCCAATCACAGCCCAATTGGCTGAGACTCTCTGTCCGAGACACAAACCTTTGTTATCATTCCTTCCTATTCTATTCTTAGCCAGCCTTCTGAGGAAATCCTTACTTCTATTCTTTTAGTATAGTTTTGATGTAATTTATATCATAAAATAATAAATCAAGCCTTTGAAGCATGGAGTCAGATCCTCGTCTGTTCCCTCATCCTGAGACCCCTGTGACACGCTCACAGCCACCCTGCCATGTCCCCCAGCAGTTCTAAAAATGGGCCGGTGGCACTGGGCTCTCAAGTGACACCGGGGAGGGACAGAGGGTTTATTTTTAGTCCCTGAATGGATCCGGGCTGCAGCCGGGCCCTGTGCCCCCGGCCAGGGCATCATCATGTGCTGCTGGGAGGGCTCTGCTGCGGCTCCTGCATGGCCCCGTCCCCGCCCGGGGCTGGGGGACAGGTACGATGGCCCTGGGGGACAGGTAGGATGGCCCTGGTCCCCTCCCCGTGTGTCCTGCTGTGCCTGTGCCTGTCCTGCTGTCCCTGTGCTGTCCTGCTGTCTGTCTGTGCTATCCTGCTGTCCCTGTGCTGTCCTGTCCAGCTGTGCTGTCCTGCTCTCTGTCTGTGCCTGTCCTGCTGTCCAGCTGTGCTGTCCAGCTGTGCTGTCCTGTCCAGCTGTGCCGCTCCTCCCTGCCCAGGGCCCCTGCAAGGCCGTGGCTGTGGGCGATGCTGCCCTGGATGTTCTGGGCTTTGGGAACACCAGCGCCGGGTTTGAGAGGGATTGGAGGCAAAATGGGTGGGAACGGGGGTGCGGGGCATGATGCTGCTGTGGGGAGAACCCCAAACCTTCTGTGCAGCAGTGGGGAGCATCCCAGAGCCCCAGTGCAGCTGTGGGGAGCATCCCAAACCTTCTGTGCAGCTGTGGGGCACACAGCTGGTTCGGGGGGGCACACAGCTGGGCTTTGGGGGCACACAGCTGGGCTTTGGGGGCACACAGCTGGGCTTTGGGGCACACAGCTGGGCTTTGGGGCACACAGCGGTGCCACCCCGTGGTGCCTGACGTGTCGCCGCTCCCCCGCCGCAGGCATGGATAACTTCGAGTACAGCATCCAGCTGAACGACCGCGAGTGGGCCGAGTTCCTGCGCGCCGCCGAGGAGTGCAGCCTGGCGCCGGCCTCGCTGGCCACGGCCGAGGAGCAGAGCCTCAGTGACATTGAGCAAGGGGACACCGCGGGACGCGACAGGGGGAGCGCGGCCAGGCCGGGCAGCGAGCCCGCGGCGCCGGGCACTGCCAGCCCTGTCCCACGTGGCGACAGCGCCGGTGCCGCCCGCCCCGAGCGCGGGCAGCGCTGCGTGCCGGAGCTGCCGTCGGGCAGCGAGGACGAAGCGGAGCCGGGCTCTGCGGGCAGGGTCCCGTGTGACAGCGACAGTGCCAGTGCCCAGCCCGGCTGCCCGGCGCTCGCTGCCATGCCCAGCGCCCAGAGGAGACAGCCCCCGCGGCCACCCGGTGCCACCGCGCAGGACACGGCGGGGACAGCGCCCGCGGGGACGGAGCCCCCCGAGCAGGGCGGGGACGCAGGAGGGACAGGACAAACCCCGCGGGCACCGCCAGCAGCTCCCGCCGCCTCTGTGCCCTCGGAGCCCGCGGGGGAGCCGTGCCCGGGTTCGGTGCCCAGGCAGCAGCAGCAGCAGCAGGACACGGCGGGCACGGAGCCCGGCTCTCCGGGCGGATCCCCCAGCGTGGTGAGGCCCAAGGTGCCGGCGCAGCCCAGGAAGGGCCGCAAGCAGCGCGGAGCCGGCGGCCCCGAGGGGGACCGGGACCCCCCGAGCGCGGCGCCCACCGGGAAGGCTCCGCCGGGCTCGCCGGTGTCCCCTCGCAAGGGCAGGGCCAAGGACAAGGCGGCCAGGGCGGCGCTGGCCAGGCTGGGCAGCGAGGAGGCCGCGGAGAGCCGGCGGGCGGAGGGCGGCGATGCCAGCCCGAAGCCCCCGGGCCGGACCAAGGGCAGCAAGCCCCCAAGGGCAGGGCAGGCCGGGGGCTCGGGCGGACGTGACAGTGTCCCCGCGGCCCCCGGAGACAGAGCCGCGGCTCTGCCAGGAGAGGAGAGCCAGGAGATGCCAGGGGAGCCTCTCGGGAGTGCGGCAGCGCTGGGAGGGAAGGCTGCTGAGGGGGCTGGGGGGGAGCCTGCTGCTGAGACCCCTGGAGTTCCTGCTGCTGAGACCCCTGGAATTCCTACTCCTGAGATCCACGGAATTCCTGCTGCTGCTGAGATCTCTGGAATTCCTGCTTCTGGGATACCTGGAATTCCCACTCCTGAGACCCCTGGAATTCCTGCTGCTGCTCAGATCCCTGGAATTCCTACTCCTGAGATCCACAGAATTCCTGCTGCTGGGATATCTGGAATTCCTGCTGCTGAGATCCCTGGAATTCCTGCTGCTGAGATCCCTGGAATTCCTGCTGCTGAACTTCCCAGAAAGCCCTCAGATATCCCTGGAATTCCTGCAGCTGAGATTCCCAGGAAGACCTCAGATATCCCTGGAGTTCCTGCTGCTGAGATCCCTGGAGTTCCTGCAGCTGAGATTCCCAGGAAACCCTCAGAGATTCCTGCAGTTCCTGCAGCTGGGATCCCCTGGGAACCTGCAGCTGCGATTTCCAGGAAACCTGCACCTGAAATCCCTTGGGAGCCTGCAGCTGGGATCCCCAGGAGTCCTAGAGTGGGGATCCCTTGGGAACCTGCAGCTGCAATTTCCAGGATCCCTGCCGTTGAGATCCCCACGATTCCTGCAGTTGGGATCCCCAGCATCCCTGCCATCGAGATCCCCAGGATCCCTGCCATTGACGTCCCCACGATTCCTGCCAGGAGTCCAGCTGTTGACATCCCCAGGACCCCTGCCATTGACATCCCCAGCATCCCTGCCATTGACATCCCCACGATTCCTGCAGCAGGGATCCCCAGGACCCCTGGCATCGAGATCCCCAGGATCCCTGCAGCCGAGCTGCCCCGGATCCCTGCCATCGAGATCCCGTGTGATGCTGCAGCCGAGCTGCCCAGGGCCGTGAGCCCCCTGTGCTTTGCTGAGGGAGCCTCTGGCCAGCCCAACTGCCTGGATGTGACCTGGCCCGAGATGTACGAGTACCTGTTCTGTGATTCCCAGGAGGAGGAGGAGCTGGGCAGCTCCCTGGAGGGGCGGAAATCGCCCCTGCACGGGGAAATCTCCTGGCCTGAGCTGTACGAGCACTTCTTCGCCGAGCCAGAAGGAAGCAGGAAAAAAGGCAAAGCGAAGGACAGGAATAGAAAGAAGTTCAGAGGCTTGGGGCGCCCTGGGCTGCACCAGGAGGCTCCAGACAGGGACACCGTGGTTCTCCCGGTCCCTGATGGGCATGAACGCTTCTTCCCAGAGCCAGCCCCCAACAGGGTGGGCTGGAGAGGGATTTTCTCCCTGGCCCCGGCCTCAGAGGTGAAGAAAGCTGTGAGGGCTTTGGGGTCCCTGCTGCAGAGGCAGGGCCAGCTGGGAGGAGGCCAAGCCCCGAGCTCCCAGGCCCTGGTGCCCAGAAGATCTGGAGAGGAGCTCGCCCTGGTCCCACTGGGAGGAGCCCAGGGGTGGCCAGAAGATGAGGACAGGGCCCTGGCACTGAGAGGTAAATCCTGTTGTTCTCTGGAGGGACCTGTCCCAGGCTGTGTCACCCTGGCTCTCCCTTGGGATGGTCCCTCTATCCCTTGGGGTCTCCCTTGGGATGGTCCCTCTGTCCCTCGGGGTCTCCCTTGGGATGTTCCTTCTGTCCCTGGGATGTTCCTCTCTCTGTCCCCCGCGCCAAGCCAGTGCTCCTGGCCAGGTCCCACAGCATGGACAGGGAATGTGGGACTGTAAAACCCACCCTGAGCAGACAAACACCCTCTGGAGACCTCAGAGGTCACCTGAGCATTGGCTGCTCCTGGGGGCAGGTGAGAGAAATGGGAATAAAGGGAGAGGTTTGATCCACCAGGACAGGCAGGGGTTTGTCTTTGAGCTTAAATGATGCTCAGAGTTAATCCTAAACCCAAATGCTGAGGGAGCCATCCCAAAGGGAGCCTCAGCATGGAGCTTCCAGTCTGGAAAAAACCCCTTTGAGGTGGTCACAGCTAATTAATAAGCCAGATTTAATTAAAAGCCTGATGAAATTAATAAGAACCTGATCTGAAGCTGTTGCAGGCTGGATCAGGGGATGCCTCCATCCCTGGAGGAGGCAGTTGTGGGGTGGGATATGGACACTGAGCACTCCCAGATGCTGTCCTGGAGCTGGCTGTGCCTGGGGACAGGACGGGGACCTTGCCTGTGTCCCCAGGAATTGCTGTGTCCCCAATCTGCCCCCAGACCCAACTGCAGCCCCACTGGGCTGGGGAGAGCTGCAGGGAGGCGCTGAGGCAGCCTGGGGTGGCTTTGGCATTTCCCTGGGGTTTTTAGCAAAGTGTAGGACTGAGGGGAGGGGTGACAAATGTGCCGCTGTCCCTTGGGAACGCACAGAGCCCTCTGACCCCACCCCCGGTGCCCAAAGACCCCCAGGAACCATTTCCCAGGGATTTGCTGTGGCAGAGGGAGGGCAGGGGCGCAGAGGGGGTGGCACAGAGCCCCCAGCACCTCGTGCTCCTCTCGTGGCAGGAGCAGCAGAGGAGGAGCCCCGCGTGCTGAGCCACAAGGACATGTGCCTGGTGTTCTGTGCCTTCGCCTCCTGGGCTGTGAAGACATCTGACCTGCAGGCTCCGGATGCCTGGAAGACCAGTACGTACAGTGCCAGCCTGGGGAGGGCTGGGAAGGGCTCTGGGGGGCGTTGGCAGGGAGGAAAATCGGGATATTTATACCTGCAGCTGCCTCTGGGGACGTGCAGCCTTGTCCTGGTGTTCCAAAGCCGTTTCTGTGCCTTTTCCCTCCCCTCTGATCCTGTTCCTGCTCGTGGCTTTTGTGCTTTCCCCCAGAGCAGCTGCTGGCCGGAGCTGAGCTGGTCCTGCTCCATCCCTGGCAGGGCTCAGGTGGGCAGGATTTCCTTCAGACCCCCTCAGGTTCCCTCATCCCAGCAGGAACAAAATTCCCAGCACAACTGGCCTCGCAGCAAGGCCAAGCCTGACTGGGGCTTTTGTCCATGGCCAAAGTTGAGGTTAAACCTTCATCCAGCACCAAAATTCCCGTGTTTTTCTGAGGTGCTCAGAAGGTTTAATGTTCCCCCCAAAGGGGAGGAGGAAGTTCAATCTTCTCCCCATCATCCTCCTGCTCTGAGTCCTGCAGTTCCCTGGAGATCTGTGGCATCCTCTCCTCTCCAAGCCCAGCTCTTGGAAGCTGGTGAGGAGGGAGGAAGCTGAGGAAACAGAAATTCCCTACAGGAGTGGGAATGGCTGGATGAGCAGGGCTCAGGGAAAGCAGCATTCCCAAAATCCCTGCCCTGGATGAGCCTGGAGAGCCCTTCCAGAGCAGCATTCCCAAAATCCCTGCCCTGGATGAGCCTGGAGAGCCCTTCCAGAGCAGCATTCCCAAAATCCCTGCCCTGGATGAGCCTGGAGAGCCCTTCCAGAGCAGCATTCCCAAAATCCCTGCCCTGGATGAGCCTGGAGAGCCCTTCCAGAGCAGCATTCCCAAAATCCCTGCCCT
>JAWWLW010000078.1:6805798-6820131 GCA_035041385.1 Myiothlypis coronata
CCCTGCCCTGGGTACAGCCGGGAGAGCCCTGCCAGAGCAGCATTCCCAAGTCCTGGCCGGGGTACAGCCTGGAGAGCCCTTCCAGAGCAGCATTCCCAATTCCTGCCCTGTGTACAGCCTGGAGAGCCCTTCCAGGGCATCATTCCCAAAATCCCTGCCCTGGAACCCTTGGAGAGCCCTTCCAGAGCAGCATTCCTGATTCCTGCCCTGGGTACAGCCTGGAGAGCCCTTCCAGAGCAGCATTCCCAGTTCCTGCCCCGCAGAGCCCTTTCCATGGGGAGAAATGCCAGGGCTGAGGTTTGCTGTGGCTCTCGCAGGCGAGGAATGTTCCCTGCTAAGGTCAGCGGGCAGCTGACACCGGCTGGAATAGCTCCCGAGCCAAGGCTGCTCCCTGCCGCCATCCCCGGCCTGCTCCCCCTCCTGCTGAGGGCTTGGGATGCAGGAAATGTCCCCGGGAAAGGGCTGGAAAGGGGGAGAAGCTGCTCGTGCCCCGGGGTGGATAACCTGGAGGGGAGGGAGGCAGGAGCGGCTCCACAGCCCGGAGCAGCCGCTCCCTCTCTGGGCATTTGGGCTTCCAAACAGCTGAGTTTGTGTTCCTCGAGCTCATAAATCAAAATCCAGTCTGAATTTAAAGTGTGGGGTCCAAAAATACGGCTTGGATTCCTGGTTTTGCTCAAGGGAACTTAATGTCCCTTATAAACCAAATGAAAACCATTGGGTGCAGGGACAGAGCAGAGCTTGGTTTGGGTGTCACCTCCATTTCTTGTGTCCATACATTTTTTGATTAGGGGTTTTGGATATTTTCTGCTTTTGGCTGGGGCTAGAAAACTCCCATAAAACCCCTAAAATGGGATTTTTCTTGGCGTCCTCCTGGTGCAAACAGAAGCAGGAAGTGAAGGTGCTGTCCTGAAGCCCTGGTGGGGTTTTCCTTGTGTGTCTTTCTCTCATCCAAGATCAAATCTCCACCTGAACCTGTGACTCCAGCCAGTCCACGAAATCCCCACCTGGGTCTGGGTATCCACCCATCCATAAACCTCTGATGATCTCAGCATCCACCCAGTGCTCAGCACGGAGGGACCCTGCTGAGCATTTCCCCTAAAGCAGCCCTGTTATGGCATGGGGTGTCTCCATGACCCCAAACTCCGACCCTGGCTGTGCCCAGTCAGGCTGTGGGCAGCTGGGAACGTGCTGGGAGCAAATTCCGTGTGCTGGGAATGGAACCCGGGCAGGAGAGGGGACAGGGAAGGGACAGCAGAGGGGACAGGAGAGGGGACAGGGGAGGGGACAGGAGCGACCCCCGCGTGTCCCCCCGGGCGCTTGGGGCCCGCAGTGCCATGGGGGTGTGCGGGGCTGTTTTTCAGTGTTCCTGGCGAGCTTTGGCACCCTCTCGGCCATCCGCTACTTCCGAAGGACGGTCAGGGAAGGGCACCCCCGGACTTAACCCCTCCCGCGCCGGAGCCGCCGCCCGGGGCCGGGGCCTTGTTGTGGACGCTGGGAGGAGCCTGGAGCCGGCCCCGAGAGCTTCCCCGGCCCATCCCCGAGCGGGCAGGAGCGGAACCTCCCGGGGACGGGAACTGACGGTAGGACAGGACAGGACAGGACAGGGGCTGGCAGTGCCCTGCTGGTCCCTCCTCACCGCTGGAGTCACCTGGAGGTGGCACAGGAAGGCACAGAGGTGGCACAGGGATGCTCAGAGGTGGCACAGGGACACACAGAGGTGGCACAGGGATGCTCGGAGGTGGCACAGGGACGCACAGAGGTGGCACAGGGACGCACAGAGTTGGCACAGGGACACACAGAGGTGGCACAGGGATGCTCAGAGGTGGCACAGGAAGGCATGGAGGGGCACAGGGACACACAGAGGTGGCACAGGGATGCTCGGAGGTGGCACAGGGACACACAAAGGAAGCAGGGAAGTGCTCCATCCCGACCAAAGATCTGGGCTATCTCTGAAGGAGCTTTGGGAAGAGCTTGGCAGAGCTTGGGTCGGGCAGCAGCTCCCGGAGGGATGCAGGAATCGCTGCCAAGCGCTCCCATGATCGCTCCAGGAGGATCAAATCTCTCTTGGGTTTCACTCCCAAGAAGTCCCAGCTCGGGGATGAGGTTTCTGCCGCCGTGGCTCCGGCCCTGGGGACAGCTGGGACAGGGCCACGTCCCCATCCTGCAGCAAGGACGGGCAGGGGGCACTCGGGGAAGGGACTGAGGGACTGCACAGGTGGGAGGGGCAGCAGGGACAGGGGCTGAGCTCGGGGAGGGTCAGACAAGGGCACAGGAGGATGTGGGACAGGAGGAGGAGGAGGAGGAGGAGAGCAGGTTGGCTGTGCCCAGCAGCAGGGAAAGGCTCTGGGTGTTTGATTTATTTCCTTTTGTGCCTCCCGTCCTGGAGAGGCAAAGGGAGACGTGGGGCGAGGGCAGCGTGGAATGGAAGGTGGGAAATGAAATGATTCAGTTCCCCCTGTCCCCAGGGCCTCCCTCGGCACCCCAGGGCATCATGAGGGGAATTTCCTCCCCTCAGCAGCCTGGGGACAGCACCGGGGGCACTGGGGCTCAGATCCGCCGTGTTTGGGGGGTGGCAGCGGACAGGGCACGTTCAGGCTCCTCTCCTTGTGCCCAAGGGCTGAAAGGGCTGCAGGGCTGGGCTGGGTTGGCACAGAGAGGTCTGGGCTGGGGGTAGGGCTGGACGGGCTCTGCACGGCCTGGAGCAGCTGCACACCCACCGAGAGGGCTCTGTGCAGGGGGAGAGAGATGGAACGTGCTGGAAGCTCCGAATAAAGTTCTGTTCATTTACTGCTCCTGTGTCTGTCCCTGTGTCTGTGGGGAGGCGTCAGGGGAGTGCTGGGCCTGGCAGGGGGATAAATCAATATCAATGTGTGTGGGTGTGTGAGGGCAGCCAGAGCTGCAGGAGCTCAGGGCTTGGGCACAGAGCAGGCAGGGCCGTGGGGCAGTGTCCCCTGTGTCCCCTGTGTCCCCTGTGTCCCCTGTGTCCCCTGTGTCCCCTGTGTCCCCTGTGTCCCCTGTGTCCCTGTCCTGCCCCTCTGAGGCGTCCTCTTGGTGCAACCAGAAGCAGGAAATGCAGGTGCTGCCCTGAAGCCTCTCCTGGAAGGGGAGCAGGTTGTGATGAATATTTCAGGAGCTGGAGGCTCTCAGCTGGCTGCAGGAGTGGGAGGAATCACTGAAAGGTCCTGCTGGTCCCAGGGGATTTGGGAGCCTCTGCCACAGCAGCCTGAAATTCTAATGCTTGGTTTATTCTCTGACCTTTCCATCTCCCTCCTCTCTGCCTCACAGCAAGGCCAGGCGTGCCTGCAGTTTCTATCCAAAATTTGGAGATTAAACATCACAAATTCAATGTACCCGAGGATTCCCCCGGACCAAAGCCGCCAGGAGGGAGGGATGGAGGGGCAGGAGGGAGGGAGGGAGGGGCACTCAGGAGCTCCCACCTCCCCCGGCACACTCAGAGCGACCTCTGTGAGCATCCTGCCCACGGCGGTGCCACCCCTGCCCGCACGTACCCCCTCAGCTGACACCCCGGCCGTGCCAGGCACATGAAAAAGTCAGGCAGGTGCTGCCCCAGGAGCTGCCCCGTATTTCATCCTGCCCCGACACCAGGGCTGCCTCTCCCCCTTCTCTGGGCATGGCCCTGGCTGCGGCAGCTCCTTCACTCTGCATTTCCCTTCCCTCTGCATTTGCCTTCACTCTGAATTTGCCTTCCCTCTGCATTCTCTTCATTCTGATTTTTCCTTATCTCTGATTTTTCCTTCCCTCGGATTTTTCTTTAACTCTGATTTTTTTTCTTCACTCAGATTTTTCCTTCCCTTGGATTTTTTCCTTCATTCTGATTTTCCCTTCTCTCTGATTTTTCCTTCCCTTTAATGTTTCCTTCCCTCGGATTTTTTCCTTCCCTTGGATTTTTCTTTAACTTCGATTTTCCCTTCACTCTGAATCTTCCTTCCCTCAGATTTTTTTCATTCTGATTTTTTTTTTCACTCCGATTTTTCCTTCACTCAGAATTTTTTCACTCAGATTTTTTTTCCACTCCGATTTTTCCTTCACTCTGACTTTCCCTTCACCTCTCACTGCTGAAACCAGAGCAGAGCCTCCCATGGGAATTCCTGGGGAATTTCCTCCGCCCTCCAGAGGGGTTTTGGGGGGGTTCAGTGCTGTGCCAGCCCCGGCAGAGCAGAGGCACAAGGGGCAGAAGCTCCCAAATTGCTCCAATCCCTGCACATTTTGATGCATTCTCCCAAATTTCTCCAGCCTTTGCACATTTTGGTGGATTCTCCCAAATTTCTCCAGCCTTTGCACATTTTGGTGGATTCTCCCACCCACAGGGCACCCAGGGAGTTGCTCAAGGATGGGCAGAAATTCCCCTCCACCAAAGCAGAGGATGGCAAAGAGAGGGAGATGATCCCAGGGGATGCACATTGGGATTGTCCAATCTCAGAAATCCACAGGGAACTTTAATATCAGCAGGAGGGGATCTCCCCCTTTGATCATTGCAGGTTTTGCTGTTGCAAGTCAGTTAAAATGTGATGGTGACCCTCAAAGTGTTCACTCCCAACATTTGGGATGTTCCCGAGCACATTTTGTTCAGAATCAATCGATCCTTTGGGACTTATCACACACAAATCCTCCCCAAAACAGAGCAGACCTGAGAGAAAACAACAACAGCTCCAAGACCTGAGCCCACCCACTCCTGGAGGTGTTTTACAAAATTGAACACCAGCCACAGCTGGAAAATTCAACAGCTCTTCAACCACCAACATTTACATTTAAATACAAGAACCCACTCAGCCTTTACATGTAAACTTCGTTGGGAACCTCCCGAAAAACCCCAAAATACAGCCAGAGATATTCAGGTACAAATGGTTGTGGAAAGAACCAAAGCAGAGGTTTTGCTGCCGTGTTTGAGCTCCAGCCTCTGCAGGGAACAAAGGTCAGGAATTCAGAGCCTCGGGTGAAAACATTTGGGTTTGCTGCTGACCTTCCAAAAGGATCTGGCCTGAGAGGCTGGAAAATACCAACCCTGAGACTCTGCCCCTTGTCGGTGCCCTGGCTCCGGAGGGGCCCAGAGGGGCATCGGGGGCAGCCCCAGTCACTGCGGCTGCCCTGGAGTTTCTCCAGGAGGGATTTTCTCCCCTCCTTGCCTGGACAGCCACAGGCAGCATTCGGGGTGAGCCCAGGGCAGGGAGGAAAGGAGGATTCCCAGATTTGGGGTTTCCTGTGCAGGGAGGAAAGGAGGATCCCCAGATTTGGGGTTTCCTCTGCAGGGAGGAAAGGAGGATCCCCAGATTTGGGGGATTTGGGGTTTCCTGTGCAGGGAGGAAAGGAGGATCCCCAGATTTGGGGGGATTTGGGGTTTCCTCTGCAGGGAGGAAAGGAGGGATTCCCAGATTTGGGGGATTTGGGGTTTCCTCTGCAGGGAGGACCTCAGGGAGCACAGATCACCTGGCATTTCACTGGCACCAGGCTGGGAGGCAGCACTGGCAGGAAGGAGGTGGAAAGCAAACCCTGCTGTGCTCAGACCCGGGTGGAATTTTGGGGGTTTGGGGTTTTTCCCCTCCATTCTCCTGTCTGCTGCCTCTGCTCTCACAGGAGGACAAGGCTGCCAGGTGGGCAGTGCCCGGGGCATCCTGGCACCCTCCAGAGCCAGGGGAAGCTGCGGCTGCTCCAGGGGATCCCCACAGGGACCGGCTGAGGGCTCTGGTGGGAAGGAGCCCAACGAACCCTGGCACCTTTTGGGTTCTCCCCTTCACCCAAGGCAGCCTTGAGCATAATCCCTTTTTGCTCTGGGATTTTCAGGGGGCACAGCTGGTTTTTCTGAGCAGCCTGCTGGGCATGGTTGGATTTTTGGAGCAGCCTGCTGGGCACAGCTGGGCACAGCTGGATTTTTGGAGCAGCCTGCTGGGCACAGCTGGATTTTTGGAGCAGCCTGCTGGGCACAGCTGCTCGTGCAGCCCCCCAGAGGCCGGGGCCGCTCTGCTGAGCCCCGCGCTGGGGTTTGGGCAGGGCTGAGCCCTGCGGTGCCCTGTGGGGCAGGGATGGGCCCTGCGGTGCCCTGTGGGGCAGGGCTGAGCCCTGCGGTGCCCTGTGGGGCAGGGATGAGCCCTGCGGTGCCCTGTGGGGCCGGGATGGGCCCTGCGGTGCCCTGTGGGGCAGGGATGGGCCCTGTGGTGCCCTGTGGGGCAGGGATGGGCCCTGCGGTGCCCTGTGGGGCAGGGATGGGCCCTGCGGTGCCCTGTGGGGCAGAGCTCGGGGTTTTCCTGCCGCAGGAGCAGCCTCAGACCTGGAACACGCCCGGCTCCGGCTCCTGCTCCTCCGCCTCCCACAGGTTGTGGTAGCTGCGGTCGCTCCGCAGGCTCTGCAGCTCCGCGTACTCGTGGAACGACGCCGAGTCCCGGCAGGGGCAGCTGGCATCGGCCAGGTCACAGGTGCCATCTGCGGGGACACGGGGAGGAACAGTTACAATGTGTAACAAAATTTTTGTGTAACAAAAATATTTATATACAATATTTTATTCATATATATATGAAATTTTATTTACTTATATATAATGCTTATATAGATAAATAGATAAAAATAAATACTATAATATTAAATAGATACAAAAGTATATAATTTATACTATTGTAAGTATATATATTTATATGTAATATACAACATATAATGTGTGTATATATATATATATGTGTATATATATATATATATATATATATATTTATATATTTAAAAAAATGTAATATAATTATAATAATTGTGGTAGGATATGGAGTCCTGGCAGGGGCAGATGCCAGCTGCCAGGTCATAGCTGCCATCTGCAGGGAAACAGGGAGGAAGAGTTACAATTGTGTGTTTATATACAATATTTAATTCATATATAAAAAATTTATTAATTTATATATAATACTTATATAGATAAATAGATAAAAAGAAATACTATAATATTAAATATATATAAAATATATATAATTTATACTATTGTAAATATATATATTTATATGTAATATACAACATATAATGTGTGTGTATATATGTATGTGTATATATTTTAAAAAATATAATATAATTATAATAATTGTGGTAGGATATGGAGTCCTGGCAGGGGCAGATGCCATCTGGGAAACAGGGAGGAATATTTATAATTTTTAATAGATATTCAAATAATATTTATATATTTAGATAGATAATATTTATATATTTTATGTATATGAATATATAATTATATATAACTATATAATATAAAATTATATAATTTATGTATAATAAAGAAAATAAATAATAATATATATAATTCTATAAGTTTATAATAATATTTAATATCTTAGTTTTATTATTTAATTTTAAAAGTTTTCTCTACGGCCTCATGTCAAAGGTGGTGCTCTGTGTTAAAAGTCAGTGTCTTTAACAGAGAAATTCCAAAATTCCCATTAGGGTGCCAGCGCTGGGGGTGCCAGGGGAGGCAGGGGTGGTGCCCGGTGCCAAAGGCAGGGCAGAGCGGGATGGGGCCTCACCTGGGGGCTGCAGCTCCGGGCCCAGGTGTTCCTGTGGCAGCGAGCAGACCTGGGGACAGAGGGACAGCCTGGTGAGGGTGGCACGGCTGTGCCAGCCTGGGACCCTGCCCGGCGGGCATCGGCCTCATCCCTGCTGAGCAGAGAGCCCAGAGCCCTGCAGGGACCCCCGGGCAAGGTGGGACCCCCGGGCAAGGTGGGACCCCGGCTTTGTTCCCCTGCACCCCCCGAGTGCCCCCTGAGTCCTCTGAGTGTCCCCTGAGTCCTCTGAGTGTCCCCTTCACCCCCTGAGTGCCCCCTGCACCCCTCAAGTGCCCCCTGCATCCCCGAGTGTCCCCATTACCCCCAGGGCAGTTCCCAGCTCACCTCCCCCAGGTAGGAGCCCTGGGCAGGTGCCCGCAGCTGCAGCCGCCGTGAGGTGCCCGGGGTGCTGTAGGTGGGCCCCGTGGGCACCTCCCTGCAGGGCCCTGGCAGGGGCTGGCAGTGCCACTGCTCCAGGGACAGCTGCTGGGCACCGGGCACTGTGCCCTGGGCTGCTGCTGGCTGCCCGTGGCACTGCAGGAGCTGCAACAAAAACAGAAACAGGTTGGGCCCTGGCTGTGCAGAGCTGGGAAATGCCCACCTGGTGCCCACCTGGTGCTGCCAAATCCAGCCCCAGGTTGGATCCCAGCTGTGCAGAGCTGGGAATTCCCCACCTGGTGCCCACCTGGTGCTGCCCACCCCAAATCCAGCCCCAGGATGGGCTCTGGCTGTGGAGAACTGGGAAGTGCCCACCTGGTGCTGCCTCAAATGCCCACCTGGTGCTGCCTCCAATGCCCACCTGGTGCTGCCCAGCCCAAATCCAGCCCTGCTGGCAGCACACTGAGGCCAAGCAAGGCTTGCTGGCGCTGCCCAGGTGGGCACAGAGGGCAGGGCTCATCCCCGTGAGCCGCAGCCGGGAGCTGGGCAGAGGGGAGCAGGGCGGTGGAGGCAGCTCAGGGGGTGCAGAAGGGCAGGGGGAGGCAGGAAGGAGCCGGGAGGGAAGGGGGGTCCCCCCGGGGTGGGGATGGCTCAGGGAGCCCTGCCCGAGCAGACAGGTGGCACTGCCCGGCGCTCCCTTATCTCAGCTGCGATGCCTGGGGCCCGGACAGGCTCTGGCTCTGACTCACCTCCAGTTTCGGGAGCCCGGCTCTCATCCCCGTCCCTGCCTCAGACAGGGCAAACCTGCTCCCCCGTGCCCTGCCCTGCCCGGAGGGAGCGCGGGGCTCTGCCGGGCCCTGCCCCACCCCGAAAATGCAGCTCTGGAGCTCCCGTCCCCTCTCGGATGGCAGGGAAAGGAACAGCCCCGGGCACAGCTCCGGGGGCTGCAGCCTGGCTGCTGAGCCAGGGCCAGCTGCAGCTGCTGCAGGAGGCACCACTGGGAGCGCTGGGGGCACTGGGGGCACTGGGAGTGCAGGGAGCACTGGGGGCACTGGGGGCACTGGGAACCCCGGGAGCACTGGGAGCACTGGGAACCCCGGGAGCACTGGGAGCACTGGGGGCACTGGGAACCCCGGGAGCACTGGGGGCACTGGGAGTGCAGGGAGCACTGGGAGTGCAGGGAGCACTGGGAGCACTGGGGGCACTGGGGGCACTGGGGGCACTGGGAGCACTGGGAGCACTGGGAGCACTGGGGGCACTGGGGGCACTGGGGGCACTGGGAACCCCGGGAGCACTGGGGGCACTGGGGGCACTGGGAGCACTGGGGGCACTGGGGGCACTGGGGGCACTGGGGGCACTGGGATCAGGGCGAAGGGGAGCAGCTGGGAGCTGCTGGGGGCTGAACTCCCACCCAGCTCTGTGTGTTCAGCCCCAAGGCAGGATGGAAACGGGGCAGGGCACTCACAGCTCAGCCCCAGGAGGGGTTGGAGTGGGGAATGGCCCTGCAAATAAAGTCCCAAATGCTGCTCATCCATGTGGGAGCACAGGGATGACTCCTGGCTGGGCCAGGGAGGGGAATTCCTAAAGGAACAGTCACCGAGGGGTTGGGAAAGTGGCAGCACACTGAAAACCTGGTGGA
The DNA here is from genome assembly GCA_035041385.1 of Myiothlypis coronata. NCBI lineage: Eukaryota > Metazoa > Chordata > Aves > Passeriformes > Parulidae > Myiothlypis > Myiothlypis coronata. Next base: position 6,815,342 of record JAWWLW010000078.1, read on the forward strand.
GACATGCTGGAAAACCCTTGGGAGAGGAGGCTGTGTCCCGTGAGGCAATCACCTCCCACTCATGGGTTGCCTCAGGAGCTGGTGCCCACATCCCAGGGAGGGCATTGCTCCATCTGCCATTGCAACCTCCCTGCCACGGCCCCTTTTCCCACGGCGATGATTTCACACCTGCTCTGAAGCACCTGCCAGGGCCCCGTCCCTGCCAGCAGCACCAGCGGGGAGAGGTGAACCTTGTTCTTCCCAGGCAGGAGGATCCAGCCCCATCCTGCATTCTGCCTCATCCCACACCAGCCTCATCCTGCATCCATCCTGATCCTGCATCCATCCTGATCCTGCATCCAGCCCCATCCTGCATCCAGCCTTAGCCCAATCTTACATTCATCCTGATCCTACATTCATCCTGATCCTACATCCAGCCCCATCCTGCATCCAGCCCCCATCCCACACCCAGCCCCATCCTACATCCATCCTGATCCTACATCCATCCCCATCCTGCATACAGCCCCATCCCACATCCATCCTGACCCCACATCCAGCCCCTTCTCACCTCCATTTTCATCCCATTCCCATCCCACACCTATATCCATCCCACGCCCAGCCCCATCCCACACCCATCCTGATCCTGCATCCATCCTGATCCTGCATCCATCCCCATCCCACCTCCATTTTCATCCCCATCCCACATCCCCATCCCACACCCATCCTGACCCCACATCCACCCCTTCCCACCTCCATTTCAATGTCCATCCCATCCCCATGCCCACCCCCATGCCCATCCCTTACCCTGCCCATGTGCAGCGGTGCCAGGGGGTGCTGCTGGTGCCCCTGTGCACAGTAGGGCTCCTGGTACACCGGGGACTGCATCTCTGCCGTGGGGTGCTCGGGGATGGGGCCGTGGGCGCTCCTGTCCTGCTCCTGGCTGGGCACGGGCTGCCCGCCGCTCCTGCCCCTGGCTGCCCTGGCACTGCTCGCCCTGCGCAGCTCCTGCCCGGGCAGCCCTGGGCTGGGCCAGCCGGGCTGGGCCAGGCTCTGCAAGGACAGGACAGGGTGGAGCTGCCTCTCCTCGGCTGGCAATGCCCAGGGACATCGTGGGCATCGCTCTGGCAGTGCCAAGGTCCTGCCCTGGGCCCTGCCCCACAGCTCTGCCATCCCTGGGGTGGGATTGGGATCCCTGCCCTGGGGCACAGCAAAAACCCTGCCTGGCCATCACCTCCACCCCCTGCAGCTCTTAGTTTGGGGTTTCACAGCCTTGGAGCCTCCTGTTTGCCCTTTTGTAATCCCCAAAAGCTCTAGGACAGGGCAGGGGACTGGGGTGGGACCGGGAGGGGAATGAGATTGGGACTGGGATGGGAATGGGAATAGGAATGGGAATGGGAATGGGAATGGGACTGGGATGGGGATGGGGATGGGATGGGAATGGGAATGGGACTGGGATGGGACTGGGGCTGGGAATGGGACTGGGATGGGAAAGGGACTTGAACTGGGACTGGGATGGGACTAGAACTGGGATGGGACTAGAACTGGAACTGGATCTGGGATCCCTCAGCAGCCTTTCCCCTGACCCAGCTGAGCCATTACAAGCCCAGGCTGCAGCAGGGATTTGCTCCAGCCCCACAGCAAACATGCCCAGCCCCATCCCAGGGGATCCCCAGGGGCACCCCAGGCTGGTTTGGGGGCTCAGGAGATCCCCAGGCTGGGTTTGGGGGCTCAGGGGATCCCCAGGCTGGGTTTGGGGGCTCAGGAGATCCCCAGGCTGGGTTTGGGGGCTCAGGGGATCCCCAGGCTGGGTTTGGGGGCTCAGGGGATCCCCAGGCTGGTTTGGGGGCTCAGGAGATCCCCAGGCTGGTTTGGGGGCTCGGGGGATCCCCAGGCTGGGTTTGGGGGCTCAGGGGACCCCCAGGCTGGTTTGGGGGCTCAGGGGATCCCCAGGCTGGGTTGGGGGCTCAGGGGATCTCCAGGGGCACTCCAGGCAGGGTTTGGGGGCTCAGGGGACCCCCAGGCTGGTCTGGGGCTCACTCACGTGCAGGGGCTGGCAGTAGCCGGGGGACAGGGGCTCCTGCAGCAGGCGGCCCTCGGGGCTCAGCAGGAAGGAGGGGCCGTCGGGCGGGGCCAGCGGGGTCACCGTGGTCACTCTGCCCCCGGACGCCCAGGAGTTGGTCCGGCCGTCAGAGCTCAGGGAGCCCCTCGCGCTGCTGGGGAACTGCAGGGGACAAGGACAGCCTGGGACACAGCCCTGGGGACAAGGACAGCCCTGGGACACAGCCCTGGGGACAAGGACAGCCTGGGACACAGCCCTGGGGACAAGGATATCCCTGGGGACACAGCCTGCTGTGTCACCGGGGTGTCACACAGATGGGATCCCACCCAAAACTGCAGCATCCCGTACCTGGCTGGGGTGTGGCGGCTTCGAGCCCACCGAGAAGCTCTCGGAGCCCGAGAGGGAGGAGTCGGCGTTTCGGAACTGGGCGGTTTTCAGGCAGTAGAGCCACTCCTGGTAGTCCTGGTAGCTGGCACAGGTCACCCGGATGGAGTTTATCAATCGGCCTGGGAAAACATCCCCGCTGCTGATCCCGGGCTGGACCCTCACAGATCCCCCAAAAACATCCCCCAGTGCTGATCCCGGGCTGGACCCCTCACAAATCCCCCAAAAACATCCCCAGTGCTGATTCCCCCCTCGGGAATCCCCCTGCTCCATCCCGCCCCGCATTCCACAGGGTCTGGAGGTGCTGGGAATGCTCTGCCCTCCTGGCAGGACACAGAGCATCCCAAATTTCCCTGGCTGCTCAACAGGAGGGTGGGCACAGCCCCGAGCCCCCGTGGATGTGCCATCCTGCACATCCCAGTGGGATTCCTGCCCATCCCAGTGGGATTCCCTCACCTCCTGCCCATCCCCGTGGGATTCCTGCCGTGCCCCCTCCCCACCCGTGCCGGGCACCCACCTTCGATCAGAAAGGAGCTTTTGTCGTTCTCCTCAAAAAGCACCTGGATGGCGTTGAGGGGGAGCTCTCCCTGCGGAGAGAGGGGCAGGGTTGGGGTCATGGTTGGGGTCATGGCAGGGGTCAGGGAGCCAGCAGAGCTCCTGGCCGTGCCAGGGGGCACAGCTCTGGGGCACCTGGGCAGCCAGACTCTGCTCCCACAGGGGCAATTCCAGCGGGGTTCCTGCCTCCTGCACATTCCAGTGAGATTCCTGCACATCCCAGTGAGATTCCTGCTGCCTCCTGCACATCCCAGTGGAATTCCTGCTTCCTGAACATCCCAGTGAGATTCCTGCACATCCCAGCAGGATTCCTGCCTCCTCCTGCTCATCCCAGCAGGATTCCTGCACATCCCAGTGGGATTCCTGCACATCCCAGCAGGATTCCTGCCTCCTCCTGCACATCCCAGTGGAATTCCTGCTGCCTCCTGGTGCTGAGCCACCCTCTGGATAAACTCCCACCTCGGGGAGCTCACCAACATCCCACAGATCACTCCAGCATCTCCCCTGGCTGGTTCCCACCTCTCCCAGGGCCTTTTCCCATCGGAGCACTGGCGTGAGCCCCTGCCAGCCCCTCCCCTGCCCCGCAGCCCTGCAGGGCAGCTCCTGCGGTGTCTGTGCAGCTGCAGGGCTGCGGGCAGGGCAGTGCAGCAGCCCCGTGCCCTGACACGCCTCTGGAAAAGCAGGTTCCTGTCCCAGGCTGGTGAATCAGCACCGTGGGAAGGGAGCATCCCTGGGAAGGGAACGGCGGCAGGGTTAGGGTTTCAAAAGAGATGAGCTCATGGGAGAGCCCGGCCCAGCCCCTTTGCGGGTGCCCCATTCCCAGGAGATGCAAACAGCACCTTCCCAAAGCCAGGCTGTGCCTGGGGCGAGTCCAGAGCTGCTGTGGGATGGGGAGAGCTCTGCCTGCTCCCGGCCCTGCTCTCCCGGGCCGTGCCCTTCCCAGGGATGGTGATTATTCCCAGCCAATCACAACTATCTTCGTGATTAGCTGAGAGCAACCATCGGTTAATGAGTGTCACAGGTAGGATGGCCGAGTGTGTGAGCCTTAGGCTGCAGAGCTTTGCACAGAGGCTCAATTCCTCTTCTGATCGGCTCTGAGTGAAGTTCACAGTGAGTGCAAGCTCACTGATGTGCATTGGTTATGCACCAGAGCCTTGGGCCTGTTGGTTAGGGCATGTAGCTGTTAACTACATTACCATGGGATCAAAGCACATCTGCCCAGTAAATTGGAAGGTCCTGGATTAATTAAAGCACCTGAGCTGCATTTAGGGGATGCAGGGTTACAGCCTGCGGACTTGAGCAGAAACTAAGAGGGTTTAGCTCTTGTTTAAGGCTTTGGAGGCCTTCGGTTCAGGTAATCCTAAATTTCTTAGACAAGGATTATAGGGGAGCTAGGAAGGAGGATGATGGACGTGGTGGTTAAGATGGCAATTGTGACACTGGTTGGTTTTTGCTAGTACATCATTGTTTTATATGGTCGGTGCTGTGTGGGGGGAGTGTGACTGCAGGGTGTGGGGCAGGGCCCCGGGGGTTCACGGTGCATTTCACAGCTCTGCAGGGCTGTTTGTCCCCAGGGGTTCACGGTGCATTTCACAGCCCTGCAGGGCTGTTTGTCCCCAAGGGTTCACGGTGCATTCCACAGCCCTGCAGGGCTGTTTGTCCCCAGGGGTTCACGGTGCATTTCACAGCCCTGCAGGGCTGTTTGTCCCCAAGGGTTCACGGTGCATTCCACAGCCCTGCAGGGCTGTTTGTCCCCAGGGGTTCACGGTGCATTTCACAGCCCTGCAGGGCTGTTTGTCCCCAAGGGTTCACG
>JAWWLW010000078.1:6822951-6840904 GCA_035041385.1 Myiothlypis coronata
CCATCCATCATCCATCCATCCATCCATCCATCCATCCATCCATCCATCCATCCATCCATCCATCCATCCATCCATCCTCCAAGGGCTGTGGGCACACCAGAGCTCTGCTGCCACCCCCTCCAGCCCTCCCTGCCACCCTTTTGTCACACCACCTTACACACACCAAGCCCTGACCACCAGACGCTTTTTACCCCAAACCAGGCCAAGAAGAACCCCCAAGGTCAGCCCAAAAGCCAAGCCTGAGCTGCAGAGGTGGATTTCAGCTTTCCAAGCCCTCTAGCAGTTTGTGGGAAGGCTCTGTGTGGGCAGGGACTGTCCCAAGGTGCTGCTGCCCCAGCACAGATCCCTGTGCTGTCTCCCAGTGCTGTCTCCCAGTTTCACCCTGTGCTGTCTCCCAGTTTCACCCTGTGCTGTCTCCCAGTTTCACCCTGTGCTGTCTCCCAGCTTCACCCAGGCTCTCCAGATGTAGAGCACCAGCAGCTCTCTGGCACTGTTGGTTTATTTGTTGCCTCACCCAATCCAACCCGTGCCAGCCAAGCTGAGGGTGACTCCAGACATCCCCTGGGAGGCAGGGACACCCTGCAGTTGTTGATTTTAGAGTCTGCAGCTCTCACTGATCTCAGGGCATGAGCACAGCTCCCACACCCTGCGCTGCCTGCCGAGGGCAATAACCATCCTGGCAGGATGCAGAGTGGATGTTGTGATTAATGATTTACCTGTGAGCCCCTATCAAACCCTGCCTGCTGCAGGCTCAGGAGGATCTGCCTCTGTGGGGCCTGGAGGTGCCCAGATAAGCCCGGATAAACGGGGGGACTTTGCCCTTCTGTGGTGCCTTTAGTGCCCTCATTCCTGCATTATTTACAAACAAGGTTTCCCTGAGCCTTTGAAGTGTGTCTGTTGCAGGAAGTGCAGGGTGGGCAGAGCTGAGGAGGGGAATGGGGCAATGAGTGACTCCAAACCCATGACAGCAATTTGGTGTGGAGCATTTTCTGCCCATCCACGTGGCTCTGGGGAGCTCTCCTGTCTCCTCCTCCCTTGGTTTCCCTGCTGATGCTGCTCTCCTGATGCTGCTCTCGGGGCATTCCCTGGGCATCCAGCTCCTCACACCAACGATAAATGCAAATTAAAGCCAGCAGGAATCCCTCTGCCAGGGCATGACCCTCAACCCCGGGCACACCCCGAAGGCATCACCCATTGCCACATCTAAAAAAGGGCCCAGGAGGAAGAGAAAATGAGGAAAGGAGCTCAGGGCACGCCTGGCACTGCTGCAGTGGGTGCCCTGTGTGTGCCCAGGGGCTGGCACAGGGACAGACCCACCCCTGGCCCCTCGGCCCAGCAGCCCCCCAGACCCACCTGAGATGTGGAAAGCGTGGTCCTGCTGCCCCACAAACCCACCTGAGATGTGCAAGGAGTGGTCCTGGACCCACCTGAGATGTGGAAAGCGTGGTCCTGCTGCCCCAGGCTCTGCACAGCCCCCAGCTCCTGCACCTGCAGCTCCTTCAGAGGCAGCAGCCCCTGGGGAAGGAGAGCAGGGGTTACTTGGGGCTCCACCCTGCAGCATGCTGAGGAATACCTGAATATTCCACAGGATTTTCCATTTTAAACCTCAGCAAAACATTGGTGATTTTACAGGAGAAAGGCTGAGGAGGATCTTTATATTTTTCTATATTTTATATATATATATATAAATGTATGTTTTTCTATATTTTATATATAGAAAAAATGTATGTATATTTTTCTATATTTTATATTAAGGAGAAAGGCTGAGGAGGATCTTTATATTTTTCCCTTTCCATTCTAAATCTCAGCAAAACAATGGTGATTTTACAGGGGAAAGGCTGAGGAGGATCTTTAAATTTTTCTGTATTATATATTTATATATATACTTATATATATATATAATTATATATTTATATTTTTCTATATTTTATATATAGAAAAGAATATATATATTTATATTTTTCTATATTTTATATTACAGGAGAAAGGCTGAGGAATACCTTTATATTCCACAGGATTTTTTCTCTTTCCATTTTAAACCTCAGCAAAGCAATGGTGATTTTTACAGGAGAAAGGCAGAAATGGATTGGCCCCAGAGGAAAGTGGAGCTGTGCAGTTCCCAGACCCTGCACGTTCAGATTCCCACTCTGCCACCGGCCAGGGCCAGGTGACAGCTCTGTCCTGTCTCTTCTGCCCTCCCCAAACAACCTCCACAAAGGATGCCAATGGCTCTAATGCCTTGGGGCACATGAATTCCTCGTTAATTCCTCCCCAATTAATAAAATCAGGAGCTGTGTCTAAAGGAGCCAGGAGAGTTTGAGGTGTTGTTTTTCTCCTGACATGGGAATTTCCAGTCGAAGGCTGCCTCGGGGGTGACTGGAGAGGTTTTCCTGATGTTTTACATCGACCTCAAGTCACCTAAAGGCTAATTAACCATTTCTAAGAGGAGCTAATTTGACAATCTCCTCCCAAACATGCTCAGTTCGGGTTCCTCAGCTGTGTGGAGCAGAGAGCACTTGGGGCTGCTGTTCCCCAGCTGTCTGGCTGTGGTGCAGAACCTCGTTCATTATGTGCAGCTCCCCAGCACCAGCAGGGTAAAGGACCCAGGAGTGGTTTGCCAGCAGAGCTCCAGAGGCTCAGCTTTCTGCTCCCCCCTTCTCCCACAGAATAATTGACATTGGAGAAGCCCATCCTGCAGATGGAGACCCCGTGGGCACCAGGGCCGGGGGATTTGGTGTTCTCAAGGCTCAGCTCCCTGGAGCTGTGCTCAGCACAAAGGCGGCTCCAGGTCACCTCTCACCTGCCCCCGGGCTGCTGCACCCCTGGCCCAGGGGACCCTGAGCTGCTCTGGGGACAGTTTGGGACAAAACAGCCTTTGGGGGTTTGGCATCCCCGGGAAGGGGCTTGGGGGCATCTCCACTGCTGCAGGCTCAGGAGGATCTGCCTCTGTGGGGCCTGGAGGTGCCCAGATAAGCCCAGATAAACGGGGGGACTTTGCCCTTCTGAGGTGCCTTTAGTGCCCTCATTCCTGCATTATTTACAAACAAGGTTTCCCTGAGCCTTTGAAGTGTGTCTGTTGCAGGAAGTGCAGGGTGGGCAGAGCTGAGGAGGGGAATGGGGCAATGAGTGACTCCAAACCCATGACAGCAATTTGGTGTGGAGCAATTTCTGCCCATCCACGTGGCCCTGGGGCTCTCCTGTTTCCTCCTCCCTTGGTTTGTCTGCCTGGTTCCACAGAGCCCAGCTTGGCCAGGTGAGCCCTACCTGGTAGGTGAGGCCGTTGGGACCCGAGGACTGGAAGTACAGGTAGGACTGGAACAGCTCCAGGAAGCAGCTGTGGACCTCCTGCACAGGGGACACGTTGGGTTAGCTCAGGACACCTTTGGGGCCATCACAACACCTCTGAATTATCTCAGGACCCTTTGGGAATATCTCAGGACACCTGTGGATTATCTCAGGACACCTTTAGGATTGTCTTGGGACACCTCTGGGGCCATCTCAGGACACATCTGGGCTCTCTCAGGACACCTTTGGGTTATCTCAGGACACCTTTGGGAATATCTCAGGACACCTTTGGGTTATCTCAGGACACCTTTGGGGTTATCTCAGGACACCTTTGGGGCCATCTCAGGACACCTCCCAGCCTCCCTCTGCATCCCAAGCATGGAAAAACTTCTCCAAGGGTCCCACCTGTGCTGATGGAAGTGCCCCAGGTGCCCACAGGGATGGGAGCGGGTGGGCACCACGTGGCTGTGCCCAGGGAATTCTCCATGATCCCATTTCCCAGAATTTCCCCTCCCTTCCCAATTCTCCCCCATCCCTGGGCACAGAAAGCCCCACGAAGAGGTGCCTCAGGTTTACCTGGCAGTGCTGGAACTTAAACTTGACCTTGGAGTAGTAAATCATTTTGCCCAAATTCCTGACAACCATTTTCCTCCGGCCCTTCCTGAACAGGCTGGGGAACCTCTGCTCCAAGTTCTCCTTCTGGTTTTCCTGCTTCTGAATGATCTGTGCAGAGGATACAGGGAAAAGCAGATCAGGGCAGGTGGAAGGGACATTCCCAGAACATCTTCCCAGCAGGATTCCTGGGAAAGGTGCCCAGGATGGGCTGTTTGTTGTTGGGTCTCCTTGCCAACGTGGGGAGATCCTGACCTAAAGCTGGGGCTCCTGGGCTGGAAAAGAGGGGGGACACGGGCACATTTCACTTCCAGGGCCTGGCTGAATTTGGGTTGCTGTTTTTAGGACATGAGTTAACCCTTTCCTGCTGAAATCCTCCCTCCAGTTTCCCAGCTATGGAGCAGAATTTAGGGAACACAGTAAAGGTCTCAGTGGGGCAGCTCACCGTAGGAAAAATGGCATTTGTGTCACAAATGCAGAGCAAAGAAAAATGGCATTTGTGTCACAAATGCAGAGCAAAGAAAAATGGCATTTGTGTCACAAATGCAGAGCAAAGAGCAGCTGGTCACGGGTGCAGCAATAACAAAACGCAGGATAAGGGCACCAGCAGCACCTGGGAGTGGGGAGAGGGTGAAGTGATAAAATCATGGGCACAGATAAGGAACAGCACAAGCCACAGCTGCTGGGGCACTGCTGCTGCTGCTGCTGGGGACGTGGCAGCCAAATCTCCCAGGAATGAGCAAGGCTGAGGGGAAAAAGCAGTGTGGGAGCTGGGAATGCAGCAGGACATTGGGAAACAGCTTCCAGAGGGATCCTCCCGCAGGCAGGAGGGAGAGGCAGAGCCTGCACAGCCCCTGGTGTGGCAAGGGACAAATGAACATTTCCCTCAGCCCACAGGCCTGGGAGGGGTGGCCTGAGGGGATGGAGGGATGGCTGAGCACAGGAGCTGTGGATAAACGGGGTCAGCCCTGAAATCTGCTGCCCTTCAGCCCCCACACCGTGGGGATGCCAAGGCTGAGGGGCCTGGCACTGTCCGTGCCTCGGGGATCCTGCCCAGCCCCGTCCCAGCGTTCCCGTTATCCCGGTGCTCCCTGCAGCCCCGGCTCCTCCCGGGCCGCCGGTGCCCCGACACGTTCACCTCGCCCTGCAGGTGGAACCAGTTCCTCAGGAGCTCCCCGGGCCCGCAGCCCCCGTGCAGCAGCAGCAGCAGCAGGAGGAGCTCAGCCGGCAGCAGGAGCCCGGGGCTGCTGCTGCTCCATGGGAAAAGCACCAAACGAGCGGCCCCGGGGCACTGGGAGCTCTGGGAATCAGGGCAGGGGCTGCGGGGATGTCACTGTGCCCGTCCCAGTGGGCAGCAGTGGCGATGCCATCTCCCCTGAGGCTGCCCTGTGCCGGCAGCTCCGCTCTGAGCCGGCCCTGCAGCCGCTGCTGCTGCCAAAAATGCATCGGGGAGAGGGGCAGAGCCCAGGCACCCTCCAGGACACACAGGGAGCTCGTGGCTCAGCCCAGGGTTTGCATCCCCCGTGCCCCAGGTGAGGGTAAAGGCTGAAACCTGCTCCACCCTCCTTCCTTCCTTCCATCCCTGGGAGATCCTGCACTCCCTGGGCTTCCCAGTGACCTCTGCCAGGACCCTTCCCCAGGATCCACGGACTCTCACAGCCCATCCTGCCTCCCCAGGGAAGAGTCCTGGGTGGTTTTTGCTGCCTGATCCCTCTGGATGCAGCTGAGTCCCACAGGGAGCCCTCCCTGCAATTCCCTCTGCCTGGCACACAGGCTGTGCCTCAGTCTCCCTATCCCCAAATGAACACCCAGCACATCCCAAATGCTCCCCAAATTCCACCCACACCCCCAAATGCTCCCAATTCCACCCAGCACATCCCAAATGCTCCCCAAATTCCACCCACACCCCCGGCCCACCCAGCAGGACCCACCAAGCCCTCGGGGGCCGCTGGCTCCCCTCTGCTCTCCCCAGCAGGGCTGGGAACGGGGCCATGAGGCCACAAGGCTGGGCCGTGCCCGGGGCAGCCCTGCCCTTCCTGATTCCCTTCCCAGGCTGCTGCTAATCCGCTCCTGCTCCGTGGGAATGAATCATCCCACCTGCCAAAGCTCGCTCCCAGCCTGCTCCCTTCCCTCCCAGAGGCTTCTCCCTCCCCTCCCAGGCGACCCAGGAACAAAAGGACCCAGGGGAAAGGTGTGGGGGAGATGTCCCCACGTCCCCACGTCCCTGTTGGGCTCCCCTGGCTCAGCCAGGTCCCCTCCACCCCTGCACGGAGGTGCTCATCCCTTCCTGGGATCTCAATGGGACAGAGCTGCTGCAGCTCCCAGACCCAAACCCAAGGTCCTTCCCAAATTCTGTGCTTGGGGAGGGTGGGAATGAACCCCTGGAGCAGCAGGGAGGGGTTTGGAGGTGCTGGAAATCCTTGCCTTGGCTGGGATATACTGCAGGATTTTGTCCGTGGTCGTGTCTCTCTCCTGGTTTCCATCTATCCCAAAGAAGCTGGGCAGCTTTTTCTTGCCATTTTGTCTACAGAGGAAAAGGGAAAAAACAAACCCTAAACACACATGGAAACACAGCTCCAGGCTGAGGCATGGTGAATCCTGTCCTGAAATAAGGAAGCCAGGACACCAAGCATGCAATGTGTCACGGGCTCTCGAGTCATCGCAGCCCAGACGGGGATGACAAAGCCTGGGAGAACTGAAAAGGGACTTTGCTCCATTTGCTGAGGTTTCTCTGCTTTTTTACAGCTCTTAGCTCAGCCAAATGATCAGCTTGGCTCACCTGTGCCCCCAAATCCTCACAGGGCCAGGATGGTCCATGGCAGGGCACAAAGACCAGACCCAGCTCCTGCAGAGCCCCTGGGTGGGGATGGATCCTCAGGGCAGATCTCCATCCACAGGCAGGGCTCATTTCTGCCCTGCTGCCTTCCCTCTGCCTCCCCTCCCACTCCCAGTTTCTCCCTGCCTGCACAGCAGTCCCAGGGAGCCACTGGTGCTGCTGGGGAGAGCTGGGACCTCCTCAGATTGCAGCAGAGAACCAGGATAATCCCCACCAGCGTGGGAAGCTGGGAGTCAGTGGGGCAGGAGGAGCTCTGGGGCTGGGCTGCTCCCAAGTGCGAGACCCCCAGAGCCCAAATACCCCTAGAGATTCCCTGGTTTTTACCCCAAATTCCACCCTCTCTTTTCCCCAAATACCCCAAGGGATCCCCTCTCTTTTACCCCAAATTCCACCCTCTCTTTTACTCTGAATTCCCCAAGGGATCCCCCTTTCTTTTACCCCAAATTCCCTAAGAAATCCCCTCTCTTTTACCCCAAATTCCCTGAGGGATCCCCTCTCTTTTACCCCACTGGAGCTCCTCAGGCCCCTACAGGTTGTCCCTGATTTCTGGCTGCACAGGAGACAGTTCAGGGTCTCATTCCCATCAGAAACCCCTCAGCCTGGCAGAGTTTAGGGGGTTTTTGGCACAGCCCTGACCCTGAAGCCAGCACAGAGGGGTTCATGAGGAATCCCCTGATTCCCTGCAGAGCTCTTTCCCAGCTCTGGCCGTGCTGATGGGAGCACTGGGAAGCTGCAGAGCATTCCCATGGGACAGCCACCCATGGCCACGGTACCTGAGTGTGGCCAGCCCAGCACCCAGATCCCCAAAGGATTTCACATTTTCTGCTGCTCCTCCTTTGGGTTCACAAACACAAATCCTACAGCGGGGTGCTGGGATTTGGGGCTTTGTCCCCTAAGCCCGAGGAGTGGGAATGTTGTTTTCTCACAAGTGTGAATAAGAGCACTCCCAAGTGAAAGCAGAGGAATATCAGGTGTTCTGCAGCCTGTCCCGCCCGGGGAAGTTTCATTACCCAAACAAAAATGAACTCAGCGGCGCTTCCCCCGTTCCATCCCAGGCACTCGGGGCGAGCTGATCCCGGGTCTGGCAGTGCCCAGCGCCCCCGAAAACACCGGGAATAGGAAACCCCCGCCGGGAAGAGATCCCGCAACAGACCCAGCCCCGCTCCCACACCCCAGAGCCGGTTGGGGTTACTCACTCCTTCTTCAGCGAGGGTTTCCTTCGGAAGGAGCTCCTGAAGCCGCCGGGAGCCTGCGGGACACAGGCGATGTTCCCCATGCCGGGAGCGGTGCGGGATCGGTGCGGAATCGGTGCGGGATCGGTGCGGGATCAGTGCGGGATCAGTGCGGGATCAGTGCGGGATCAGTGCAGGATCGGTACGGGATCGGTGCGGGATCAGTGCAGGATCGGGGATCGCTGCGGGATCGGTGCAGGATCAGCGCGGTATCGGGGATCGGTGCGGGCTCAGTGCGGGATCGCTGCGGGATCAGTGCGGGATCGGGGATCAGTGCGGGATCGGGGATCGCTGCGGGCTCAGTGGGGATCGCTGCGGGCTCAGTGCGGGATCGGTGCAGGATCAGTGCGGGATCGGGGATCGCTGCGGGCTCAGTGCGGGATCGGGGATCAGTGCGGGATCGGGGATCGCTGCGGGATCGCCGCGGGATCGCTGCCCTGCGCCCGCCGCTGCCCGCGCGGTGTGAGCGCAGCCCGGAGCCGATCCTGCCCCTCGGTCCTGCCCTCGCTCCCGCCCCGGGGCTGGCAGGGGCGGGCCGGGTACCTGCGCCTGGGAATCCACCCCGAGCACCGGCGGGACGGGGCTGCGGCCGCCCGGAAACCCAGCCCGGAGCGCCGGAGGGAATTCGGCACAGAAACCCAGCCCGGAGCCTTCTCCCAAATGGAATTCTGTCCAGAAACCCATCCCGGAGCGTTCTCCCTAAAGGAATTCGGCTGATTAACCCATCCTGGAGTGTTTTCCCAAATGGAATTCAGCTCAGAAACCCAGCCCGGAGCATTCTCCCAAGTGGAATTTGGCTGATAATCCCATCGCAGAGTGTTCTCCCAAAAGGAATTCTGCCTATAAACCCATCCCGGAACTTTTTCCCAAAAGGAATTCAGCTCAGAAATCCATCCCAGAGCGTTCTCCCAAATGGAATTCTGTCCAGAAATCCATCCTGGAGCATTCTCCCTAAAGGAATTCAGCTCGGAAACCCACACTGGAGCGTTTTCCCATTCAGCTCAGAAACCCATCCCGGAACTTTTTCCCAAAAGGAATCCGGCCTATAAACCCATCCCAGAGTGTTCTCCCAAAAGGAACTCGGCCCAGAAACGCCGTCCTGGAATTTTTTCCCGATAGGAATTCGTGCAACAATCCCACCCCAGAGCATTTTCCCAAGTTTTCCCAAATGGAATTTGGCCGCTGCACCGGCGGTGATAAGGATGCAGTGAGATAAAGTTGGTGGTTGCTGTTTAAGCATTAACAAAAATCCCCGAGGTTGAAAGGTTCCAAAGGGTTCCCCCTTCCCAGCTGGGTTAAATATATAAAAATAAACAGGGAAAAATATCAAACGGGACACAAACCAAAATCTAGGAGGGGGGGGAAATGGATCAAGAGAGCAAAGAGCAAAAGGAGATGTGCATGAGCAGAAAAAAAGGGAATATTTGTAGAAGAAATGCTTTAAAAGGAAGCAAACTGAGGATTTCTGACTATGCTGTGAGTGCCTCACTGCATGGAAATATAAACAATAAAAACGAGAAGTTAATGACAAAAGGTAAATGCAGACTCAATATTTCTGTGCTGGAAAAACCCTCAGGAGTTACAGTCATAGGCAATGAGAAACCCTTTTTATTTTCAGGTGGCTGCTAAGAAGTAAACACAAAATGAGTGCTCTGGATCAAAATATAAAATTAACATTAGAAAGTTTGAAAGAGCTGAACACAAAGGGCTTGACTCACTGTTGCAATTCAGTCTTGCAGGACCAGGGAATTTGCAAAGAAATTGCATAATTTAACAGGGATATCAGTGTTTCCATGGGTAAAAAACCACCCTGGTAATTATGGGGTTGCCAGTTGACAGTAATTCCTGGGAAAATGATGTAACAGCTGTGAGGGAGTTGGATTAACTTTGAGAATTACAGGAGGAGAATATAATTAATACAAATCAACACGGGGCTGTGGAAATCAGATCTTGTCAAAACGAATTGAATTGATGGCATGTTTGGAAAAAAAATCAGATTTAGTGAATACAAATAGCAGTGATGTAAGAAGCACTACAAAGGATGTGTTGTGACAAATGCACAGGTTATTTTAGGAGGTTTTCCTGGGGAATCTGTTGGGATCAAGCTGGGGCTGACAGACACACTCCCATTTGTGTTTTACCCTTGCAGTAACAAAACATTCCCCAAAAAGGGATTGCACGGTCAGGCCACGGTCACCAGGAGAGAGCAGCTGAGAACGGATGTGCCATAACATTTCTCCCCATTTCTGACCTGTAAAAGCAGCTCCTTTGTGCCCCGACCCCATTAACCCTTCCTGGCCCAGCACAGCACCAGGACCTCCCTCTGGAGGGCCCCCACCACAAATCCCATGATTGTCACGGCAGGGGCTGCTCTGTCTCTGTGCCCAGCTGGGAACAGCCCAGCAGCAGCCCAGCACCTCCTGGGTGAGCTCAGCAGGCAGCCCCAGCTCTGCCCTGTGCAGGAAGTGCCATTCCCCTGGGTCCGTGGCTAACACGGTCAGGCCGTGACCACGAACTGCTGCTGCTGCAGCTGGAGCTCGGTGAAACCTCCCAGATCTGAGCAGGGCCACAAGGGCAGCTCCTGCTGCTGCTCACTGGGACAGCAGTGACACCAGCAGGGCTGGCAGGGGCAGGTGGCACTGCAGCCGTGAGAGGCTGGCACGGCACAGGGGCTGGGCAGAGTTCAAGGAATGAAGTGGGGGTTAAAATGAATAAAGTGGAGTTTAAAATAAATAAAGGAATTTAAAGGCTGGAGAGAGTTAAAGGAATAAAGTGGGGATTTATTAAAAGGCCTTAAAAGGATACACCTTGGGCAGAACAAGAACCTGGCCAGGGCTCTGCCCAAATGGACTCTGAGTCATGAGTTTTCACATTTTTCTAAGTTTTGGTCCATTTCTATATCGGGGTTCATTGTCCAATTCCAGCTCCAGGTGATGCAGTCCCACCCTCCCAGTTTGCTCTCCTCAAGTCCCTGCTGTTTGCACTTTTTGGGCCTTTTGGGCCTTTTTGTTGTTTGCACTTTTTGGGGCTGAAGCTATAGCAGTGCACTTGGTTCTGGGGCTGGAGAAGGATTGTTCTGTGTGCCTGAGCTGTGAGGAGAACTTGCTGACACTTTATATGGAGTTCAGGCTGCCCAGCATCCTCTGGGGAAGAACCTTTCCCTGATCTCCATCCCAAACCCTCCCCTGACACACCTGAACCTCCCCTGGATGCTCAGGATCCCTGCCCTGGCTGGGAAGGAGGGAGCAGCCCCAGGAGCCAGGGAAGGGAAGGGGAGGGAGGGTGAAGGATGCACGAGGCAGGATCCAATATCCAAGAAAATGTCTTTATTGTACATGTTGGCTTCTATTGCTTGTATCCCCTCCCCAGCCCCATGTAGTGCAAAAAATTCAGAGAAAACAGAGTTCCACATAAATAAAGTCGGGTAAAGTTACAGAGAAATCAAAGTGACGACGCTGGGACATGGATCTGGACCAGGTGTGCCCAGCAGGGAGGCCAAGGCAGCCTCTGCCCCCAAACCAGGGCAGGGGCTCCAGCCTGGCCCTGCTGGGAGAAACCCCAGAGCCCGGAGCCCCCCGGGCTGGGGATGCTCCTCTGCTGGGGTTCAGACAAGGAACATCTTGGGCGAGACAGCACGGACTGGAACTGGCAGGGAAGCCACACAGAGTTGTTCTCCTCCCCTCAGACAGCACAGACAGACAGACAGACACAGACAGGCGTCCCCTCCGAGCCCTCCTCCTCCTCCTCCTCCTCGGCAGGGGACGAGCAGCACCAGGAGCAATCCCACCCTGGCACGCCCCAGGGCAGGTGCTGACACCTCGTGTCCACACAGTGTGGGTCGGGGGGCTGGGGACCCCCAGGAGATGCTGGGGGGGTGTTTTTGCCCTTTCCTGCATAGTTTGGGCAGCACAGACAGCAGGTTCCCTCCTCGTGGGTCAGGTCAGTGGGATATTGCTCAGGAGGCAGCCAGGGCACACAGCAGTCACTCTGCCCCTGTCCCTGCTCCTGGGGAAGCAGGACAGCAGCACACGGGATTTGCAGTGGCACCAACATTCTGCTGCATTTCCCACTTCCCTCAGGATTTGCAGTGGCACCAACATTCTGCTGCATTTCTCACTTCCCTCAGGCTCTGCTCCCAAGGCACAGCTCCCTCCCCACCCTGCAGCAGCCCCGACTGGAGCAGAGGCTCTGAGCCACTGCCACATCTCACTCCCAGTTTGAAACCAGCCCAGTTTTCCTCTCAGCAGCTCCTGCACTGCAGCTCCTGGCCGGGCTCCCCTCTCCCTTCACTCCCGACCCCTCCTGAGCTCCTCAGCACCTCGGGCCCAGCCCAGCACCAGCCCCTTCCACCTCTCCGTGGGGCTTTGGGGCTGATCCTCCTCCAAAGGGACACCTGGATGTGAGCCCAGCAGGAGAGGGGAATCCCTTTGTTGGTCACAGGGGGGGGATGGAAAGGGCTGAGAGCTCACTTGGGTGGAGGCACATGCACAAAACAGAGCAGATTTCACTGGATTCATCAGGTTTTGAACAAAGCAGATTGCTCTGACCTTCCTGGGGCAGCCCACGTGGACCAGGAGAGAACTGCAGAGCCTGGGCACTCACAGGGGGCTCTCCAGGGCAGGGAAATGGGGACCTGCTGAGCTGTGACAGGGAGAAGGGGACAAAAAGAGCATCTGGAGCCTGTTCCAAAAGCCAAAAAGGCCTCCTGAGCCTGAGAAGCTCAGGCTGTCCTTGGGGAGAGGCTGGAGGGGGGAGCAGCCCTGGTTTGCAGAAGCTGCAGGGAATTCCAGGGGTACAACGTGAGGCACTGTGAATGGGCTTGGGAAACCTGCAGGCACCTGCCCAGGGGAAATCAGACTGCCAAGAAAAGGATCTGAGGCTGGGGAGTCCCTGTCTCATTTTAAACTCCTCTTTCAGAAGAGTTTAAAGAGCAGAAATCTCTTGCTACTTGAAAATTCGGGCCCACAGGTACCACAGGAGTGAAATCTGAGCTCTGTGAGTGAGAACTGGGAAATAGGGGGGGGAAAAAGGAGGAAGGAATGAGTTCCAAACAGTTGGACCCTATTTCCAATGCTACATTTGAACATTTGAACACATTGAGGTACCAGTGGTTGAGTCGCTCCTCTGTGGTGTGGAGAGCACCTGAGCTGAGCCTCAGCTCATGGCTCACACACACAGCACACCCTGAAAACACCACAGCACGGGGGCCCTGGCTCCAGGACAGGCCTCACAGTGCTAATCTATCCAAGCTTTAGTTCATTAGAGTGGCTGTTTAATTGCCAGGGAGTCGCTAATTGGAAAGGGTCCCTCCCGTGCTGCTTTTGGCATCTCACACCTGCACACACCCCACCCATCCAGAGAGAACTTCCAGGGCACAGGAATCATCTCCTCAACAGATGAGAAAAGGAACTGCATCCTCCTGCTGCCTGGAGAGCAGAGGGATGGGGAATACCAGGGCAGTGTAAAAAAGAAAGGGATATGGAGTCATATTAGCGCTCAAATAAAAAAATTAATACCCAAAAAAGTAATGCCAGGCAATCCTCCTCGTTCAGAAGGCTGGACTGTTCTTCTTCCAAGAACTGATTCCTTTCCACAAACCCAGGATCTGCTCTGCAGAGAGGGGAACAGCAAACCCAGGGAGCCCCAGTCCCGGAGCCTGGGCAGCAGCGATGGCAGCGGTGCCACCAAGGTCCCTGTGCCACCTGCCTGGCCAGAGCCACGCTCAGCCGGGACCCCAGAGGGCCAGGGGGGCCCTGGAGGGCTCAGGACCCTCCCCATCCTGCAGGGCTGTGCCTGGGCTGGGCTTCTTCTCTTGCTGTGGTTAAGGCATCAAAGAGACGCCCTCGGAGCGGGGCAGCGTCCGGAGCAGGGCACACGCCTCGGGCTGAGCTGGCTGCAGTGACATTCAGAGTGGGGAGGCCACACATGGTCCCCGGGGCCCCCACAGGGCTGGCAGTGCCCGGTGGCACGGCTGGAGCAATCCCAGAAGCAGCAATGGTTCGGGTCCCCTTGCCCAGAGGAGCTTTGGGGGTGCTGGATGGGTCTGGCCGCGGGCAGAGCCCCCTTTGCTCTGTGCCCTCCTGGAAGCACGTCTGGTGGCCCTGGTGACCCCGGGGGTGCCCCCGGAGCGGGCAGAGCCCCCCGGGAGGGCCGGGCTGGCTCAGGGGCCGTCCCCAGGGGCCGAGGCACGGCCGGGCCCGGTGTCAAAGGCTCGTGGAGGACACGGAGAGCGTGGGCGAGGAGGGCGGGGGGAAGTTGAGGAGCTCCAGCACGGCCACCCCCACGCTGCTGCGGCGGGTGAACATGCACGAGGCCGCCACCCACTTGTTGGTGCGGGGGTTGTACTTCTCGATGGAGTTCAGGCTGGAGCTGCCGTCGTTGCCGCCCACGGCGTAGAGCCACCCGTCCATGGCCACCAGGTCGTGGGTGCTCCTGCAAGGAGAGCACGGGGTGAGGCTGGGGGCAGCTCAGCACGGCAGGGACCTGCCCGGAGCTGCGGCACCCCACAAACACCCCGTGGAGAAATGAACTGTTGGGGCACCAACAGGCAGAGCACGGCACAGAGCCACAGATCCCCCTTCACTCTGACCCTCTCACCCCAACCTCATCAAACACCAAACCCATCAAATACCAACCCCATCAAATACCAAACCCATCAAATACCAACCCCATCAAATACCAAACCCATCAAATACCAAACCCATCAGATACCAAACCCATCAAATACCAAACCCATCAAATACCAAACCCATCAGATACCAAACCCATCAGATACCAAACCCATCAAATACCAAACCCATCAAATACCAAACCCCACCAAATACCAAACCCTCTGAGCCCAAAATCCTCAGCCTTGCAAGCCTTAATTCCTCCCACAGCCCAGCAGCATCTCCGTGGGCTCAGCCAGCTCAAGCCCTGGTTCTTTACGGCCACACAAAATGCTGAGGATAAATCCCTGCACAGAACATCCCTGCTGTGCCCTCCTGGCTGTCCCTCCAACCCCTGTGAGCATGGCAGGAGCGTGCTGAGCCAGCCACAAACCCTAAAACCCCAGTGTGTCTGTGCCTTATGGCACAGCAAGGTGAGATCCCCGCTCCTGAGGCTCCAGAGGGGCAGAGCCCCTTCCTCACCTGCGGATGTTCATGGGGGCCACGCTCTCCCAGGTGTTGGATTTGGGGTTGTAGCGCTCCACGGAGTTAAGGCAGCTGGTGCCATCATTGCCCCCGGCCACGTAGAGCATCCCCTCGAGCACGGCCACGCCCGCGCTGCTCCTGCGGCTCAGCATGGTGGCAATGGGGCTCCAGGTGTTCACCTGGCCACAGGAACCCATCAGCCACCCCACACACCCCTGCCATGCTGGCAATGGGGCTCCAGGTGTTCACCTGGGCACAGGAACCCATCAGCCACCCCACACACCCCTGCCATGCTGGCAATGGGGCTCCAGGTGTTCACCTGGCCACAGGGAACCCATCCATCACCCCACGGGGCATCTCCCACACATCCCTGCCAGGTCAGTCCTGCTCTGGCCACGCAGTCCTGCCAGGAAAGCCCTTTTGGGGGGATCACTTTGTTCCTCCCCGCCGTCCTGCAGTTGGCAGGAGGAATTAGAGAGCAGCTGGCTCAGAGAGCACAGCAGCAGCTGGCAGGAGCCATCCCAGGGGCACAGAGATGCCCGTGCCAGGCCACCAGTGGTGCCCCTGCTGAATGCCAGCCCAGCCCTGAGGGTTGAGCTGTATCTGTTTCCAATCTGAGTGAGTGCAGCTGGGGCTTTGCAGCTCAGGAAGAGCCTCCAGGACCTTCTCTGATCCCTCTGCAGTGACCGACCCTGCTGGAGCAGAGCTGTGTCCCCAGCCTGCCACACTCCCAGCTGAGCTGGGCACAGCTCAGGGCATGGACAGGACCCCTGCTGCCCTCAGAGCCACGGGCAGTGGGGCCAGGGGCTGTCCTGGTGTCCCAACCTCACAGGGAGCTCTCCCAGAGCAGCTCTGGCTCACTGTGCTCAGGATGGCACCCTGGATGCTCTGTCCCTGCTGACCCCCCTTCATCTCCCAGCCATGCACGGTGGGCTGAGCCTTCCTGAAGAGGGGAGAAGCACCAGAGTCACCCAGATCTCCCTCCCACACTTACCTGGGGCTCGTACTTCTCCACCGTGGCCAGGTGTGATGAGCTGTCGTAGCCCCCCACTGCATAGAGGTTGCCTTCTGCAGAGACACAGGCACAGGCATGAGCTAAAGACACCTCCCTGCCCCAGCACAGCCACCCACAATGTCACAGGTGCCCCCCTGGAGGTGCCCACACAGGTCTGGGCTGAGCCTCAGCACAGGTGAGGTTCACTCTGGAGGTGCCCACAGAGGCTGAGCCTCAGCACAGGTGCCCCTCTGGGGGTGCCCACACAGGTTTGGGCTGAGCCTCCCCTGAGGTGCTGCAGAGGGGGCAGAACTGGAGCAGAGCAGCACAAGGAGCCCTCAGGAGCCTGGCCGGGACCCCCCAGCCCCTGGCAGCACCCACCTAGCGTGGCCACGCGCACGTAGCGCCTGCGGGTGCTCATGGCAGCGATGGACGTCCAGGTGCCCGTCAGGGGGTCGTACCTCTCTGCACTGCAGGGACACAGGGACAAAGGTGGGACGCTGGAAAAGCTCAGGGCAAAGCTCCTGGACGTGGGGAGGTCTCACAGATTGGGGACAGACAGGGGAAATGGAGGGGGAGCTGACACAGGCTGGGCTCTGTTGGGGCAGAGGGCTAAGGGGGGTTTTCCCCACGGGGAGAAGGAGATGTGTCACAGACATCTTTTCATTAAAAATCCTTTCCTTAAGATTTTTTCTCTTGAGAAGCTGAGAGGCCTCAGGAACAAAATGTAAGCAATGGTTACCTGCTGCTGTGGAATGCAACAGGTGCATCTGGGATTGGCCTCATGTGGTTGTTTCTAATTAAAGGCCAATCACAGCCCAGCTGGCTCGGACAGAGAGTCTCAGGCAGCTGCCTTTGTTATCATTCTTTTCTTTTCTATTCTTAGCTTAGCCAGCCTTCTGAGATGAAACCTTTCCTTCTATTCTTTAGTATAGTTTTAGTGTAATATATATCATAAAATAACAAACCAAGCCTTCTGAAACATGGAGCCAGATCTACGTCTCTTCCCTCATCCTAAGACCCCTGTGACCACGCCACAGAGGTGAGCTGTGAAACATCTGCTCAAGGGTCAGGAGCAGGGCTCCCAGCTCCAAGGGAGTGCATGCAGGAGCAGGGGGGATGGAGCAAGGCAATCCCTTACCTGTTGAGGCACGAGGCCCCATCGTACCCCCCGGCAGCATAGAGGAGCCCGTGCAGGGCTGCCACCCCCAGGCAGCTCCTCCTGGTGCCCATGGACACCTCGGGCTGCCAGGAGTTGGTGACAGGGTCGTAGGACTCCACCGTGGCCAGGTCAGAGGTGCCATCGTAGCTGCAGAAGGGGAGAAGAGGCTGCTCAGAGAAGCTGTGCCTGCCCCTGGATCCCTGCAAGTGTCCAAGCTGGACGGGGCTTGGAGCAAACTGGGACGGTGGAAGGTGGGATGGGTGGGGTGAGGTGAGATTTAAATTCCAACCCAAACCAGTCTGGCATTCTGAGGGAAACAGGAGGGCAATACCCCAGTTCAGGAGGGGGCATTGGCCATGAAGAATGCCAGTGGGGCATTTCCCACACATCCTTGCCAGGTCACCTCTGTGGGGTCAGTCCTGCTCCTGCCATGAAAACCCTTCTGAGGGAACCTCCCTTCTTTCCTCCCCTGTCTCCCACAGTTCCCAGGAGGAATCTCAGCTGCCTGCCCCAGAGAGCCATCCCAGTGTCACAGATGTGTTTTATGAAAAATCCTTTCCTTAGGATTCTTTCTCCTGAGAAGCTGAGAGGCCTCAGAAACAAAATGTAAACATTGATTATGTGCTGCTGTGGAATGCAACAGGTGCATCTGGGATTGGTCTCATGTGGTTGTTTCTAATTAATGGCCAATCACAGCCC
>JAWWLW010000078.1:6848964-6872915 GCA_035041385.1 Myiothlypis coronata
CATCCATCCCCTGTTCCAATCCATCCCCTGCTCCAACCCATCCATCCCCTGCTCCAATCCATCCATCCCCTGCTCCAGTCCATCCCCTGCCCCAATCCATCCCCTGTGTGTGCCCCCATTCCTTTGTGCCTCAGCCCTGCTGGAAAATGAGCTGTTTGTGCCCAGCCCTGCAGCTCCCACACAAGAGCTGCCTCTGGGAAAGGCACAAAGCCCTCGGTGCCCTCGGTGCCCTCGGTGGCACTCAGCTGGAGCCCAGCGTGGCACAGCAGCACAAACAGCTCTGCCAGGTGGCACCGTGGGGCCAGGCCCCCCTCCAGGGCAGGGCCCTCCAAAATGGCACAGCCAAACCCCCCCTGGGATGGAGCAGAAGCTGGGATCCCTGGGGAGGGAGAGGATCACAGTGCAGCAGCACTTTTTCATCAATAATCAAGTGCCAGGGCTGTTCGCACAGCCACAGCAGGTCTGCACTGCCCTTACCCCTCAAACTGGGATATCCCAAATTATTCCTTCTTCCAGAGGGAAATAATAATAATTTCTATTTCGCAATTACAAAAATAATTTCTATTTTGCAATTTATTACAAAATAAATTTATTATTTTGTAATAAATTCATTACAAAATAATAAATTATTTATTACAAAATAGATTTATTACAAAATTGCATTGCCACCTTTCCTGCTCCCTTCCCCACAATCAGAGAGGATGGGAACCATTCAGCTGTGCCTGTCCAGGAGCCAGATGCAAGGCAGGCACTAAATCCAGGCAGCTGTCCCAGCAGGATGTGTCACACCAGTGCCACTGACACAGAAAATGAAACGCTCTGGGGTCCAGTCCTCCCTCAGCACCCAGGGAGCTCCCACAGGCACTGACAGCATCAGCAGCTCCAGCTCAGTGAGCTCAGCCCGGGAGAGCTGAGCCTGGGAGAGGCAGGGCTGGCAGGGAGCACAGGGAGGGAGCTGCTCTTGCAGCAAGGGGATGCTCTGAGCTGCTCTGAGCTGCACATCCTCAGCGCTCCCCAGGGCAGAGTTCTGCACCTGTGCAGAGGTCAGGGCTGAGGTTTTGGATGGAAGTGGCAGCAAGGGAGCTGTCCCACCTGGAACCAGCCCTGCCCTCGGAGGGGAGCAGGAATTGGGGAGCTGGCAGTGCCAGGGAAGCTGGGGACATGGGAACACACAAATGGGGTGAGCAGCAGGGACAAGGAGCACAGCCCGGCCCTAAAACCCCTCCAAACCCCTCTCCTGCATCCCCTGCTGCTCCTGCAGCTGCCTGGCATGGACGTGCTGCCTCAGGGCAGGGCAGGGCAGGGCAGGGCAGCACAGACAGCGCTGAGTCTGCAGGACTGAGAATCCCCAGCGCCCAGGAGGGCTGGGGCTTTTTTATTTATTTCTTTCTTCGTTTCTTTAAAATGAATTAGGCATCACTGACACGCACTGAATCCTCCTGTCTAGACATCTGCAGAGAAGTGACAAGCTGCCAGGGAGGATGTGGAGCCTCAGCAAGGGGGTGGGGAGGACAGGGACAAGCTGCACTCAGCTGCCAGCCCCGGGCACAGAGGCACTGCTGGCTCTCAGCACACCGACCTGGGCACAGCCTCTGGGCCCCTCCTGCAATCACCACTCTCTCCTAATTAGAGCCTAGATCCTCCTTATTCCCCGGGGAGTTTTGTTGGGAAGCTCCAGCTGCTCTCAGTCACCCCAAAAAGTGACAGGAGGGAGCGGCAGGCAGAGGATCGATGCCCTGGGACATTCTCACATATCAGAGGGATGAAGGGCATCCTCACCATCCTCATCTCAGTGCCCACAGCCTTGTCCTCACCTCCCCCAGGCAGCAGCTCTTCCTTCAGCCACCTCCAAACTCAGCTTTTGTCCTGCAGCTCCAAGCAAGGCTCCATGCTTGAGGGACTCCGAGGCATCTGCGCCAATATTTGGGTCATTTTCAAGTAATTGGAGGTGAGGGTCAGGACTGGAGGAGGTTTGGGACTGCTGAACTCCCGGGCTGGGGAGGAACAAGGAATGGAAATGGATTCCTGCCAAAAGGTGCAGGTCCCCAGCTGCACTGGGTTAGACTGCAGCTGCCAGAGCCCAGCACAGAGCACACCAAAAGCTGAGCAGAACGAGCCCCGTGGCTCTGAGAGGAGCTGGAAATGTGGGTCATGTCCTGATTCCTCTGCCCAGCGTCCCCAGCAGCAGAGCAGCCTGTGTCTCATGCCCTGCTGGTTTGTGGCACAGGCAGTGCCAACCTGGGCACACACAGCAGCAGCCCTGCCCAGCAGCAGGGCCAGGCCCAGCCCGGGTGCACTGGGACACAATCTCTGTCCCCAGCTCATTCTCAGACAGGTGAACACCCAGGGAGCCTGAGCTGGGCACAGCCACTCCTGGCTCCCAGAGCTGATCCCTCTCTGCAGCATCCTCGCTCCTGCAGGGACTGTGCCCTCTGCTGTGCCAGCTGCTGCTGGCTCCAGGTGACAGTGGGCCAGCTCAGAGCGGGTCAGCAGCACTGCCCAGCAGTGCCCTGGTGCCACAGGACAGGGGTGAAATTGGGGAGGCTCAGGAGGAGACACCGCTTGGCCTCTAAAGGGAAGGATAACTGCATGATGTGAGGCAGCAGCAGGGACAGCAGGAAAAAGCACTTGGATCTGCTGGCTGCAAACAGGCAGGGAGATCTTTTACAGAATGAAATAATTCTGAATTTTACAGAATGAAATAGTTCTGAATTTTACAGACATGAAATAATTCTGCTGTCCCTCCGAACCAGGAGCTCAGCAGTGGGCATTGCTGGCTCAGCCCTCTCACACCACGGGCAGGGATGGTTCCCAAAGCCTCCCCCAGCCCCTCTCTGCCAACCAGACCAGCCCAGCTCTGCACCTCCTGCTCTGAACCAGCTCTGAGCTTCTCTGGAGCAGTGGGAAAGTCTTTCCAATGCAGGAAACGAAATAATTCCCTCCCATCTCCTGGCCAGCAGCAGCACAGGCCACATGCCCAAACACTGAGCTATGTGACACCATGGCCTTGAGCTCGCTGGCACAATGAGGGCCTGCCAGGGCCAGCAGGTCCCAGCCCTTGGGAACTGCAGCTGGAGGAGCTCAAATTCCTGTCCCTGAGGAGCCACATCCTTCAGGGATGGTTGTAGCAGCCCAGGTAGGGCAGATGGAGCCTCTCAGGCCTCCCAAGCCCAGGCTGTGCCCAGACCCAGGAGGCAGCACTGGGGCTTCAGAGGGGCTGCTCGAGTTCTGGAGATGCTGAGGCTGACATGGAGCAAAGAATGAGCCCAGAGCAGCTCCCCAGCAGACCTGCAATGGCTGTTCCTGACATGGAGCAAAGAATGAGCCCAGAGCAGCTCCCCAGCAGATCTGCAATGGCTGTTCCTGACATGGAGCAAAACAAGAGCCCAGAGCAGCTCCCCAGCAGCTCTGCAGCCTTCAGAGGACGCCTGCTCTGATTTCCAGGCTGTCTCCAGAGAGCCAGGCTGGCACAAGGGAGCAGGGCAGATGGTCACTGTCAGTGCTGGCAGAACAAAGCCCTCCCAGTGCCACCGCCATGGAGCTGCCCTGGGCTGGCAGCAGGCACAGGGAGCACCCCCAGCCCCCCGAGATGCTCGGGAGCTGCTCCCTGTGGATGCTGGGCTCCCCAGCCAAGGGAGCAGGTGCCTGATCCGCCTGCCAGCTCCTGGTGTGCTCTGAATTAGCTGCTCTCTGCTGTGATTCATTAATCACTCAGTGCTCAGGAAGGAAACTCAGATCTCTACACCCAACATCTCCCCGGGTCTTACTCACTGCTCTGCTGAATAAAGGATTTCCAGCAGATGTTCACGGGCCGGGGGAGAAACTTGGGGTGCAGAGGGAACAGGGTTGGCTTTGGCTGAAAACCAAAAGGTTTTCACCCCTGAGGGGTCAGTGAGCCCCAAAACACCAGACCTGTAACAAACCAGCACCAATGAACCCCAAAGAACCAAACCTGTAACAAACCAGCACCAATGAACCCCAAAACACCAAACCTGTAACAAACCAGCACCAATGAACCCCAAAACACCAAATCTGTAACAAAACCAGCACCAAACACTAAAGGCACCCAGAAACATCCACGTGTTGCTGAATCACCCCAGAATCACCTCCAGCAATGCAGAGCCCCCCAGAATAATGCTGTGGGACAGCAGGAAGCCACAGCAGAGCTGGCACCAGGCACAGAGAGCCACCAAAGCAAGGCCACAGCTCCTGCGGGCTGGCACAGCACAGGGACAGCCAGGGACAGCCAGGGACAGCCACCCTGTCCTTCCTTGCCGAGGTGCAGGGCTCTGCTCCCCGGAGAGGGAGGTTTTGCTCAGCCAGCAGAACCAGCCCAGCTGCCAGCCTGGCCTGAGCTGCGGGCACCAGCTCCAGCTCCAGCTCCAGCAGCGATGCTGAGGCTCAAGGAGAGCCCTCTGCCCTGGCAGCCACTGCAGAGGCCACCAAAAAGCTGCGTCCCACAAGTTTCCAGGAAGGAAAACGCCTCTCCCCGTGCCCTTCAGCTGCCAGCTCCGAGCCCCCCAGGGCAGGGGACACAGCCCCGGAGCTGCGGCTTTTCCCATTTCAACGGGATCCGGCAGCACTTGGCAGAGGACAGGGGAGGAGGGCACAGGGATGCTGCCGGGCCGGGGGTGATGCCGCGGCGCAGAGAGCGCGGCCACACGGGCTGGGAAGGGCATCGGCCGCTCCAAACCCCTGCAGATATTTGGGAACCACACCAACTGTGCCAAAACCTTTGGAAGCGGCGCCGCTGCTCCCCCCGGCCGTGCGGCGGGGTACCCCGAAAGCAAACTTGCTCTGCGAGGAGGGATGTGCAGGGGCAGCGCCGGCACTGATGGAGCGGCGGCTCCTCCGGGGGTCCCCCATCATCCCCGGGGACCCTTCCGGTGCGCCCCATCCCGTTACCCCTCCGCTGTGCCCCATCCCCGGTGTGCCCCATCCTGTTACCCCTCCGGTGCGCCCCCATCCCGTTACCCCTCCGGTGTGCCCCATCCCGTTACCGCTCCGGTGTGCCCCATCCCCGGTGTTCCCCCATCCCGTTACCCCTCCGCTCCCGGCGGGTCCGAGCGGCCCGGCCCTGCGGGAAGAGGGACAGCGGGAGAGAGAGAGAGGAGGAAGAACAGGGAGAGGAAGAGGCAGACGGAGAGGAAGAGAAGAGGAGTGCGGGCGGCAGGGCCGTGCCCCGGCGGTACTCACGGCTCCGGGGCGGCCACGGCCCAAGCCGGGCGATGCTGCGGGTCCCGCTACACCCGCAGCGGCCCCGCGCCGGGGATTCGGGGCGGGCCGGGGGCGGGCAGGTGCGGCGGCGGCTCCGGGGCTGCGGCTTCCTCCGTCACCCGGAATAACCCCGCGGCGGCCCGGCCCCGCACGTGTGTCCGTGCGCGGGCCCAGCGCTCCGAACCGAGCGGCACCGGCCCCGCTGCGGGCCCGGCACCGGCACCGGCACCGGGGGCGGGGCCAGAGGGCGGGGGCGGGGCCAAACGGAGAATGAGGCGGGGCGATGAGGAGAGGCCACGCCCCCGCTGCCGAGCGCCGCACAAAGGGTGAGGGGCGGGGTTAATGAGGGGGCGTGACCGGTGCAGGTGGGCGTGGCCTTTAGGGGTGTCCCAAAATAATTTATGCAGGGAAAGAGTTTTGGGATCATGGAGGCCAAACAAAATAATTTATGCAGGGAAAGAGTTTTGGGTCATGGGTCCATCAGCATCTTGTCACCGCCCAAAGTACTGAGCGTCACCTCCAGGAGGTCCTGGACACCCCCAGGGAGGCCAACCTGGGGCTGATGAGCACCTTGTCACTGCCCAGGGCACTCAGTGCCACCTCCAGGGATGGGGACTCCAACGCCTTGCTGTGCGGCCTCTGCCAAGGCCTGGTCAGCCTTTCCATGGAGAAATTCATGCTTGTGTCCAACCTCAAACCAGCCCTGGTGCAGCTTAAATCTCCGCCCTTGTGTCCTGTCACTTGTTACGTGGACAAAGAGAGTGACCACTACCTGGCTACAGCCTCCTGTCAGGTTGGTGTGGTGGGTGAGAAGGTCCCATCTGAGCCTCCTTTTCTCCAGGCTCAGCTTCTTCATAGAACATGTGGTGCAGATCCTTCCCCAGCTCCATTCCCCTTCCTTGGACACACTGCAGCCCATCAATGCCCTTCCAGTGGACACACAGCACCCCAATCCCCTTCCAGTGGACACACTGAACCCCGATACCCTTTCAGTGGGCACACTCCAGCACCCCAATACCCTTCCAGTGGGCACACTGCAACAGTCCCTATGTCCCTCCCGATCTGAGGGGCCCAGAACTGGTCAGAGCACTCGAGACACGGGCTCTGCAGTGCGGAGAAGGGAGACAATCCCATCTTTTCCCTTCCCTTCCTTCGCGGGCTCCGATCCTGCCCGGGAATGCCCGGGACAGAGGGATCGCCGGGCGGGGCGGGGCCAACGCAGCGGGGCGGAGCCAGTGTTGTTATGGGGCGTGGCTAAGCATGAAAACAAGCTAAATTTACATATATGTGGGCGTGGTCTTGTCGCCCCGCCCCGGCCGCGCTACACGCCGGGACCGGAAGCGGCGGCCGCGTGGCGGAGGCAACATGGCGGCCCCCGGGAGGAGGTGAGCGCCGCGCCGGAGGGGAGCCAGGAGCGTCCCGGAGGGTCCCGGACACGCCGGGATGAGCCTTCCCCTCACACACGTTCCTTTCTCTCCCCTCACACGCTCCTTTTACCCTCACACTCTTTTTTTCCCCCGCAGAAAACTGGAGGAGCTAAGCCTGGACGAGTTCCTCGCTGCCGGCTCGGACTCGGAGCATGACGGCGGCTGGGAAGGGGAGGAGGAGGAGGAGGAGGAAGGCGGCCGGGCCCTTAACGGCGCTGCGAGGCAGAGACGGCCGAGCGGGAAGGCGGCCCAGGGGCTGCAGGCACGGCCGGGCAGGTGAGAGGCGCTCAGCCTGGAGCAAAGGAGATTTTTCTGCTTTCCACAAGTCCCTGACAGGAGGGGACAGCCCCAGGTGGGGCTCTGCTCCCAGGGAGCGGCCTCAGTGTCACCAGGGCAGGCTCAGGGTGGGCATCAGGAGGGATTTCTCCATGGAAAGGGTGGTCAGGCATTGCCAGGGGCCGCCCAGGGAAATGCTGTGGTCCCCATCTCTGAGCTGTTCTCAGGAACTGAGAAACAGATTTTTGATAATTTTTCTCTGTGTTTCCATCTATCCCAGTGCAATCTGGTATCTTGCTGTCAATTTCATTGATGTTTTTGTCACAGCCTCAGCAGAGCTCTGAGCAGTGAATGAACAACTGATTCTGTCCCAGCAGGAAGAAGGGAAAGGCATCAGAGCACAAAGATCAGCTCTCCAGGCTGAAGGACAGAGACCCCGAGTTTTACAAGTTCCTGCAGGAGAACGATCACAAGCTGCTGGATTTTGATGCCTCAGACAGCTCAGAGGAGGAGGAGGCTCTGCACAGACCCCCTGACACCCTGGAGGTACCTCTGGCATCAGACACCTCAGTTCCATGGGCAGTGTTTGTGTTCCAGTGCCAGCCCTGAGTGATTTGGGTTGGAAAGGGACTTGAAACTCATCCAGCTCCAACCCCAGGCTGCTCCAAGCCCTGTCCAGCCTGGCCTTGGGCACTTGCAGGGGTGGAGCAGCCCCAGGTTCCCTGTGGCAGCCTCACAGGGGGATTTATTCCCAATATCCTGGGCTGTCACTCCATCAGGTGTTTATTCCCATCTGAACCATTCCTGCTTTGCACAGAGTGCTGGAGCAGCACTCCCAAACCAGCCCTGCCTGCCTCCCTCCTCACCTGTGCTCAGTCAAAGAGCTGGGGCCAGCCTGGGGTGTAGAAACCTCTGCTCAGTCCCTCCTGCTGGTCTCTCTAGGAAGCCAGTGATGAGGATGAAGATGATGAAGACGAAGAGCAAGAAAAAGTCAAAAGGAAGAAAGTTTCCCTCATCCATGTGAGCTTGAAGATGGTGGAGGAGTGGAAGAAAGCTGCCCAGGTGAGCAGGGAGGTGGAGCACACAGCACTGGAGGGCTCTCCTGCCTGCCTGTAAAAGGGTCAGCTTGGGATTTGTTCATGTGGCACAAAAGATATTTATTTATTTGTTCATCTAGTACAAAACATATTTATTTATTTATTTATTTATTTATTTATTTATTTATTTATTTATTTATTTATTGGTTCATGTGGCACCAAAAATATTTATTTATTTATTTATTTGTTCATCTGGCTCAAAATTTATTTATTTATTTGTTCATCTGGTACAAAAATTACTTATTTATTTATTTGTTTATTTTGCATGAAAATTATTTATTTATTTGCTTATTTGGTACAAAAATTATTTCTTTATTTATTTGTTCATGTGGCACATTATTTATTTATTTGTTTGTTTGTTTGTCCGTCTGGCACAAAATTTATTTATTTGTTTGTTTGTTTGTTCATCTGGCATAAAATTTATTTATTTATTTGTTCATCTGGTACAAAATTTATGTCCCAAGCCCCCAGAGCTCCTGTGCCTTCAGCTTGACTTTGGCCTGTAAAATTCGAGTGCTGCCATCCCGTATGAGGGAGAAGCTGCAGAAATGTGACTCAGAAGAGGCCAGAATGATCAGATTTGGGTTTTGTACCCTCTGGCAGCTCCAGGAGCTTTCTTGGTCCCATATTTAGCAGTGATGGAATGGCTGAGGGGGATGAAGCTCAAACTGGAAGCTGCTTGTTTTTCATTAATTCTTTCTCAAACCTCAGCAATTCAAAGCCAGTTTTGGGGGAGGTCACTGAGTTTGTTAACCCTGCCCTGGTGCCTGAGGATGGAGCTCTTTTTGCCATCACATTCCCAGTGAATTCCAGTCCCCCTGTCCCGGGCAGGAGCTCCAGGAGATCCCTTACTTCCCTCAACACCTCCTTTTCTTCTTTCCCCAGAGGAATCTCACCCCAAAACTCTTCCATGAGATCACCCAGGCCTACAAGGCAGCTGTGGCCACCACCAAAGGGGACAGTGGTGGTGACCCCAGCAAGTTCCAGGTGACTGACACTGCAGGTGAGGGAAGGGAAATCATCTGGGGCAGGTGTTAATTCACCCTTTCAGTGCATCGAGGAGTTTGTCTTGCTCTGCTCTCTGGGTGCTTTTCCTTCAAGGGTGGGGTTTGGTGCTCTTTCCTTGGGGAGGTGGTCCCTGTGCCTTCTGATCTTCAACAAAAAATGGAATATGAGGCAGACTGGGGGTTCTAGAAGGAAATGCAGGAGTTCTGCCATGGAAATCACTGGTTTCAGTTCCTCAGGGACCCCTTTTCCCATGAGGAAAACCAGGAATTTGTGGAAAATCACTTAAAATGCTTCCCTGCCTTGTTTCACCCAGTGTTCAACACCCTGGTGTCCTTCTGTATCCGGGACCTGTTCCAGCACCTGCACAAGCTGCTGCTCCCCAAAGCCCCCAAGAACAAGCTCAAGTGAGTCTGGGGGGTTTGGGATGTTCAGGAAAGCTGGGGGGATTTCTAGAGCTGCCTCTGGACTGGGAGAGGGGTGCCAGCTCTTCCCAAACACTGAGTGCCTGCTGGTGCTCACAGGGCTCTCCTTTTCTTCCCCCCAAGGAAGAAGGAAGCAAGGAATTGATCTCACTGCTGGTTTTGTTGCTGAAATCTGATTTATTTAGGGTTTTTTTAAAGCTAACCCCAACTCTTGCTCCTTTCCAGAATGGTTCTCCCTTCCACCAGCCCCCTGTGGGGAAAGCTACGACTGGACATCAAAGTTTATCTTGGCTGTACCATCCAAGTAAGAAACATCATCATTTTCTGGTTGTGGGTCACTCTGTGCCTTGCTGGGCTATTTTGGGGTGAGGCAGGTGGGGCTTGCCCCTCTGAGATTTGTGTTCATTGTTTCCCTGGGTTGTTTTGGAATGATTTGTTCCAATTAACAATTTGGAGCTTCAGAGGATGCTGGGGTCAGAATAGGTAAGGCAGTAAAGAAGGGTTGAATTAACATTCTGGCAGCTCTCTCTGTTTTAATTTGTCTGGCAGATTAATATTTAATAGGCTTTAAAGGAGTTTGCAGTCTGTGTTCCTGCATTCTGCATCATTAATTCAGTTTTTGGTGCTGTGATCTCTGCACTTGAGGCAAACACTGAGATGTTCTCTTGGTGACCTCACATGAGGCATCTCTGACTATGATAATGTTCCATCCCACCCATGCAAAACTTCTGGTGTTTCAGAGATGATTTATAAATTATTTCTGGAGGAAACTCCTGCCCCCACTTAATTTTTTTTTTTTTTTGAGATTGCTTTGTTAAGCACCCCCAAATTGGAATATTAAAACCAAACCAACACTGATTCTTCAGCACTGGGGGAAGGGATGCCAGGAGTGACAACCAGGAGCTGCTGTGGCTCAGCTGGGAGCTGGCACAATGACTTAGCAGAAAGAGAATTGGATCAGGAGAGCTTTGTGCATTTTTTTTTCCCTCAAGCTGTGGTGCCTCTCTCCAGCAGCAGAGCATTGCAGGCAAGGAAGAGCTGGGAATGCAGTCCCTGGGAGCAACCCCTGCTCCTGGGCTGCCTCCTGAGAGCCCTCAGCCCCAGCTTTCACCACTGTGGGTTTCTGGCACCATTTCTGAACAAAATCTTCTCCTTTTGGTGTCCTTGGCCAAGTCTGCTCAGTCCAGAATCCTTGCAGAGCGAGGAGGAGGGTGAGGAGGCAAATTAAATGTGGACAAAGTGCCTGTGCTGCTTCCAGCAGCTGGGACTGCATCAGGCACAGCCTCTCAGAGTCACCTGGAGCTCACCTTGGCTTCAGACTGGAATCTGGGTTTGTCTGCAGTGAGCTGAGCTGGACAAGCTGCACTCACAGACATTTGGTTCTTCACATTTTGTCAAAGCCTTTCCTTGAGGGAGACTTGACCCAAATACCCAAAGAATTCCAGCTTCCCACCCAGCAGTCCTGGGGAGATCCAGGGTGCTGGAGGCAGCCCAGGTGATGTTTCCTTGTGCAGACTGAGGGGGAGCTGGGCCGTTTTGTGTCCTGCCCTGCAGATAAACTGGGATTTTGAGTGTCCACGAGGGAGGTGCTGTGTGATGAGCTCAGGGGCCATCAGCCATGCAGGGGCAGCAGCCTGAGCCCCCATCCCCAGGCTGAGGGACCTGCAGGGCAGCTCTTCACCCTCTGCTCCTGCCCTGACCCAGCTGTGGGGTTTGTGTCAGCTCCTTCCTGGCCGAGCAGTGTTTGGAACCAGTGGAATGCAGCTGGCACAGGAGGGTGACAGCCCTGCCTGCCAGCTGGGCTGTTTTTCTCTCCTCCACAGCTGCTGTCCTGCCTGACAGAGGCCTCAGTGGGTGCAGCAGTGCTGCAGCACGTGAACTCCACAGTCCCATATTACCTGTCCTTCCCCAAGCAGTGCCGGGCCCTGCTCAAGGTAAGGGGACAGCTGGGATGTGCCATCGGCCTCTGAGGTGCTTTTCCCCCCCTTTCAGCTGAGCATTTGTGGTGTTGGGCTGCATCCCCTGGCAGGCAGTCCCTTGTAGTGTTCCCTTGGTTTTTGCTGTTCCTGGAGAGGATTCCTGCCTCTCTGCAGGTGCCACGAGGTGATGCCAGGCTGAGGTGAGCGTGGGGGTGGCTCTGTTTGTAGCTGCTGCTCCCCAGGGAGGTGTTTTGGGAAGCTGCTTCCTCCTCCCAGATGGAGGAATTGCTGCCAGGCCCTGGGAATGCCTGTGCTGCCTCTCCCCTCGGGAGCTGGGGGTGGAATATTTCTGTGGCAGCTCAGCCTCAACTGCTGAGCCTGAGCAGCAGCCCAGGAGGTGTGGGGAGACACCCAGGGCAGCAGGGTGGCACTGACTGCAAACTGGAGCCAGGGAAGCCTTGGCTGGAGTCATGCAGGGCTGGGGGCTGGCACACCTCACAGCTGCTGCAGGTGTTTCTGAGAGGGCTCTTCCAGCCCTGCCCTGAGCCCCCTCTCTGTGCTGGGCTCCTCACTGGTGCAGCTGGGCTGGCTGGCTGGTGTGCCTTCACTCACCTGTCTCTGTGCTTTGTCCCAGCAAACTGTCACTCTGTGGAGCACAGGGGAGGAGACAGTCAGGGTCCTGGCCTTCCTGGTGCTGAACAAGATCTGCAGGCACAAGAAGGAGGTTTACCTCAGCCCCCTGCTCAAGGTAAGCCTGGCTTTGCTGAGCCCTGCACCTTTTCTTCCTCAGGTTGTGTGCAGATACCTGAGAGCCTTGAGTGCAGCTGAGCAGGTGCTGGGGATGATGCTGGCAGCCTCCAGAGAACCAAACAGGGCAGAAATCCTGTCAGCTCAGGGAGATTCCTGCTTCCCTCTGCTGCCCTTCCTGCTGGGGGCACAGAGCCTGAGCAGGGAGGTCTCCATCCCCCAGGTTCCTGGGTGCTGCCATCCCCCTGAGCTGCTCTGACCTTTCAGCTGGGTCCCCAGGTGTATTTTCCTGCCTGCCACGGTGGCACCTGAGCAGGAGAGCTGTGCCCAGCCATGCCCAGTGTCCAGCCCCTCCTGCTGCCCATTGCTGCCAGGCAGTGCTGGGCACGTGTCCAAACACGCTCCTGGAGAAGGGACAGGCTGGGTTATTCCTTTCTGGGATCACAGCAACACTGCAGCCCTGGTTTGGTGCTAAATACAAGCAAAACCTTACAGAAGAAAGGCCTTGTAAAACATAGTTTGGGCCTTACTAAGAGAGTGTCAGTATTCTGGTGGGAACTTACCTAGCTAAGCTAACCTGACGAGTTCCCATAAGAATAAAATCCTATAGCAGTGAAAATCTGCTTATTCTCCTGAGAAAGAATTCCAAGGCTGTAACTGTTAACAGCACCTGTAAAAACTGTCCTGAATCATTAAAAGAAAAATGCAAACAATATCTAGAAAGAGACACAAGCATGTAACCACCTCTACTGAAGTAACCAATCAAACAAGGTAACAGCTAGTTACCAACCAATTAGAATTAGGAACAATACTTATAGAAAATTCTATAAATCAGGCTATGCTTTATATTTATTATTTATATTAAATATTATTTATAGTAAATGTTTTATATTTATTATTTATATTAAATATTACTTATACATATTAGTTATAGTAAATTATTTTTATTTATTATTTATATTAAATATTATTTATAGTAAATTCTTTATATTTATTATTTATATTAAATAATAGTGTATATTATTTATATAATTATATATTAAATATGTATAATTAATTTATTTCTTAGTTTATAATTAGTTCATTTCTTTCACTGCTTGAAGAAGAGTGTGCCTCATCAATCACCTGCCTGAGCTCACAGTGACAGTTTGGTCACACTGGAGGGGCAGAGGAGTCCCAGAATGCATTTTACTCTTATTTTACACATTGCTTCCTCATCCTCTTCCCCTCCCAGCAAATGTACATTGCCTTTGTGAAGAACTCCAGGTTCACCTCTCCCAACGTGCTGCCCATGATCAACTTCATGCAGAGAACCCTGGTGGAGATGCTGGCCCTGGACAGCCCCACGTCCTACCAGCACAGCTTCATCTACATCCGCCAGCTGGCCATCCACCTGCGCAGTGCCATGACCCTCAGGAAGAAGGTGGGCACCCTCCTCATCCTCCTGGGGCTCCCTGCAGGAGGGAGGGCACAGCTACAGGCAGAAAGGGGGGATTTATGACACAGCCTTGGCAGGATCCAGCACGGGCAGGACAGGAGCCTGAGGGAGGCTCTGTGAGTGTTGAGCAAGGAATGGCATTCATTAATCAGAATATAGCACAGTGTGCACCAGCCTCTGGGACAGAACAGGCAGGTAAAGCCTGTGGTGAGGGATCTGAAAGCCACAAAGCCCAGAGCTCCAGGCACACTGCAGCTGTGAAAGGCTAGGGGAGCACAAAACTGCCACCATGGCTGCCTCCATGGCTTTTTCCTTGGGACCATCCCTAACCCTAGGCTGGTTTACCTGCCTGGGATTGGGGTTGGGGTTAGGGTTATGCCTGGGATTAGGGTTTTAAAGCAGAAAGTGCAGGCACACTGCAGCTGCCAAAGGCATCCCGAGGGGAGCACAAAACTGCCACCATGGCTGTCTCCATGGCTCTTTCCTTAGAAGCAGCCTTAGCCCTAGGCTGGTTTTACTGCTCTGCCAAGGCCTCCCTGGGGTGTTGCAGCTCCCTGGTAAATTCTGGGGCTTTTAATGGACTTAACAAAGCAGCTCAGAGCTTGGGGAGCAGCCCTGGTTTCAGCCACCTCCAGTGTGACCTGGGAAATCTGAGTCAGATTGCTAATCCTGGATTTTGTCCTGTTTAGCAAAACAGACCCCACAGATTAACTGTTGAGCTGCCCCCAAACAGGGCAGGGTTGGTGCCCAGCTAAATCTCCTGGCCTGTCAGACATGGGGATAAATAAGCAGAGATAAATGAAGTCTGGGCTGCAGATCCCCTAATTGGATTGCACTGGCTCCTTACACCCTCTGTTGTGGCCCAGACAAGGAGTAAATCCATTTGATTTCACAGCTGGGGGGGCTGGTGGCCCTTGAGAGGGGCATGGCACCACCAAAATGTCCAAATGCAAGCACTAAGCCTGTCTGAATGGGCAGGGATGGTGCTGGAAGGTGATTACCAGAGCAGATTGCTCGTCTGCCCTGTGCAGGAGGAGCTGAGGAAATCTTTCTGTGCATCTCTGTGAGCTGGGGAGAGCTGGCACAGCCCTGCCACTGTGTCCAGCTGTGCCCTGGCTCAGGGCCCTGCTGCAAGCTTGGCACAGTGGCTGCAGTCAAACATTCTGTGCCTGTCTCAGCACTTGTGCATCATCCTGCTGCTCCATGCAGGAGAGATGGACTGGGCCCTGGAAATCTGGAGAAAAAAACACAAGTTGGGGCTGAAACACCTTGTGAGTGCATCTGCTGTGGTTTGGGCAATACCTGCAGGGCTGAGGGAAGAGTTTCCTTCAGGGACTCCTGCTCCAGCTGGGCTTTTATATTTTTATTATTATTCAGGATTCCCCAAAAGTGCTGGGCTGATATTTGCTCCAGTGCTCAGCTCAGGGTTCCCCAAAGTGCTGGGCTGATATTTGCTCCAGTGGTCAATTCAGGAT
Organism: Myiothlypis coronata; assembly: GCA_035041385.1. Taxonomy (NCBI): domain Eukaryota; kingdom Metazoa; phylum Chordata; class Aves; order Passeriformes; family Parulidae; genus Myiothlypis; species Myiothlypis coronata. Next base: position 6,863,991 of record JAWWLW010000078.1, read on the forward strand.
TCCCCAGAAGTGCTGGGCTGATATTTGCTCCAGTTCTCAGCTCAGGGTTCCCCAAAGTGCTGGGCTGATCCTTTCTCCAGTGCTCAGCTCAGGGTTCCCTGGCCCTGGCCCGTCCCAGTCCCTGCTGTGAGGTTGGGAATTTCCCTTCTCAAAGCAGCCCCCCTTGGGCACAGCAGCCTGGTTTTGTTCACTTGATTTCCTTCAGGCCCTGCCTGGTACCAGTGAACTTGCTGCCCTGGGAATGGCAGCTCCAGGGTTGTTTTTCCTCCCTGGGCATTGCAGTGTGCTGGATGGAATGAGCCTGGGCAGGGAGCAGAGTGAGCACTATCAAATGCCACATTTTCACATTTCTGCCTTTGTTTTTTCCCCCTTTCCTGCAGGAGAACTTCCAGGCAGTCTATAACTGGCAGTACATCCACTGCCTGTACTTCTGGTGTCGAGTTCTCAGCACCATCCACCCCAGCGAGGTCCTGGAGCCCCTCATCTACCCCCTGACACAGGTCATCATTGGCTGCATCAAGTGAGTGCAGTTCCTCATTCCTTCTGCTCTGCTTTGGTGTGTTATTTTACACTTCTGTGATTTGCATTTAACCACGAATGGTCTCAGATGGTCTGCTTTTAATTGAAATTTTCCAGCCCAAGATGTGTGTGAGCAGCTGTTGAGGGGGTGACAGAGTTGTGGTGTGGGTTATTCTTTCCTCTTTGTACCAGAAACATCTCAGGCTGAATAACCTGGACAGATTATCCTTGTATCTGTGAGGAAAATGATCCAGAAAATCCTCATCTGCAGCTCTGTAAATGCATTTAGAAGCTGCATTTTTGGTGCCTGTTTGTTGGGACTGGAAGAAGTGGGCCACAGTTGTTATTTCCAGGATGTCTGCTGAGAACTCCCTCCTCACATCAGCTCAGATGGATGAAATGTTTGTGCTCTGAGGTGCCTGTTAACGTGAGCATTGAGGGAATTTGGGGATCTCTGGTGATCTCCCAAATCCTGTTAGCTCTGCTAACCAGATTCTCAGCTTTAAGCCCAGCTCTGGAGGAGCTCCCCAGGGTGATGGAGATAAGCAGATTTAAACGATCAGATAAGAGGATGCAAACATCCCCCTGGCACCCCCTGCTCTGGGATGGATCCAGGCCCCTTCCTCCCTGTCCAGGAGATCAGGCAGGGGCTGGGGCTGGGGGCAGGAATGGGGTGAGGCCCAGCAGGGTGTGAGCAGCTTGGCATGAGCTGCAGGAACTGCCTGGCGAGGCTTTGGAGGTTTGGGGTGACCTCACTGTGCCCTTCCAGGAGCCACAAGGGAGATGGAGAGAGGATTTCCCAAGGATGGAGGGACAGGACACAGGGAATGGCTCCAAACTGAGAGAGGAGACTTCAGATGGGGTAGCAGGAAAAAATTCCTCCTCCTGAGGGTGGGGAGGCCCTGGAATGATGGCCCAGAGCAGCTGAGGCTGTCCCAGCCCTGGCAGTGCCCAAGGCCAGGCTGGGCAGGGCTGGGAGCAGCCTGGGGCAGTGCAGGGTGTCCCTGCCATGGCACTGGATGAGCTCTAAGTCCCTTCCAACCCAAAGCATTCCCTGATTCTGTGATTCCAGCGTTGGGAAAACAGAGTCAGGTCCCACCTGGATCCCCTCAGAGCCAGGCTGGGCTGTGGGGGAAGCAGAGGGGCAGCTCTGGGGGCTGTGGCCCTGTGAGACAGGCATTTTTATTTAATATTTTTATTATTTTTATTTTAATTCATTTTTATTTAATATTTTTCTTTTTATTTCTTTTTATTTAATACTTTTCTTTTTATTTACTATTTTATTTCTTTTTATTTAATATTTCTAAAATTTCACTTAATATTTTTATTATTTAATATTTTATTTTTATTTAATATTTTTATTTTTTTATTTACTATTTTATTTATTTCTATTTAATATTTCTTTTTTATTTTTATTTAATATTTTAACATTCATTTCTATTTAATATTTTAACATTTATTTTTATTTAATATTTTTATTATTTTTATTTACTATTTTAATTTTAATTTTTATTCAATAGATTTATTTTTATTTAATATTTTTAACATTTTTATTTACTATTTTATTTATTTCTATTTAATATTTCTTTTTATTTCTTTTTATTTAATATTTATTTTTATGTATTTTTATTTAATATTTTGACATTTTTATTTAATATATTTCTTTTTATTTCTTTTTATTTAATATTTTATTTTTTATTTACTATTTTATTTATTTCTATTTAATATTTCTTTTTATTTCTTTTTATTTAATATTTTAACATTTATTTTTGTTTAATATATTTTTTATTTAATATTTTTATTCTTTTGATTTGCTATTTGATTTATTTCTATTTAACATTTATTTTTATTCAATATTTTAAATTTTCATTTATTTTTTTCTGTTTTTCCCTCCCAGGCTGGTGCCAACCTCTCGGTTCTACCCCCTGCGCATGCACTGCATCCGTGCCCTCACTCTGCTGTCCCAGAGCACCAGGACCTTCATCCCCGTGCTGCCCTTCATCCTGGAGGTGGGCTGGTCCCTGCTCCACAGCCTCCCACTGTGCTCCCTCCCTCAGGTCCCTGGCATTCAGCCCCAGAATTGCTGAGAAAATCGAAAATCAAACTGGAATTCAGCTTTTACTGTGTGGGAGCTGTGCCTGCAGCAGCTGGGTGCAGAGTGCCCTGCCAGGGGCTGGAGCAGGCACAGGGGGGATTCAGAGCTGCAGGAATTCCCCAGCCCCGTCCTGCTGCTGTGCTCCTCTCTTGGGAGGGCAGGGTGGTTCCTGACTGCAGGCAGCGGGAAATGGAAGGAAAAACACTTCAAGAATGAAAAGAAATTCTTCAGGAAGATACGTGTGAGGCCTGGCAGCTGAGAACATGGAATTGCTGCTCCCTGCCCGCTCCCCCGTGGCAGCTGGGAGTGGCAGAAATCCCTGAATCCCTCTCCTTCCTGCCCTCCCCTCCCCTCTGTCTGCCTGTGGTTTCCTGGTGGGGTTTTGTGGGCCCTGGTCCCTCATTATCCCCCCCAGGCTGCCCCAGGGTTCCTGGAATCAGTGAGGCTGTGCCAGCCTGGCTCCAGCCCTCGGGGGATCGATGCCACCCTCCCTGCCTGCCCTGCCACTCCTGGGCCACTGCCAGAGCCCCTGGCTGCCTGCAGGCCTGGGAGGTGCCAGGGAGCCCCAGAGTGTGCCCTGGGGATCAGTAGCTGTGTTTGGGCCACAGCAATAGCTGTGCATGACGAGGTTTGTGCATCGATCCCCCAGGCAGGGCTCTTTGTTTGCACTCCTGTCCCTCCCTTCCAGAGAGCCTGGATTGACAAGTGCAATGTCACAAATCAATACCAGCCTCCTGCTCCTGGGGGCACTGCTGGGCCCTGAGCAGCCTCTGCCTCCTCCCAGCCTCCCTGTGCTGCATCCCCACCACGGGGGCTGCTCATGGATCTGCTGCTGCTGCTCACAGGGCAGAGAAATGATCTCCTGCTCTGGAGGGCAGCCCCAGAGTGTGTGGGCACTGGAGAGAGGAGCTGGGGCTGCTGCAGGGCGTGGGTGAGCAGGAGGTGCTGCTCACCCCTCTCTGGGTGCCATCAGATGTCATCAGCTGGTGGCTTTGTAATGTTTAAATGAGATTGAAGCCTGCCTTGGTGGCCACAGGGGCCCTGCCTGGAGCAGGCGTCCTGGGACAGTGATTTCAGTGGCAATAGTGAGTTTGGTGTGAGCATCACTGAGTCTTGCTGTGAAACTCTGCTCACCTTTGGGGACAGCTCCAAACCCCACTCCTGCTCTGGGGTGCACCCTCTGACCATGAGCAAGCTGGGGCTGAGGAGCCAACCTCAGCTTCTGTGCCCTTGCTGGTGTTGGTTTCCTGTTCACACCTTGCACACCCAGGGCCCCCAGCCTCAGGTGGGGCTTTGTTTGCTCCCTCCCTGTCCCTGCCTGGGATATTTGGGAAGCTGTGGGGCAGTGAGCAGGAATTGGGGTTCCTGGGTTGTTTTCTTGGCTCTGCCACCACCTGCCTGCCCTTGGCTGTGTTGTGTGCTGGTTGCTTTGTGCTGTGATCACCTTTAAACTCTTTTTTTGGTTTTTTTTTCTCCTCCAGGTTTTCCAACAAGTGGATTTCAACAAGAAGCCAGGACGGATGAGTTCCAAGCCCATCAACTTTGCTGTGATCCTGAAGCTCTCCAATGCCAACCTGCAGGAAAAGGCCTTCAGGGTGAGTGGGACCTGGGCTCCCTGTGACAAGGAATGTGCTCTGTGTCCCTGTCCCCAAAGGAATGTGCTCCATGTCCCTGTCCCCAAAGCAATGTGCTCCATGTCCCTGTCCCCAAGGGAATGTGCCCCATGTCCCTGTCCCCAAAGGCTGGACACCCCTTGCCAGGCTGGGTTTGGGTGCTGTGGGAGCTCTGTGGGGTTCAGGCCGTGCCCAGTCCCTGGTTTGTGTTCTCCTGCTCAGGATGGGCTCATTGACCAGCTCTATGACCTGCTGCTGGAGTACCTCCATGGCCAGGCCCACAGCATTGGCTTCCCAGAGCTGGTTCTGCCCACGGTCATCCAGGTAAGGGGGAGGCACTTCTGGGCTGCCATGAACCTGCACAGGGGGGGATAAAGTGATTTAAACTAACAGGGAGCTCAGGATGGCCCTCAGAATGAGGGGAGAGCCGTTTACCTCTGCTTGCTTTTAATTTTAATTTGTGTTTTGGGGAGGAACAGAGGCATCACATCCAGTTAGGCTGGAGTTGGGGAAGGTGGCTCTGCAGTTTGCCATCTGTTGGGAGCCAGAGTGGAGCAGAGGCTGCACAGCTGCTCTGGGATGGGCTTGGGATCTCAGCTGAGTTCTTGGGCATTCAGAGCTGTTCTGTGAGGTCTTGGAGCAGAACCTGTGCTCTGAGCCCCAGCTTTTCCTTGTGCTCTGAGCCCCAGCTTTTCCTTGTGCTCAGCCTCCCCGAGGTGCTCTCCACAAGATGGCAATCTTCCCTGCCACTCTTCCCTTCCCAATCTTCCCAATCTTCCCTCCCCAATCTTTCCTTCCAGTCTTCCCTCCCCAGTCTTCCCTTCCCCAGTCTTTCCTCCCCAATCTTTCCTCCCAGTCTTTCCTTCCCAATTTTCTCTTCCCAATTTTCTTTTCTGATTTTTTCTTTCCCAATCTTTCCTGCCAATATTCCCAATCTTCCCTCCCCAATCTTCCCTCCCCAATCTTCCCTTCCCAGTCTTTCCTCCCAGTCTTTTTTCTCTTCCCATTTTCCTTTCCCCCATCTTCCCTCCCCAGTGTTCCCTCCCTCCTCAGGCTCCCTCCCCTGGAGCTGCAGGCAGCCCAGCTCAGTGTGCCAGTGTTGGGATGTGTTCCCTCATTCCCTCTGCTTCCAGCTCAGGGCTGGCTGCTGTCACATCCTCCGTGGGGACACGAACCTGTGCTTGTCCTGGTGTGTGCCACCAGCCCCTGCACACCTCGGGCTGTCCCTGGTGCTGGGGGAGCTGGGGCTGTGCCCCACGGGCTGTTTGGGAAGCAGAACTCTGTATCCCTGCTGAGGGCTGGCATCTATCAGGGGCTGGCATCTGCCAGGCTCTTGGCACAGGGGCTGCCGTGGCTGCTGGGAGCTGGCAGCCCCTGTGTGAGCAGCCAGAGCAGCTCCTGAGCCCGTGGCTGTCCCTGTCCCCCCTGTTGGCAGCCCTGTGCTGCAGCTCTGGGAGCTCTGGGAGCTGGGTTTGGCTGCAGCAGGAGCTGTGCAGGGCATTGCTGCATTGCTGCATTGCTGCATTGCTGCATTCCTGCCTGGCTGCTCTGCCCACAGCCCCGAGGCCTCTGCCAGGCTGGGGCTGCCCTTGGCTCCCAAGAGCTGCCAGGGGAGAGGATTTTCTCCTGGAGAGCTTCCAGCCCTGCCCTGCTCCCATCCATGTGTGCCCAGCCTCCCTGCTGGGCTGCTCCAGCTGGCAGGGGCTGTGTCCCTCCTCCTCCTCCTCCTCCTCCTCCTGCTCTGGGGGAAGCTGGGCTGAGCTTCCCAAATTCTCTGCCTGCAAGGCAGGAAGCCCTGGCAGATGAAAGGGGAGCCAGTGGGGATGGGAGGCACTTCAAAGCTGCTGCTGCTGCCCCAGGGCTGACCCGTGGGGGTCTCTGCCTGCAGGGGCTGGGGGCAGAGCCCCTTCCCTCCCTCCCCCAGAGCCCTGGCAGGCAGCACATGGCAGGAGGGGGGGGAAGCTGGCACTGAGGGAGGAGCTGGCAGGAGCCAGCAGGGCAGGAGGTGCTGCCCTGCCCTGTCCAGCCCTGCCCAGCCCTGCCCTGCCCAGATCCCATTGTTCCATTTGGCAGAGCAGGGAAAGCACACACAGACCCCGATTTCCCCCCTCTGTCCTTGATCCTCTTTCACTCCCCTGGTTGTGCCCCTGCCCCTCCAGCCAGGGCTGAGATCTCATTAGGTTCCATTAATTTCTGTGGCAGCCAGGGGTGGGACTGTGAGGGGTCAGGGATGGAGCAGGGGCTGTGCAGGGATGGAGCAGGGGCTGTGCAGGGATGGAGCAGGGGCTGTGCAGGGATGGAGCAGGGGCTGTGCAGGGAGCACACAGCTCCAGACTGCACTGCCAGAGCCCAGGCTGCTGCAGGATTTCTGGTGACACTTGTGCAGGGGAAGAAAAATGATAATGGATGTGGCAGGGGATGGAATGGATCTGGGGCTGCAGCTGGGGGATCAAGTGAGATAAATCCAATGACAAATGCATCTCTCAGTGGAGATAAATATGCAGCACCTATGAAAAATAAATATTTTAGGAAGGGGGGTGAGGGCAGGACAGGCTTCAGCAGCTGAGGAATTGTGCTGATGGTTCCTTTGTGCTTTGGGGGAGGCAGGGAAGGTCTGGGCCTGAATTCCCATTTTCTGAGCTGCTGCTGTGATGGCAGCTGGGATGTGCTGGGGGCACAGGGACAGGGCTCCCTGCCATGGCTTTGTGCTTCCTGTCCTGTCCTGCAGCTGAAATCCTTCCTGAGGGACTGCAAGGTGGCCAACTACTGCAGGCCCATGAGACAGCTGCTGGAGAAGCTGCAGGAGAACTCGGCCCACATCTGCAGCAGGAGGCAGAGGGTGACCTTTGGAGTGGCCAGCACGGCTGCTGTGGTGAGCCTGGGGACATGGGACAGCATGGGGACATGGGACGGGCATGGAGACGTGGGGACAGTATGGGGACATGGGGACAGACATGGGGACAGACATGGGGACAGACATGGGGACAGACATGGGGACAGACATGGGGACAGACATGGGGACATGGGACAGCATGGGGACAGCATGGGGACAGCATGGGGACATGGGACAGACACGGGGACATGGGACAGACATGGAGACATGGGACAGCATGGGGACATGGGACAGCATGGGGACATGGGACAGCATGGGGACATGGGACAGACATGGGGACATGGGACAGCATGGGGACATGGGACAGCATGGGGACATGGGACAGCATGGGGACAGCATGGGGACATGGGGACAGCATGGGGACATGGGACAGACATGGGGACATGGGACAGACACCTTTCCACCTCAGCTTTTGGCTCCCCGTGTGTCCCTGCAGTGCCCAGGCTCTGCCTGGCCCGGGGACAGTTCCCAGTGCCACCCTCCTGACCCAGCAGCTGTTCCATAACTGAGGCTCAGCTCACAAATCCTCTGAGTCCTGCTGGCCCCCAGATTGCCCAGCAGTGGGACAATGGGTGTGGGAAGGGCCCTGCCCGTGTGTGTGTCCTTGTCCACAGGAGCAGTGGGAGCAGCAGCTGAAGGAGGAGGGGACGCCCCTGGGCAGGTACTACACACAGTGGAAGAAGCTGAGGGAGAAGGAGATCCAGCTGGAGATCAGTGGCAAGGAAAGGGTGAGCAGCAAACCAGGGGGTGAGCCCTGGGGACAGCCTGGGAACGGGGACAGGGACAGCCAGGGAATGGGGACAGGGACAGCCAGGGAATGGGGACAGGGGCTGAGGGACAGCACTGGGGACAGGGGACAACCCAGAGTGGGGCCAAGCTCCTGCCCCAGACTGGCCCTGCTGCTGTGGTGGGACATTGCCCTGCTGCTGGAGCAGCTCTCTGCAGAGAGGGGCAGATTTGGGGGGTTTTATCTGTTCAGAAAGGCAGATTTAGGGTTTTTTTCTGTACAGAGAGGGGCAGATTTGGGGTTTACTCTGCAGAGAGGCAGACTTGGGGTTTTCTATGTTCAAGAGAAGCAGATTTGGGGTTTGCAATGCAGAGAGGAGCAGATTTGGGGTTTGCTCTCAGCACAGAGGCAGATTTGGGGTTTGCTGTGTTCAGAGAGGCAGATTTGGGGTTTGCTCTCAGCACAGAGGCAGATTTGGGGTTTGCTCTGTTTAGACAGAGGCAGATTTGGGGTTTGCTGTCCTGCAGGCTGCCCTGCAGCCCTGCTGCTGAATGGGGCTGTTGTGTGGCTCGGTGGGGACTGGTGGCTTAATGATGCAGCTTTGTGAGCCCCAGCAGGAGAGGGAACACCATGAGGCCCATTAGGGCTGGGAAAATCCATGTCCCATTAGCAGCCATTGGGGGAGAAAGGCAATAACAGGGAGGAAAGAAAGCCAGCCTGGCTGGGAGCTGCAGCCTGCCTTAGACAACAGCTCTGACCCTTCCTGCCCATTCCATTTGCTTTTCCTAATGGTTTTAATGGGATGGGGACTAATCAGCCTGGTGAGACCCTGCAGATAGGAGCCCTCTAGCTGGGGATTAAAAGGCTGGCCCCCAAATTAGCTAATTAGTGCTTGTGTGTGATGAGCACAGGGGCTGTGGGCTGTGCCAGTGCAAGTCTCAGTCCTTTGGGGGCTCTCCACAGCACGTTGGGGTTTATTTTATTTTATTTTATTTTATTTTATTTTGTTTTATTTTATTTTATTTTATTTTATTTTATTTTATTTTATTTTATTTTATTTTATTTTATTTTATTTTAT
>JAWWLW010000078.1:6873015-6890752 GCA_035041385.1 Myiothlypis coronata
TATTTTATTTTATTTTATTTTATTTTATTTTATTTTATTTTATTTTATTTTATTTTATTTTATTTTATTTTAATTTTATTTGGGTCTCAGAAGGGTGAGGGTGGCACAGCTCACCCAGCACCAGGTCCTGCATGATGTGCTCAGGTTGTGCTGATGTCAGCCAGAGCTGCCTCTGGAAATGGGGATTTTTCCCTGTGGGAATGTGGAACCCCAGGGCAGGAGCCTGCCTTGTGCCCCACAAATGCTGGGAATGATGGGAATTGTGGAAAATGCTGTCACCCCTTGGTGGGCTGGGGCTGCCCCATCCCTGGCAGAGGCTCTGAGCAGTGGAAGGGGTCCCTGCCCGTGGAGCTGGAGGAGATTTGGGGTCCTTTCCTACCCAGCCCACTCTGGGGGCAGTGCCAGCCATGGGGCAGCAGCTTGGCAGTGCCCCTGCTGCATTCTGCTTCCCAAATCTCTTCCCTGGCACCTCTGGGCTGGTTTTTAAAGCAGCCAGCACAGACAGGGAGGAGCAGAGGCCTCTCCCCTGTGGCAGGAAGAGCACTGGGAGGATGATGATGATTTAATGAGGCCCCTGCAATGGTGGAGGGTGATTTGTCCCCCTCTGCCCATCCCTGCTGGGCAGTGCTCAGCTCCAGGATCAGTATGGCCCAGCTGGGGGCCATAACCCTGACCGGGCTGGGGGAAATGGCTGGAATTGGCTGCAGGAGCAGCCCCACAGCTCCATCCCCTGCCTGTGCCTCTGCCTCCCCCTCAGGCTGTTCTGCCTGCCCGGAGGGTGGCTGTGCCCAGGCTGAGGGGTGCCAGGGGCAGCAGATGAGTGCTGAGTGTTCCCAGGCCAGCCCTGGTGTGTGCCCATGCCCCAGTGCCTCCCAGGAGGGCAGGGCAGGGCAGCTGAGCTCAGAGAGCACTCGGCATTTCATTTGCATTCTCATTATCTTCGCCCTGCTGGCCCGAGCCCTTGCAAGTGAATCCTCCCCCTAATCCCCCTCCGGAGAGGTGTGAAGAGCTCTGAGGTGTCAATTGAGGGGACTTTGGTGGCCCTGACAGTGGCTGCCTGCTCCAGGGGCTCCTGGCCATCGATCTCCAGCAGGGCAGGGGATGGATGCAGCCCTTGAGCATCCTCAGCCCCTGAAACGCTGAAATCTGCCCCCAAAACCAGGGAGTGGCTCAGGGTGTGCTGCTCCAGAGGGGCCCCATGGATATCCTCATCCTCATCCTCCTCCTCATCCCTGCTGGGCTGCCACCCTGCATGTTCCAGGAGCAAAGGCAGTTTGTTAGGGTGAGATCAGTGCAGCAGCAGCACAGCTCCGTGTGCCTCCCTCACCCCTGGGACCCCTCAGATCTGTGGCTGGCAGCACACAGCCCCAGCTGCTCTGGGCAGAGCCAAGTTCTGCCTTTAACCACAGCCTTGGACATTCAGAAGCACAAATGAGGGCTGCTCTTACTCTGGGGTTTGTTTTCTTTGCAGCTTGAAGACTTGAACTTCCCAGAAATCAAACGCAGGAGGCCAGATGAGAGGAAGGAGGAGGATAAGAAGGAATTCAAGGATCTGTTTGAGCTGGACAGTGACTCTGAAGAGGAGAATGGTGGATTCTCTGTGAAAGGTACAGGGCTGGGGCTGGCCTTGCCTTCTCCTTGTCCACATTCCCCTCTTCCCTGTCCACAATTCCAATTTCCCTGATTTTCCAAAGTCCCCTTTTTCCTTGTCCACATTCCCCTTTTCCTTGTCCACATTCCCCTCTTCCCTGTCCACAATTCCATTTTCCTTGTCCACAATTCCTTTTTCCCTGTCCACAGCTCCTTTTTCCCTGTCCACATTCTCCTTTTTCCTTGTCCCCAGTCCCATTTTCCCTGTTCACATTCCCTGAGCAGGTTCTGTGCATGGCAGGGGCTCCCACCAGCACAGGGCCCTTTGATCCTGTCCTTGCTACACTTCTGATTTATTTATTTTATTATTCATTTTATCCTGACTGATGCTCCCAAGGAGCCCAGAAATCCCGGAGAGCAGGGGCTGCTGTCACCTGGGCTGTGACCACGAGAGGGCCACAGCAAATTGTGCAGCCTGCCTGGGAAGTTGAGCAGAGAATTTGGGATAAATCTGGGATTCTCTGGGATTTGGGATGTTTGGGATGTCCTGGGTGTGTGCAGCAGGAAGGGAAGGGAGGGGAATCTGCAGCCCCTCTGTGGTGCTGTGGATGCAGGGCAGATTGCTGCTCCTGGGGCAGGAATTCCAGCAGGATCACAGCCCCAGAGTGCCCCCAGGGCTCAGGAGAGGTGCTGGGAATCCCATCAGATCAGGGTGAGCTTTCCCCTGGAATGGGAAATGTTTGTCAGGCAGGGAAGGATCCGGGCTGGGGTCCCTGCAAGGGCTGAAGAGGGGAGAAAATGCAGACTGGGAATGTCTGAGCAGGAAAGAACCCTGAGCTGGGGAGGCTCCTGCTCTCCTGGGTTTCGCAGCTGGATTTCTGGCAGGGAGGGAAAGCTGGGAATTAGGAATGGCTCAGGAAGAGGGGCTGGGCCCCTGCAGCACAGGGAAGTGGCTTTGGGGGGTATCAGTGAGAAATGAGGAGAAATCTGCCCTGCAGTGAGTCTGGCACTGCTGAGCTCCCTCCCCTCGTGTGCTGCTGCTGCTGCTGATGTCCACTCACACCCTGAAACCCTGCAGGGAGGGGCAGAGCCTCAGATGACAGCTCAGAAGGCAGCAGCAAGGAGTTCGGGGAGGAGGATGATGATGAAGAAGGAAATTACGAAGTGGAGGAGGACGAGGAGGAAGAGCTGGAAGAGGACAGCGAGTCAGAGGGTGAGTGGGGAGTCCCTGACCTGAACCTGGGGCACAGGGGCACGGGGTAAAAACCCTGTCCTTGCTGGAGAGCTCCCAAATTCCCCTTGGTGTCCCTGCCCCAGGGGGGGCACCGGGGCTCCTGTTCCTGCCCCAGGGGGGCACTTTGGGCTCCTGTTCCTGCCCCAGGGGGGCACTTTGGGCTCCTGTGCCCCCCCAGGCACAGCTGCTGTGCCCAGCCCTGCAGGGCTCTCCAGGATGAGTTAATGAGTGCCTGGCATTAATCACTGACCCTGTCCCTCTCCCCAGCAGAGGCAGGCAGGGAAGGAGCCCAGCATGCCCAGCATGCCCAGCGTGCCCAGCAGAGGAGGAGCTGCCCCCGGGGCCTGTCCCGCTCGGACCTGCAGCAGCTGGCACAGGGAGGGGATGATCTCGTGCAGGACCTGGAGTTTTCTGATGAGGACTGAGCACCCCAGGCCTGTCCAGCCTGAGCCCTGCTGCACCTGGAGCTGCTGTCAGAGCCAGGAGCACAGGTGGGACCAGCCCCAGAGCCACAACTTGGACTGTTCAACTCAATTTGGACTTCTCCAGCTTTTTCTACCAGTTCTGCTTTTGGTACCAATAAACCCGAGGCCAAGTCAAGGCCAGTACAAACTCTCAGCAGAGGGAATAAAAGCCCATTAAAATCTGCTTTCAATAGCACAGGGTTCCCTTCCAGCTCCTGCTGACTGAGCTGAGCAAGGCCAGGGCGAGGGTTTTGTCCAAGGTTCCCCTCTCTGCCCCAGCAGCCACCCCAGATTTTGCTCTTCACCAAACCCTCCTGGTGCCCAGAATGCCTTAAGGACTGCAGAGACTCTGCCAGAGCTTTGCAGCTTCCCTGGAAGCCTTGATCAGTTCAAGCTGCCCCAAGTGTGCTGCAGAAGGAAACTTTAAATTTATGTTTCTTGGTTTGGGGACGTGCAGGCTTGAAGGAATAAGGAAAGGCAAAATTGATAATGTAGAAACACTGCCCAGGTGAGAACTGCACCACCTAAACTATAAAGAAAAAATTTTCACATTGGAAAAGATTTTAACTTACCTGTTCTTCCCAAAGAGAAAAAGGAATTCCCTTTTTGTCCTGGCTCTAACTTGGCCTGGATGGGATTCCAGGCAGGAATGTGGCAGCTCTGCTGCACCTGTGGGGAGGCACCTGGCCCAGGTGGGCACCCAGGAAAGGAAGGACAGAGACTGCTTGGGTAAAGCCAGGTACCATCTGTAAATTAAGTGTTTTTCTTTTTTATTTAAACTGATTGCTGGAAAGCATTTTTATTGTGATGTGATGGATAATGAATTTTTTTCCTTTTTTTACAATATAAAGAAGCTAAAGTACCACCAAAGCTATTCTGTAAGAAAAACGGCAGCACGTGCAACGTTTAAACAAAAAACAAACCCAAAAAATAAAAATGGGATTGGGGGGAGGGGAGAGAGAGAGAGAAAAGTACCACATGTGATTGTTGCTCACAACTGTACAAGTCACAGGAGGTCACCCCCAGCAGTTCCCAGCTCATTCACAGTAGTAAAAACTCTGCCCATTGCTTCAGCCTGGCCCCCTCCCCTGCAGCCAGGGCTGGGGGCCCAGGGCTCGCTCTGGTGGTCCCCAGCAGCCAGATGTGCACTGATCCACCTCTGGACAAGGCTGCAGACAAACCCCCCCAGCTGCAGGAGGAGCCTGGGGCAGCCGGGCTGGAGCCTCCCCCAGAGCACGGGCTGCCCCTGGAACCAAACATCCCAGGGGAATCAATGCACCCCTGCAGGGCTGGGCACTGCCAGCCCCTGTGCCAGGGCAGGGTGGCTCTGTACCATCCGCACGAAGTAAACATGGACGGGAACTTGCCTTTTGTCCTTTTTTTGTCCTTTTTTTTTGTCTTTTTATCTTTTTTGTCTGTCTTTGGTATTGTTTTCAAAGTTGCTAGAGATGCATAGAACACCTGAATGAGGAAGTGAGCCCAGTCTGGGGGAGGAGGAGAGCTTGCCTGGGGTGGCTGTGGATGGGAGTTTTTGCTCTGAGTACCGGCGGGAGCAGCAGAGCCCCTTCCCCTCCCCGTGGAGGCACAGCCCCGAGTTCCTGAAGGCAGAGCAGCCTGTCCATGCCTCCTGTGCAGGGCTCCCCAGCTCCACTGAGCAGTGTGGAAGGAACAGGAATGCTGCCTCCATCCTCCAGCATCCTTCTCTTCACTTGGCGTCGTCCCACGACAACATCTTTGGATCATTTTCCTTCCTTCCCTTTCAATCTTTTTTTTTTTTTCACAGTTCAGAAATCTCCGTGGTTCTTCTTTTATTTTCCCCAAACAAATTAAAAAAAGCAAACGCATCCAAAATAAAAAATAACAACCCAAAAAAAGAGAGAACGTTCCTGCGGTGCGGGGCGCGGGTCCGGCCCCGTTAGGACGGGGGTTTGGTGGTGTCGCTGAGCAGGGCAGGGTTCCCGTTCTCCTGCTTCGGGGAGCCCCGGCTGGGCGCGACGGCGCCGCCGAAGGGCGAGGCCACGCTGCCGGTGGAGGCCGGGCGGAGCTCGCCCGGGGCCGCCTCCCGCTCCGGGGGCCGCAGCCCCGGCGGCTGCAGCGGCAGCGCCAGCGGGAACCCGGCCATGCACAGCACCCGGCCCAGGCGCTTGGCCACCTGCGGGAAACGGGACAGGAACACGGCTCAGGGTGGTGGAACACAGCTCAGGGTGGTGGAACACGGCCCGGGGACAGGAACACGGCTCAGGGTGGTGGAACACGGCCCGGGGACAGGAACACGGCTCAGGGTGGTGGAACACGGCAGGATGGGGACAGGAACACGGCTGAGGGGTGGGTGAGGGCAGCAGGGGGCAATGGCAGCCAGGGGTGCCCCCGGGGTGTGCAGGACGCCGGGTTTGGGCTCAGCCCCAAGGGTTCTCCCATCCCTGGCTGTGTGCAAAGCCAGCCTGGACACGGCTTGGAGCACCCTGGGACGGTGAAAGTGTCCCTGCCCATGGCAGGGCTGGCACAGGATGGGACTGATGCTCTATGGAAATCACTGGAATGGAGCAATCCCGTTCCCAGTGCACCTGAAAACCAGAGCAGGGAAGGTTTCCTCCTCTCCTTTCCTCAAGGATTCTGTCCTGCAGTCCTGCTCCTGTTCCTGGGCACTGCTGGAGCCCCAGGTCTGCCCTGGGTGTGCTGGGACAGCCCAGCTGAGGGGCCCTGGCTCATCCCTGCCCTCTTACCCACGGACACTTCAGCAGGACCCTGCTCTCCCTCTGCCCAGGGCACAGCACTGCAGGAATTGCTCTTCAAAGGGCCAAGGCAGGGAGGGAAAATAAAACTGCTGAACCTCTCCCTCCTGCAGCAGCTCCTGCCTCCCTCCCAGCACGGGCCAAAGGCCCCACAGCCTCCCAGCACCTCCACAGCTGCTTCCCATTTGAGCTTAAACAAAACCAGGACCCAGACAAGTGGGACATTATTCAGGGAGCAGCATCAGGGCTCTGCTCCCCCCATGCAACCCCCAGCTCTGCCTGGTTATACAACTTTAAACACTTTTGATGAAACTGAAGGAATTTTTCAAGCTCGTATCTCACAGTCCCCCCGCCCCAAGCCCCATCTCTGAGCTGTTCAGGGCTCTCTTGTTTTTTAAGGAACATAAGAGTTTTATTTCCTCCTGAATTGACCCACGGGGAACAATTGCCCACAGACCCTTTTTACGAGCCCCCTCATAAACAGGGAGGGCTGCAGGGAAAGCAGTGAAGCCTCTCATTGTTCCAAGGCAGCAGGAGCAGCGTGGGCACTGCCACAGCCCCTGCAGGACACAACCTGGGCACACAGCACAGCACAGCACTGCCAGGAGGATTTCCCACCCTCAGAGGGAAAGGATCCAGCAGAGATGCTCTGGGTGTGAGTCCCTGAGAGGAGGAGGAATGAAACTGCTGTGGCTGGAACCAGCCCATGGGAGAGCTTCCCACTGCATCCCTGAGATTCCCTCACTGCATCCCTGTGACTCCCTCACTGCTGCATCCCTGTGATTCCCTCACTGCATCCCTGTTATCCCCTCACTGCATCCCTGTGCTTCCCTCACTGCATCCCTGTGATTCCCTCCCACCCCTCATCCTGGACTATTTATTTCTGCCCCTGGGCAGGGAATTCTGTCAGTGGTTTCTCCCTCAAACAGCTGTGACAGCTTCCAGGTGAGGCTGTGGAACATTTTCAAGGACAAATAAAGCGTTCTGGAAACAGAATTGCAACTGAATTATTGCTGAATAAATGACATCCCATAAACCACATTTGTGGACACCCCAGGGGCAGCTGCACCTGTTCTGGGAGAGGAGATTCTCCTACCTGTGACCTGATCTTCAGGGCAGGTCCCAGCTTGAGCCCCATGTTGTTCAGTAAGTGCTCTTCTGTCAGGAGGGGCAGGGTCTCCCCATCGATGGCCTGCTCTCGGAATACCTGAGGGGACACACCCAGGGCACACCTGAGCCACCTGTGCTGCCCTGGCACCCTGGAAAAGGTGAACTCACAGCCCCTCAGCCTGGATTTATCCCCCAGGGGTGTTTCCAGCCCTGGAGCCAAGGGGATTTTTATTGCAAAGAGCTGCTGCTCTTGGAGCCAGCACAACTCACTGCAGCCATTCCCTTCCCCTCCTCTGCAGGAGCCAAAACCCTCCCTGAAACACTCCACAAGAATTCTGGACTGGGGAAAAGCATCCCCTGGGGTGTCCCCCAGCTCTAGTGCAGAGACAAAGCTGAATCCCAGCCAGGCTGGGGCAACTCTGAGTTGTGCTGGAGTTCCCTGAGCTGTGGTTCTGGGATCACAGCATTCCAGGGAATTCTGCAGGGCTCTCCTGGTTCTGGGATCACAGCATTCCAGGGAATCCTGCAGGGCTCTCCTGGTTCTGGAACCACAGCATTCCAGGGAATCCTGCAGGGCTCTCCTGGTTCTGGGATCACAGCGTTCCAGGGAATTTTCCAGCATTCTCCTGGTTCTGGAACCACAGCATTCCAGGGAATCCTGCAGGGCTCTCCTGGTTCTGGAATCACAGCACTCCAGGGATTTTCCAGCGTTCTCCTGGTTCTGGATGTGGAGCATTCCAGGGAAGCTCCCAGCCCCATCCCACACCCTGGCTGGCAGCAGGCTCAGCAATCCATGAGGATAAAAGCCAGGAAGGCCCTCGGGGCTCTGAGGTGCAGCTCCCAGGAGGGACCAGCCCGGCTGGGGGGGATCAGGACCCCCGGGGAAGGAGGATGTTCCCCCAGACCCTCTGGGCTCACCTGAGTGTACTCAGTGCAGCCAGCCAGGCTGGACACGAAGCTGCAGACGTCCTCCACCGTCCATTTGCTGATGTCCTCCAGCGCTGGGCTCTCCTCCCCATCCAGGAACAGACCTCCCATGGTGCCTGGGGGGTGGGAAGGAGGGCAGGAGAAAGGAACATAAATAATTAAAATCCCACACGGACAACAAGCAGCCTGCAATCTGAATATTTGTCTCCAGCCACACATTCATCTTTAATGACCTGTCAATTAAAGCTCTGGGCAGGGTCAATTCACAGGCCTCTTCCTGCTGGAGGTCCCCGGCTGGGGGAGGGAAGGAAAAATCCCAGCTAATGCATTTCATGTGTTCAATGCTGCTCAGCTGCGGGGGAAGCAGGGAGGGCAGCCCGGAGCCTGCGGGGTTTGTGCACAGGAGCACAGAGCTCTGCCTGCCCCGGGGCTCTGAACTGCCCCGATCCTGGAACGCAGCGACAACAGGGAGATCCTGCTGATTGCCAGGGCTGGGAATGACAACAGGGAGAACCTGCTGCTCTGGGATGGTAACAGGATCACTGGGGAGCTCCTGCTGCTCTGGGATGGTAACAGGGATCACTGGGGAGCTCCTGCTGCTCTGGGATGGTAACAGGATCACTGGGGAGCTCCTGCTGCTTTGGGATAGCACCAGGGATCACTGGGGAGCTCCTGTCCCCCTGGAATGGCACCAGGGATCATAGGGGAGCTCCTGCTGCTTTGGGATGGTAACAGGGATCACTGGGGAGCTCCTGTCCCCCTGGAATGGCACCAGGGATCACTGGGGAGCTCCTGCTGCTCTGGGATGGTAACAGGGATCACTGGGGAGCTCCTGTCCCCCTGGAATGGCACCAGGGATCACTGGGGAGCTCCTGCCCCTTTGGGATGGCACCAGGGATCACTGGGGAGCTCCTGTCCCCCTGGAATGGCACCAGGGATCACTGGGGAGCTCCTGCTCCTCCCCAGAGCTCGAGTTCCACCCTGCCCATCCTGAGCTGTGCCCTGTCCCTGTCACACAGAGGGTGTCACACAGGGTGTGACAGTGGCTCCCAGGGGCTGGGCAGCCCCCCCGGCCCTGCAGCCTGACAGAACACTCAGAGAAATCCCAAAGGGAGCCAGGGACAGGCACAGGGGGTGGAAATGGGGACAGGAACACTCAGGGAGCTCAGAGCTGCTGTGGGGGAAAGGTGAGGACACAGAACAAACCAAATCCCACAGAACAAACCAAATCCCACAAACCAAACCAAATCCCACAGAACAAACCAAATCCCACAGAACAAACCAAATCCCACAGACCAAACCAAATCCCACAGACCAAACCAAATCCCACAAACCAAATCCCACAGACCAAACCAAATCCCACAGACCAAACCAAATCCCACAGAACAAACCAAATCCCACAAAATGCCTCTTTAGGGTGGGGAAAGCCAACACCAAGCCCTGGAACTGGCTGCTGGGGGTGTTGGGAGCAGCAGAGCACGAGGACTTTACAGGGATGAGAACATCCAGGATTCTCAGGCAGGGAAAGAGTTTATGAGGGGTATGAGCTGCTCTGCTCAGTGCATGGAGAACGGAATTGCCAGGAGAAAAATATTTCTCCCAGGAGCCTGTCATGACAAAATGATCTGTCCTGTGGGCTTGGGGCTTCTCCCTGGTGGGTTAGATGGATATAACCCTTGCTCCTGCTCACAGCTGTGGAACAGCACAAGGGAAAAACAGATAAAATAAAGCCAGGGAGGGGGCACAGGCCAGGGAGCAGCCAATTCCCTGGGGAATACCCCAGGGCTGAGGGAACAGGCAGGGAAAGGGGCACAGCCACACACAGGGCCCCACAGGCTCCCTGCAGAGCCTCCAGCACACCCAGGGAGGCAGGGAAAGCTCAGGGTCTGCAGGGGAAGTTCTGGTGCCAGGGAGATGCCCTAAAGCAGCACAGCCTGCCCAGGGAGCAGGCAGAGCCCCTGCAGCCATTTCCACCCATCTCCCTTCCCCATCTCCTGCCCCCCTGGCTGTCCTGCAGCTGCAGCCCTCAGCCTGGGCAGGGGACAGCTGTGCTCACCAGAGCCACAGCACCCTGTGACCCTGGCACAGCACCCTGTGATCCTGGCACAGCACCCTGTGATCCTGGCACAGCACCCTGTGATCCATGGCACAATCACAGCACCCTGTGATCCTGGCACAGCACCCTGTGACCCTGGCACAGCACCCTGTGATCCTGGCACAGCCCCAGCACCCTGCACAGCTCAGGGTGATCCGTGTCACAGCCACAGTCACACAGGGGCAGCCCCAGAGCCCCTGGAGCTCTCCAAGGCTCCCCACAGCCCAGAGGGGGCTCTCAGGAAGAGGCCTTGGACCAGAGGAGCCCCACTGGTCCCTCCTGGGGTTCTGTGGTGGCTGCTGCCCCTGCCAGCTGTGCCCGTGCCTCTGGAGCAGCACAGGGCTGCGTTAATTGCTCTCCAGACTGCAATCAATAGAAGGATTTCAGCCTCCTGCACACTCCATCCTTCACCTCTTCCAGAGGACGGGGCTGCAGAGGGCCCTGCGAGGAGGAGGAGGAGGAGGCTGAAACCTTGAGGAGATGAGGTCATCGAGCCACAGCCCCAAAAGCAGCTCTGGGAATGGAGCTGGCACTGCAGGGACAGAGCAGGGACAGGGCAGGGACAGGGCAGGGATAGAAGGGACAGACAGAGCAGGGACAGACAGAGCAGGGACAAAAAGGACAAGGGACAGACAGAGCAGCTCCTCCTCCTCCGACTGCCCCAGACTCGCTGTCCTTCTCAGCTGGGTGCTTCTCCCCTCTCCTCTCCTGCCTCCAGCTCTCCCTGCCTTGGCTGGGTGGTTATTCCATGGCTCCAGTCTCCAGGCTGGGGTACAGCCTCCCATCCCTGCTGAGGGAGCAGTCCCTGTGCGCTAAGGGGCTCAGGAATCCTGTGGCACAGGGGTTCGGGTGGGTGCAGCCCTGCCTGCCTGCCCTGGGGTGCTGTGTGCTGCCCCAGAGCCACAGAACACATCTGTCACCACCCCAGGATGGCTGCAGCCCCTGGATCCACACAACCCTCCACATTTCAGCTGCTGAACTCCCACCTCCAGCCCTGGGGCCGCATCCTCCACACCCCCCTGTCCTCCCGAGGCTCTGCAGGTGGGAGGATTTGCTCTGGAGCAGCACAGACCCTCGGGGAAAGCAGCCCCACGCTGGGTGAAACCAGCCAGAAGCCAAAGAGCCCTCAGGAAGAGACCCCCAGCCCTGGCACAGGCTGCACGAGCCAGGGGAGGAGAGCAGGGAAAGCCAGCCTGGAGCTGTGCCGCTGATATAAATCCAAAGTGATAATAATAAATGGGCTATTACAGCATCTCACACACTGTGGGGAGGGAGGGAGGGCAGCCAGCCCAGCCCAGGCTCCCCGCAGAGCCAGGAGCACCACGAGCCCAGCCCAGCCCTCCCCAATGGCCGGGAGGAAAAGGCTCCTGCGAGCAAGGCCGGGCAGCCCGAGGCAGCAGAGCATCCACCACATCCCTCATCCCATCCCGGCCACCTGCCTGCGCTGCAAAATCGCTTCCTCCTGGCTGGCCGGGAGGCAGCGTCAATGAGGGACGGGCAGCGCGCTCACAGGCGGCTCCTGGCGTGGGGAGCGGCTCGGCACGGCACGGCATGGCATGGCATGGCACAGCTCGGCATGGCACGGCTCGGCTTGGCATGGCATAGCTTGGCACGGCATGGCATGGCACAGCTCCCCTCCCCGTGTGCCCTGCCTCCTGCTAATTGCCCTGCCAGGTAATTAGCTGGGGCATGTTTGGGTTCTTGGCTGGGCTGGCAGGGCTCCCTGGCTGTGAGAGCCCCTTTGTGCCACCCCCAGCCTCTGTCAGGGCTGGCAGTGACCTCCCTGTCTGTCTGTCTGTCTGTCTGTGCCACCCAGCACAGCTCTCCCAGGGCCTGTGACACAGAGAGGCACCACAAAGAGCCCCTGCCCTGGCAAAGAGCACCTGGAAACCAGGCTGGAAAAGCCTCCAAGGCCATTAAATCCAACCTTTGCCCAATGCCCACCTGGTCCCCAGCTCAAAGCACCACGTCCATCCTTCCTGGCCACCTCCAGGGATGGTGATACCAGGGATGGTGACACCTCCCTGGGCAGCCCTTCCAGTGTCCAACCACCCTTTCCACGCACAAACTCTTCCTTTAGAGACAAGAGAACCTCACAAAGCAACCGCAACCACAACCACGAGCAGGAAGCATTCCAGCCCTGCCAAACCCACCCCTGCCCCAGCCCAGCACGTCCCCAGCCTCACCTGCATGGAAGTAGGGGCTCATGGTGTAGGGGAAGCCGAAGGGCAGCGGCTGTGGCGCGGGCAGGGAGGCTGGAGGCAGGTATTTCACCTCGGCCTTGCCCATGGCGGGCCCCAGCAGGTGGCTGGGGGACTCGGCGCTGGAGGAGCCGCAGGGCACCGCGCCGGGCGCCGCGCCCGCCTCGCCCGGCTCCTTGGCCCCCTCACAGGCCTTGCCCGGCCCGCCGTCCTTGCCATCCTTCAGCTCCGCCGCCGCGCCGCCCTCGCCCTTCAGCCCCTCGGCCTTGTCCTCGCCGTCGCTCTCCGAGTCCTTCATCTCCTCATCGTTACAGTCCTGGGCGCCGTCCCGGCCCGGCCGCGCCTCGCGGGGCTCGCCGGGGCCCTGCGGCTCGGCCCGCGGCTGCGAGGGGCCCTTGCGGCCCGCCCGGCGCGGCTGCTCCTTGGGCGGGGTGGCGGCGCCGCCGGCGCTCAGCGACAGCAGCGGGGCGTTGTTGTGGCGCAGCACCAGCATGGCGTTGCGGCGGGACAGCTCGTCCCGCAGCGCCTGGCCCTCGGGGACATCGTGCACGCTGCGCAGCGCGGGGTGGTCCGGGGGCAGCCCCGGGTGCAGGCTCAGCGGGTCCGCGGCCAGCAGCCTCTGCCGGTGCAGGTTCTCCAGCTCCTTCTGGCGGATCAGCTCGGCCGACATCTCCAGCCTGCGTGGGGAAAGCGGATTGTGGTGGGGAGTTGGAAGAACATGGTCCCACCCAGCCCTGCAGGAGTGAGGTGTCACCTCCACACCTGCCCAACATCTCCAGCCTGCGTGGGGAGAGCGGATTGTGGTGGGGAGTTGGAAGAACATGGTCCCAACCCAGCCCTGCAGGAGTGAGGTGTCACCTCCACACCTGCCCAACATCTTCAGCCTGTGTGAGGATTTTGGTGGGGAGCTGGAAGAACATGGTGCCACCCAGCCCTGCAGGAGTGAGGTGTCACCTCCACACCTGCACAGGCCTCACGGGGACCCTGCTGTGCCATGCCCACCCAGCTCACCCCACAGCAGGACAAACCCAGCCCTTTCCACTCCTACCTGGCCAGGTTTTGCTTCCGTAGCATCTCCTGCTGCCGTGCAAACATCTCTGCCTGTGCCGGCTGGAGGAACCCGTAACCTGGGCAGGGAGAACACTGCGGGTTATTCCTGTCAGCACTGACCCAGCTCCCCAGGGGGAAAAAGGACACCTGAGTGCTGCTTTTTATTCCAGAGCCCAGCCATCCCCCTCACTGCCATGGCAGGAACACAGGGCCAGGAAGAGCAGCCAAGGAATCTGCTCCTCTGGCTGCAGAGGCAGGGGGAAGTTGGCACAGCAGCCATGGGAGACACAGAAAATGTGTGTGGCTGCAGGACAGACTGTCCCAGGCTGCCCCTCTGCCCTGCCCTGGTGTCACCTGGGCGCTCACCTGGTGTCTGGCACAGTGCTGAAGGCACCCCGAGGAAGGGAGGTCTCAAGTGGGGCCCCAGGGCGATGTGGGGAGCGTTCTGGGGCGACAGCAGAGGCGGTGGGTGGGAGATCTCCCTGCAGGAATCACAAAATAAAGCTCTGTTGAAAACCTGGAGGCTCCGAAGGGCTCAGGAAGAACATCTTGGCTGCAGATGAGCTGCATCCTGCCCCAGAGGCTCTCTCTGCCTCTTCACCCTCATGCAGAGCTTCTAAAGTGGAGAGAAAAAAGCAAAAAGAGCAGAACCAAAAGGGGAACAAAGCAGCCAGGGCTCCACAGGTCCCACACATTTGCTACCTTTGCTCCTGTGGCCTTTCAGCCAGGCTGTCCAAAGGATTTTCCCGGGCAGCTTAAAGGGGAGGGCTGAGGATGCTCCATCTGCCCCTCCCTCACCACATTTGGCTTTCTGCCTCCAGTACCTCACACCTGAGAAGGAATTCTGTGCTTGGGGAGTAGGTTTGGGAAGATCTGAAAGCATCACTGGCTTGCCTTGCAAAAAACCCCTGTCCTAGCTGGGCTAAGGGATGACCTTTAATCGTGGAGAGGAAAGCTGAAGTGAGGCAGAGGAAAATACAGACAGGAGAGGGATGTGAGCAGGAAGGGCAATGGGGAAGGAATCCTGCTGGAGCCAGGCAGAATGGGCAGAGCAGATGCCAGGGGCTGGGCAAGCTCAGAGAGGCAGGACTGGGTGGTGGGAAGGGGACAATCCTGGAGAGAGGCAGGGAGCACTTGCAGCAGCAGGGAAGGCAGGGGGAAAAAACGGCAGGAAGGGAATAGGAGCCAAGGTCTCTTCCATTAGTCAAATCTGCCCTGGGAGCCTGCAAGCAAATCTGCTTTCCGGCTGCACGTCTCTTAATTCCTTTTGATGGCCACTTACAACATTATTACCTTCAGCAGGGCATCCAGAGGCACAGCCAAGTGCCGGGCCGTTTATTTTCATTTTACAGTATCTCCCTGGAAAAATCTGCTCTGGGAGAGGCTGGAGGCCAAGGCACAGGGAGGCAGAAGGTGCCTGGGACTTTGCAACAAACACAGCACATGCAGAGGCACTGCTGTGGGGGGATAACAACGGGAGCATCCTGGCCACCCATGGATCAGATTGTGAGTATGGATCAGATTGTGGGCACGGATCAGGTCATGGGCATGGATCAGATTGTGGGTATGGATAGTTCATGGGAATGGATCAGATTGTGGGAATGGATCCATGGGCATGGATAGCTCATGGAAATGGATAAGATCATGGAAATGGATCAGCTCAAGGGAATGGATCACTTCATGGGAATGGATCAGGTCATGGGCATGGATCAGATAATGGGAATGGATCAGATCATGGGTATGGATAGCTCATGGAAATGGATCAGCTCGTGGGCATGGACAGCTGATAGGAATGGATCAGCTCATGGCCATGGATCAGCTCATGGGAATGGATCAGACTGTGTCCATGGATCAGTTCATGAGAATGGATCAGCTCATGGCCATGGACAGCTCATGGCCAGCCGACCAAGGACTCCTGGGCACACAGTGGGTGAGGAGAGCCCTTCCCAGCTCCGCTTTGCCCCATTCTGTGCATCCACACCGACCTGGCTGCGCTCCCCTCCCCAGTCCCTGTACTCCCGGTGCCCACGGCCCCCTCCCCGCCTGCCGTCCCCGTGGCCTCTCCCGGCTCCGTCCCCCTCCTCCCCGGCTCTGCCCTAACCCAATTGCGGCCCCGGCGGTGTCTGGAGCGCGGCGCGGATCGATGGCGGCTGCTGCAATGTTAATGCCGCCCGCGCGCCGCTGGCAGCTCCAATTAATCTCAGGTAACGCCGCGCTCGACCTTCGCCTCCGAGCCGGGGCAGCAGCCAAGCGATGCTTATGTAATTACACCGTGAAGTGTGTAATCACCTGCCCTAATCCCCGAGGCCTCGCAATTAGCCGGGGCCGCGGTCGCCGGGCTGCCAAGTGCTGCTGCCACCCGGGCCGGCCCCGCGGATGAATGAGGGACAATTAAAGCGGCGTGACGGGGGCTCCGAGGTGTCCGCTCGATCGTAATTAGCTGTAATCACGGCGAGACGAGCCTGGCAGACGTGCTGGTCGTTTTATAAGAAGCAATTTAGGAAATCAAGTCGCTGTTAACCATCGCGTGGCCGTGCCCTCCTTCCCCCGGGTGCTGCGGGACAGCCGGGCTGCCCGTGGAGAGCCCAAAAACAAAGGAGCTCCTTGGGGGGTGCCAGTCTGTGCCCAGGAAGCAGAGGGTGGATGGGAGCAGGGCTGCGAGCTGGAGAAGGAGAGGTTTTCCCTTGGTGGCAGCCCAGTGCCCATCCCGGGTTGTTTTGATGCTTTCATGTCGTGCTACAGGGCACGACTTTGATCCCTGAGGAATTCACATCTGCTCCAGACTCTGCAGTTCATTCCCTCAGAGCTCCCCTGCCTTCCTGGGCCAGGCAGAGCCCTGGGGAGCCCCTCAGCTGTGTGGCACGAGGCACAGACCCTCTGTGCCACCCCACAGAGCCACCCACGGGCACAGAACCTGTCGGAGCCTGCCCTGCTCCCTGCCAGCCCCTCTGCCCCATCCCTGGCACGGGGAGCTGGCCCAGGAGAGAGGCAGCAGCACCAGGCTGTGCCCTGGCACAGGGCTGGGCACCCTCCCAGCCAGCTGGCAAAAGAACTGGCAAGGCCAGAGCACAAAACCCCTGAGACCTCAACAAAGGCTGCTGTGACTTCAGCCAGGTGTGCAGCAAACACTGATCCTGCATCCCCTCCCAGGTACCTGCCAGCCTTAGATCCCCCAGCAAATTCCTTCCTCCTCTTCCTCCACGGCTCAGTCAGAACGGCAGTGCCCTGCTCTGAGGAGGTGAATTTAGCCCCTGGCAATTACATCTGATAAGCCTTGTCCTTCCCTGGAAGAGAGCAATTCTGTGCTGCTCACATCCCTCCCCGGCCCCCTTTTCCTTTCCCCCCCTGAAATGCCAGCTGGAGGCTTGTGAGCAGGGTATTAGGGGATTTGCACTGCACGCTGCTAAATTTGATATGTCCTTTAACAGGAGACAAATGGTTCGCAAGGCTTAAAAAGTATCGACTTTTCTTTAACAATAAGCACTAATGGCCTTCAAATAATCAATATTTAAAGTCATTATGGGGTTACACATTATACTGTTAAAACCAAGGCTTTCACTTTAACCCCATCATATCCTCCCAGGCTGGAGCAGAGCTCCCCCCTGGCTCGAGCCAGGCTCTGGGGGAAGGCTCAGAGCACAGGCTGTGACTGGAGATGTGAGAGGGTCAGGAAATGCAGATTGAAACCGGCAAGGCATGGAAATAAATTTAGAACGGATGGAAGAAGAGGGGAAGGGAGGGGGGGAAAGAATGCATGAAAGCTCTGCTTTCTTCTGCTCTGCATTTGATAGGAAGAGACACTTTAAACCCGAGGTAACAGGCAGGAGGCACAGAGCTCCTGGCTGCTCTGCCATCCCCAGACACTGCCAGCAAGGGAGAATAAATAAAATCAAAGGCCTTGCTAGAAATGCTGTTGGGATTTCCAGGCAGGAAAAGAACATGTGCTGGCACTGCAGAGGGGCTGCTTTGTGCTGCCCCTCAAAATCCAGACTGCTGCTGAAACCAGCCTGGTTAAACCAGGGCAAGCTCCTTGGCCTTTGCCCTGCAGCACCTTCAGCCAGGTGGGAACCAGGGAGGAGGGATCCTGGCAGGGCAAAAATCAGAACATCAGAGCCTTCAGAGAGGAGAGCAGGACACAGGGCTGGGGTGGGTGAGAGCAGGAGAGAGATGGTGCCCTCAGAGGGCAGGAGGGGTGCCCACAGAGGGCAGGAGCTGAGCCCACAGAGGGCAGGAGATGGTGCCCACAGAGGGCAGGAGATGGTGCCCACAGAGGGCAGGGGCTGAGCCCACAGAGGGCAGGAGAGGGTGCCCACAGAGGGCAGGAGATGGTGCCC
>JAWWLW010000078.1:6890852-6912264 GCA_035041385.1 Myiothlypis coronata
GTGCCCTCAGAGGGCAGGAGGGGTGCCCACAGAGGGCAGGAGCTGAGCCCACAGAGGGCAGGAGCTGAGCCCACAGAGGGCAGGAGGTGGTGCCCACAGAGGGCAGGAGATGGTGCCCACAGAGGGCAGGAGATGGTGCCCACAGAGGGCAGGAGATGGTGCCCACAGAGGGCAGGAGCTGAGCCCACAGAGCCAGCAGGAAAAGGAAAACCTCCCCAGAGCAGGGGGGAGGAATGAGGCGGTGAAGAACAAACCGTAGCAGCAGCAGATGGCAGGAAGGCAATCCAAGAAGCCAGGCTGGGTATTTTGGGCACATCTCGGCTCAGAGGAAGCCTCTGGCTGGGGCAGGGTGTCTGTCAGCCCCGGCAGGGGAGGCAGGGGTGCCTCTCTCAGGCTCCCAGCCCAGCTCAGTCCTGCCAAGGGGCTGGGCTAACCAGGACCCCGGGCTGGGGGTGCTGCTGGCACCTCAGCCTGGCACATCCCGTGTTCCTGGCACTCCTGCTGCCTCCCCCGGCTCTGGGGGATGAGCTGTGCTCGCCCTGCCTGCTCAGAGCCTCTCTGCTTGTGCCAACACCTGCCCCAGCACCTGCCTGGCTCTGGACCCCCAGACCCCACAGCTCACCCTGCAGGCACAAAAACCAACTCCCAACAGCTGCCAGCATAGAAAAATGCACCAAACACAGCCAAGGAGCTTCACATCCGTGAGCAGAGAGTCCAGCACAAAAACCCAGCCCTGCCCCAGCTCCTCTCCAGCTCACCCAGCCCTGCCCCAGCTCCTCTCCAACCCCTTCTCTGTGCAGGCCATGAGAGATTTTCCCCTCAAGAGGAATTTTTCCCCACGCAGAGAGAAGCAGGGATGAGCACCTCGGGGAGGAACACGCCGGGCTGAAGGAGCCCAGCAGAACTTTGCCAACAAAGCCTGGAGGCAGCAGCCAAGGAGCAGCATCCCAGCAGCTCTGCAGGGTACAGCCACCTGCCAGCCCTGCAGGAGAGGCAGCAGCGTGCAGATGGAAGAGCTCCAGGCTGGAGTGGTGACAGTGGCACCTTTCAGTTGTACCCTCTCCTCTTCCAAGTCTTTTTATAACACCGAACTCAAAGCGTCTTCCCCAACAGACCACCAGGCCCTGGCATCCCAGCTGAATCCATCTCCAAAGGATCCAGGAAACCAAAACCACGAAACCAAATGAATTCTCCACCAGACTGTGCCTTGGCTCTGCTTTTGGCAAGATGCCTCAGTTCCACTGACTGACTCCAGGGAGCAAAGAGACAAAGGGATCACTCTGCCACAGCCACGACCTTGGCCCAAGAAAATCCATATCCGTGTGTTTGTGTGCCTCACCCCACAAACCCAAACTCCCAGCCCCTTTCTGACCAGCAAAGATGCAATTATTAATTAATGAATGGCACCCCTGGACCTCCCCACGCTTAGCCCACCCTCCCACAGCAGCACCTCCCCGTGAACAGCCTCCAATTAATTAATAATTAATTAATTAATGGCACCCCTGGATTTATCTGGATACGCCCATGCTCAGCCTACCCCTCCTACAGCAGCCTACACCTCCCCATGAACAGCCTCCAATTAATTAATAATTAATTAATTGATGGCACCCTTGGGTTTATCTGGACATCCCCATGAGCAGCCCCCAATTAATTAATAATTAATTAATGGCACCCCTAGGTTCATCTGGATACCCTCATGCTCAGCCTACCTCTCCTACAGCAGCACCTCCCCATGAACAGCCTCCAACTAATTAATAATTAATTAATTAATGGCACCCTTGGGTTTATCTGGACATCCCCATGAGCAGCCCCCAATTAATTAATAATTAATTAATTAATGGCACCCCTGGGTTTATCTGGACATCCCCATGAGCAGCCCCCAATTAATTAATAATTAATTAATTAATGGCACCCTTGGGTTTATCTGGACATCCCCATGAGCAGCCTCCAATTAATGAATAATCAATTAATTAACGGCAGCCCTGGGTTGATCTGGCCCTCCCCTGAGCAGCCCCCAGCCTCCCGTGGAGCCTCTGCAGCAGCCCCGGGGCCGGGCTGGCTCCTCTCCAGCCCGCACAGCGCTGCAGAGCGCGGCTGCAGGAGGCTCCTCCAGCCCTGCATTCCTCCCAGGTCTGCTCAGGAGCTGCGATTTATGGGCTGGGTTAGCCAAAGTACACGCTGGGGGAGAGAGAGAGGCTTCCAGGGCTGCCCGGCCCTCCACAGTGCAAAGGTGTTGCTGGGAGAGCAGGAAAACCAGACAGGATCTCCAAGGCTGTGAATGGGGGGAAATTCTGGACTCAGCACATCCACGCACACACGGCAGAGCCGACAGTGCAGCCTGCTCTGCCCCCAGCCCGGCACAAAAGCCAAGAGAAGTGGAAATGCCAGAGCCTTTCCCTGCTCATCCCATGGCATCCACAGCCTCTGCATCCCCACAGCCCCCTCGTGTCCCTCCAGCCCTGTCAGGAACGCACACAGCTTTAATTTAATTTCCCTCTGAAGTTCTTGATTGCAGAGGGAATGGTTCGTGGCACAGAGCAAGATAAATGAGCTAGAATTTCCTGGGGGTGGGGGATATCAGCTTTCCAGCACTCCTAGCAGTGGGAGAGGCAAGCTGAGGCTCTTTTCCCTAACAAAGAAAACTTCTTCTCTTTCTGTTCCACCTCAGAGCATTTCTCCTCTCTCATTATCTGGGGATGCTACGAAATGCAAACTTCAACACCTCAACTTGCTCTGTGCCCACAGACAGGTGAGAGTGGCACCTCCAGCACAGGTTTGGGATCATCCCAGCCTGGCAGTCACTCCCCTGGATGTGGATGCAGATCAGCACAGGTAGAGATTCCCCCCTTTCCATAGAGACCCCCCAGAGTGGGGCAGGAGCATCCCCAGCACCTGCACAACCCCCAGAGGAGATGGTCACACCTTGCCCAGGCCAATCAGCTCTGCCCAGCTCAGAATTACACAACCCCAAAGGCTGGAAAAGCCCTCTAAAACCACCGAGTCCAGCCACCGTGGACACCACCATGGTCACCACCAAACCACGTCCCCAGTGCCACATCCACACGCTTTTTGAACACTTCCAGGGATGGTGACTCCCAAACTGCCGATCCCATCCCATCCCACACCCAGCCCAGCCGTGCCAGCCCTCCCGGCCCGGCAATCCCCGCCCCGGGGCCGTGCCCGGTACCTGTCGGGGAAGTGGCTGTCCCTGTGCTGGGGCAGGCCCTGCTTCCTGCGCTGGCTGGACGAGTTGCTGGCCGAGGGGATGTGCGCTTCCATCGCGCCCGGGGTCCGCGCTGCCGCCGCCGCCGCCACCTCCTGCCGCGCCCGGAGCAGATCTGGGGACAGCGGGGAACGGTCAGGAGATGCTGGAACTGCGGCTGGAGCTGCTGCTGGCCGGCCCCGAGCCCGCTCCTCCAGCCCCGGCCCCGCTGGACACACGGACACACACACACACGGACACACACCCGGACCCGCTGTGCCCCGGGGCCGCTCCCGGCCGTGCCCGCAGCCCCCGGGCCACGGCGGCTCCGCTGTCCCCCCTTCCCCGGGGCTGTCCCCCCTTCCCCCGGGCTGTGCCCCCTTCCCCCGGGCTGTCCCCCCCTTTTTGGGGCTGTCCCCTCCTTCCCGGGGCTGTCCCCCCTTCCCGGGGCTGTCCCCCCTTCCCCGCGGCTCGGGGCGGCTCTCGGGCGCCGGGGCGGCGGCGGAGCCCGGCGGGGAGCGGCGGCCCCGGCTCTCACCCCGCGGGGAGCGGCGGCCCCGGTTCCCGGCTCTGAGCGGCCGAGCGGCTCCGGGCGCGATCCGCCCCCGCCGCCCTGGGAGCTCGGCGGCGGAGGAAATTGTGCAACTACGGCAGGGGGGTGGATTTGCGGCTTAATTGCCTTCCTGCCGGAGGGAGGGAGGCAGGGAAGGAGCGGAAAAAAGGGAGGGAAGGATGGCAGGAGGGATGGATGGAAGCGAGGGGAGCGGGCGGAGAGCGAGGCATTCCCCGCGCTCCCTCTCCCGGCCGGCCCCGAGCGGAGCCGCGCTGGCACCTGCCCCGCTCCCGCCGGGGCTACCGGGGCTCTCTGTGCCCGGGACCCCGCGGGGCTCTGCAGCGCTGAACCCGCCCAGGACAAGGAAGGGCCGGGCCCCGAGCCGCTGGGGATGGGGCACAGAAGGGACCCCCCTGCCAGCCCGAGCATGGCACTGCCTGGACACAGCTGCAGGTGAGGAGGAAACGCAGCCCTTGCTCAGCCTGCACTGCCCTGGGAGCATGGCAGGACTGTCACATGTGTCACCCTGCCTGACACCCGTGTCACCCTGCCTGTGTCACCCTGCCTGTGGCACCCTGCCTGTGACATCTGTGACACCCTGCCTGTGTCACCCAGCCTGTGACATTTGTGACACCCAGCCTGTGATAACTGTGTCACCCTGCCTGTGACACCTGTGCAATGACACCTGCACAGCCCCTTCAGTACAGGCCACACGGTGCCCTGGGATGGACAGAGCAGGCAAGGCCAGAGCCACACATGCACACGGCCAAGGAGCCCCAGGTGATGCAGGTACAGCCCCTGTGCCCTGCCCTGGCCTCAGGGAACACAAGTGACATGGACACCTGTGCCAGGCACACTCAGGCTCTCCCAGGGGGCTGCTCTCTGCCAGTGAACCCTCAGGAGCCCCTGAGTGCTGGCATCAGTGTGAAATCCCCTGCACACAGCTCACACCCCACCCCAGAGCCTCTGCTGCCCTTCAGGGGTGCACAGGAAACATCCCCGCAGAGGAAACCTCCCTCACACCATCACCCTGCCACAGGAAACCACAGCACAGCTGGGGAGAGCAGCACGGGCAGATTCACCTCCCTGAGCACAGCCCGGGCAGGATCAGCTCCAGCACTGACCCTCAAAGCCCTCACACCCAGCAGCACACACACCTCTTCCACAGCTGGTCTGTAAAGCTGCAGGAGCGTTGCAAACCCTGCCAATGCCACACTTCCCATCTCTGTGCCTCCCTTTTCCCCATCAGCCTCTTTTCTGCAAATCCCAGCCAGCTCTCCTGGCACCACGATGTGCCCAGCCCAGCCTGAGCTCCATCAATCACAGCATCCAACACTGGTGATGCTCAGGGCTGGAGCCCCGTGCTGAGAACGTTCCTGTTTGTGCTGGCAGCAAGGGGGACACGGGGACAGCAGTGCCCAATTTCTGCCCACATTCCTGCCCCAGACAGGGGACAGCAGTGCCCAATTTCTGCCCACATTCCTGCCCCAGACAGGGGACAGCAGTGCCCAATTTCTGCCCCGGACAGGGGGACAGCAGTGCCCAATTTCTGCCCACATTCCTGCCCCGGACAGGGGGACAGCAGTGCCCAATTTCTGCCCACATTCCTGCCCCAGACAGGGGGACAAACACTGAAACCATTCTGATCTGCACGAGCACGCAAGGAGCAGCCAAACACCATCAGATCACAGAAAAAAAAAACCCGAGAATTCGCCGAGGCAGGCAGACCGTGCAACCTTGCAATGTTTATAAATTAATTATCTGAAAAGCCCAGGTCACTCCTGATTGCCACGGCGGCTGTAATTTAGAGGGCTGGCGTGCAGCCAGCTCCAGGAGCTGCATTGATCCCGAGTGACCGCAACAACCCCCGCTCACAGCCCCTCTCCCCTGCCTCCCCCTCCCGCTGCCCGGGCCCCCCCGAGGAGCTGTTATTTACAATCCCACTCTGACAGTTGGGAAATCAGATTGATTGACAGAGGGACGCTGGCGGATGGAGGTTCCAGGCACGGAGACAGACTGAATTCAGAATGTGGGATGAATGCCACTGGGAGAACGGGGGAGGAGGAGGGGAGGGGGGGGGGGGCTGGAAAGCAATTAAAAAAAAAAGATTTCTAAATTATTAACATTTTTTAAATTATTAATGTTATTGGTGCCTCCGTGTGAGCCCGCAGATAAACTGCGCTTTGTACTGGCACTAATAATTTATAGCCCAAGCACAGCCCTGTGGTGTGGAGACAATCCAAAAATACACCAAGTTTTGTCTTGTCAGTGCTCCCCCAGCCAGTCTGCCTGTGCAGGCTCCTGCTCCCCCCTGCCCACCCCCGAACCCCAGCGTGACCCCCTGACAAATGCTGATGAGGGAATTTAATCATCACCATAAAAACACACCCAGCTCTCAAGGTAATGGGCTCCTCTCGTTATTCTGGGGGCAGCGGGTGACCCAGCTGTCCCCCAGCACACTCCGGAGGGATGGACACGGCCCTGTGGCCAGCAGACACCCAGGGCCAGTGTCTGTCCCAGCCCTGGTGCCACCCCACGCTCTGTGCTGTGCCCAAGCCCTGCCAGGCTCCACTCACAGCTAAATATTCAGTGCCACCCTTTCGTCACCCCTGTCCCTCCCTCTGTGCCTGTTCCCAGGTGCCATCCCGGCCCTGTGGCACACAGCTCTGCCCCTCAGCCACTCCCGAGCTGAGCTTGCAGGGGCTCTGCAGAGCCTGGCACAGCCCAGCCCAGCCCCAGCCACTGCCACCTCCCCACAGGGCCGGGGCAGGTTTGTGTTTGTGCCTTTACTGATAAGCAAATCCTTCCTCCGCAGCAATCCCTTCCTGCCCCCAGAGAAGCCAATCAAATCAAACAGAGTGGAAAAGAAGACAGCCTCTTCATTAACCTAACAAGGAGCCCTGGGGATTCACACTGGGAGCAGAGATCCTCCTGCAGCTCCAGGGATGCTCTGCTGGGGCTGCCGCTGCTCCTGAGGCAGGCAGGACGTGCCAGCCCTGCTCTCTACCTGTGCAGGGATGTTTCACCTGTGCAGGGATGCTCTCTGCCTGTGCAGGGATGTTTCACCTGTGCAGGGATGCTCTCTACCTGTGCAGGGATGTTTCACCTGTGCAGGGATGCTCTGTACCTGTGCAGGGATGCTCTGTACCTGTGCAGGGATGCTCTCTGCCTGTGCAGGGATGCTCTCTGCCTGTGCAGGGATGCTCTCTGCCTGTGCAGGGATGCTCTCTACCTGTGCAGGGATGCTCTCTGCCTGTGCAGGGATGCTCTCTGCCTGTGCAGGGATGTTCTGTACCTGTGCAGGGATGCTCTGTACCTGTGCAGGGATGCTCTGTACCTGTGCAGGGATGCTCGTGATCCTGCAACCTCCTGGTGCCCCCTTTAGGCACAGCCCAGGACGTGCTGGATGCAGTTAGCTCCCTCCAAAATATCTCCCACACCCATCCCAAACAACCCCAGGGCTTGAGGCCATCTCCATCCCAAACAACTCAGGGCTCAGGAACATCTCCCAAACCCATCCCAAAGAACTCCAGGGCTCAAGAACATCTCCCAAACCCATCCCAAATGAGTCCCGGCCTCAGGAACATCTCCCAGACCCATCCCAAAGGAGTCCAGGGCTCAGGGACATCTCCCTGATGCTCTGACTGATCCCAGACAACGCCAGGGCTCAGGAACATCTCCCAGATCCATCCCAAATGAGTCCAGGGCTCAGGAACATCTCCCAAACCCATCCCAAAGAACCCCAGGGCTTAGGAAGATCTCCCAGACCCATCCCAACACAACCCCAGGGCTCAGGAACATCTCCCAGACCCATTCCAAAGAACTCCAGGGCTCAGGGACATTTCCCAAACCCATCCCAAATGAGTCCAGGGCTCAGGAACATCTCCCAGACCCATCCCAAAGAACTCCAGGGCTCAGGGACATTTCCCAAACCCATCCCAAAGAACCCCAGGGCCGCCCCCATGGCGCTGCCCCGTGCTGGCCGTGCCTACCCCCGTGGCTGGGCACTGCCATGCTGTTGGCCAGCTGGAAGAGGCGCTGCTGCTGCTGCTGCTGCTCCTCGAAGGAGCCGTGCTCGTTGAGGGCGGACATCATGCGCCTGTAGTGCTCCTCGGGGGTCATCTGCACCACCTCCTCCAGCGCCGGCGTCTGCGACGTCTCTGGGCACGGACAGACACACAGACACTCAGACAGACACTCAGACACACAGACACTCAGCCCCAGGGCAATGGAGCAGCTGGGAGTCAGGGTCTGGCTGCAGGAGAGCTGGGTGCCCACCCACATGCTGGTATTATGGTAAGTATCAGAGGGGATGTGCTGGGCTGTGCCGAGGGGAATTCAGGCTGGATGATGGGAAGAAGTTTTTTACAGAAAGGTGATAAAGTTCTGGAATGAGACCAGGGCTCAGAACATCTCCCAAACCCATCCCAAGTGAGTCCAGGGCTCAGGAACATCTCCCAAACCCATCAGAAATGAGTCCAGAGCTCAGGAACATCTCCCAAACCCATCAGAAATGAGTCCAGGGCTCAGGAACATCTCCCAAACCCATCAGAAATGAGTCCAGGGCTCAGGAACATCTCCCAGATCCATCCCAAAGGAGTCCAGGGTGCCCAGGTCTAGTTGAGGTGTTGGGGCTGAGCTGGACTCAATGGTCTTGAAGATCTCTCCCAACCTGGGGTTTCTGAGAATTTGGGGGAATTCTGTCAATGTGGGGGAATTCTTTCCTTGTAAGAACTTAGAAGCCTGTTGGTAATTCAGAATTCAGCAGAGCAAGGCCTGACATGCTGACACCACCCCAGGGTCAGTGCTGACACCACCCCCAAGGGACAGTGCTGACACCACCCCAGGGTCAGTGCTGCCACCACCCCAGGGTCAGTGCTGCCACCCACCTGCCCAGCCCTTGGGAGGACACTCAGAGCAGGCTGTTTCCCCTCTGGAGCTGTGCCCCAGCACCCTGGGGGCTCCCAACGCCCCTCCCTGCCCACGGAGTGCCTGAGGGATCCCAGCCTGGCAGCCAGGCAGGGAAAACCACAGGGGTTTAGTGTTTACTGTAAGCACAGCTCTCAGTAATTGCTGCTCTCCGCCTTGGCTGCTCCAACACCGTTTTATCTCGGATCTTTCCCACAGGCAAAACCTTTTCATTACTCAGAGAGGAACTCCCAGGCACGGGGAAGGGGGGTGGCAGGGCTGGCACTGACAGGAGCACCGAGGGGCTGGGGGGGACAGGGCCACCCTGCTGTGTGCCCCAATTCCTGCTGCAGGGCTCACAGGGGTGTCCTGGAAATGCTGCTGGGGGCTGAGAGAGGGGCTCCCATCAGGAAAGGAGAGTGGGGGCAGCCAGAACCAGCCCAGGGCACACAGGGGCTGAGAAATGAGACAGCTCAGGGGCTGGTGCTGCCTTGGTCTGACACCCAACCCACGGGGCTTGGCCTTTGGGGGTGAAACTTTCCACAGGTTGTAATGAAACCACCACCCCCTCCCCAAAATATGGGAGGGAAACATCATCATCATCATCATCATCCTCATCATCATATCATCATCAACATCATATCATCATCCTCATCATCATATCATCATCATCTCATCATCATATCACCATCATCTCATCATCATCCCAATAATAAATTGTAACAATAATGAAATAGAAAAATAAGTAACAATGAATAATGAGTAACGATAATAACAATAATAATGATGGTAATTATAGTGATTGAAATAAATAATAATAATAATAATAATAATAATAATAATAATAATAATAATAATAATAATAATAATAATAATAATAATAATAATAGTAATAATAGTAATAATATTCTGAGCTGCACAACATCTCAACACCACAAGGCTGCACCCCTGGCTGCCAAGCAGAAGGGAAATGACTCCAGCTCAGCTCAGCCCGCCAGCAGGGCCAGGGCTCTCCTCACACAGCACTCTGGCTGCCCTGCAGCCTCAGCCCGTGCCCCAGTGACCCACATCTGCACCCTGCTGCCTCCCTGCGCTGCTCCCGGCCCTGCTGGCATCAGGAGCTGGGTCCCCACCCTGCCCTGGGTCCCCCAGCCCCAAACCCAGACCCCAAGGGAAGGCAGGGGCTGCTCTGGGAACAGCCCTGAGCCCTCAGCCCCATCCCAAACCTGCAGGACACCCCTGGAGCAGCAGGGGAGGGAGGAAAGGCAGAATTCCCTTCCAGGTCTCCTTCCCAGCAGGGAGGATTCCCTCCTCCTCCTCCTCCCCAGGGATGCAGGAGCTCACTGCCTCAGCTCCCTCCTGATGCTCTTACCCAAAGGTCTCAGGAGCAAAGCCACAGACCTGATTTAGAAAAACACTGATTTTTTTTCTTCCTTCTCCCCCCACAGCTGTGTCATTAGAACAAAGAAGAGGGAGGGGGGAGGGGATTTAATAACACTTAATTACCATAAACTCCATCGGATCAGCCGCAGAGCAGATTTCAGGTGCAGGGAGGGGAGGGACAGTGGGGGTGGCTGAGAGGCAGGAGGAATCCAGGGAAAGGCTGGATTTCCACGCCTAAAACTTGGGAGATTTCACATGACTGAGCCAGCAGTAATTCCAGCTTTGCTGGAGCTTTGCTGTCTGCTTTTGTCATTACGGGGTAATGCTGGAGACTGATCTGCCAAAGCTCCCGCGGCCGCCAGGTGTGAAATGGACCCTGCACAGCCCGGGGAGGCTGGGGCAGCCAGGCCAGGCACCTGCCGGGCCCTCTGCAGCCCCAGCACGTCCCCGAGCAGCCCAGCCCAGCCTCCATCTCCCACCCTCGGCTGGCACAGCCAGGGCAGCCCCTGGGCACGGAGCTCCTGCTCAGCCCAGGACATTCCCCTGCGGCACGGCCTGTCCAGGACACTGCCCAGGCACTCCCAGACAAGGCAGGAGCACCCAGCCTGCCCATCAGCAATCCCCTGACAGGCCAAGGTTCCCTTTATTCAACCCCAAGCACCTGCAGCAAGCCCAGCTCAGCCCAGAGCCCAGGGCTGGCTCAGCAGCCTCAGGGGTTTCTCCTGCCTGTGCCCGCTCCTGCCACGTTCAGCAGCCTGGGTCTGGGGGCACTGATGCTGTCAGCAAGGCCAAAACCTCATTTCTTCCCCTGGCCTAACTGGAGAGCTGTCAAAGCCACCAGCACATGGATGTCCCCGCCGAAGGAGAGGGACAAACAGAGGCTGGGTCTGAACTGCCCAGCTGCAGTCCAGCTCTGGTTCTGGGCTGCTCTGTTAAGCAGAGATCTGGCTTTGGTTTAACTGGTCCCCAGCAGCACAGAGAGGAGGATGGCAGCAGCAGCAGCAGCCTGTGAGCTCATCTCCAGGGGGAGAGCCCCAGAGCCTTCCCTAGAGCCTCCATCCATCCATCCTGCTCACAGCCCTCCATCCATCCACCCTGCTCTCCCACCCCTGCATCCAGCCTGCTCCTGCTCTCCCAGCCCTCCATCCAGCCTGCTCCTGTTTTCCCACCTCTCCATCCCTCCATTCTGCTCTCCCATCTCCCCGAGGCTCCCACCAGAGGGATTTTCCAGCTGCTCCAGCAGGAGCTGAACGCTCTTCCCGATTTTCCCTTCCCCATCCTCCAGCTGCAGCCTCGAGGTGCTGGGGAAGGAGCTGAGCAGCCAGGCAGGGGAGGTTTCACTGGGGAAGGAGCTGAGCAGCCAGGCAGGGGAGGTTTCACTGGGGAAGGAGCTGTGCATGCAGGCAGGGGAGGTTTCATTCCCTGGGGAACCGTGTCCCCCTGCCCTGCCAGCCCAGCCCTGGCTCCAGAACGTTCTGCTCCGCTTGGCAGGGCCCCGTTTCCCCAGCCAGGGCTCCCCTTTGATCAGCAGAGCGAGCTCTGGGGAGCCCAGGGCAGGCACGGGGGCTGCTCCCCCGAGGGTTTCCAGCCCCACAGGTGCCTTTGCACTCAGCCAGGGAGCAGCAGGGATTGCCTTGGCTGCCTCTGCTCCCCTCGCCACGCCAGGAGCGCCAGCGGAGCCACGGGGCCCCTGCTCCTGCTCAGAGCTCCTCTTGCAGAGCTTCTCCTCAGAGCTCCTCTTCCACATCCTCCCCTTCCAAAGGCTCCTCTTCCACTGCTCCTCCTCCAGAGCTCCTCTTCCAAAGGCTCCTGTTCCAAAGGCTCCTGTTCCAAAAGCTCCTGTTCCAGAGCCTTCCCTTCCAAAGGTTCTTCCAGAGCCTCCTCTTCCAATGCATACCCTT
This sequence comes from Myiothlypis coronata, assembly GCA_035041385.1. Lineage (NCBI taxonomy): Eukaryota > Metazoa > Chordata > Aves > Passeriformes > Parulidae > Myiothlypis > Myiothlypis coronata. Next base: position 6,902,800 of record JAWWLW010000078.1, read on the forward strand.
CCAAAGACTCGTTTTCCACAGGCTCCCCTTCCAGAGCCTCCCCTTCCTAATGCTCCTCTTCCAGAGGCTCTTCCAGATCCAGCCCAGCTGTGCCTGAGCCAGAGCTGCTCCCAGGGCCAGTGTGGGATGGAGAGGGCAGATCCTGCTGGGATGGAGAGGGCAGATCCTGCTGGGATGGAGAGGGCAGATCCTACTGGGGATCACAGGGATGGAGAAGGGGCAGATCCTGCTGGGATGGAGAGGGCAGATCCTGCTGGGATGGAGAGGGCAGATCCTCTGCCCCAGGCAGAGCCCCCAGTGCCCAGCAGCGCCCACAGCAGCAGCTCCCAAACCCCATCAGGGCCCATCCCATCTGGGAATGGTTTCCCACACAAGCTGGAGCCTCCTCTCCCAAGCAGAGCTGGGACACAGGGATTCTGTTTTCCCCACGGCATCCATGGCACACTCATTTATTTGCTCATTCTGGAGCTGCATCCATGGCACACTCATTTATTTGCTCATTCTGGAGCTGCATCCATGGCACACTCATTTATTTACTCATTCTGGAGCTGCATCCATGGCACACTCATTTATTTGCTCATTCTGGAGCCACAGCAGGATGGCAGCTGCCACTGCTGGGGGCTGGGACACAAACCCTGGGCCACAGCCCCTCCTGTCACCCCCTTTTCACAGCAGAGAGCAGCCCCAGAGCACAGAAACCTCAGCCCTCACCATTCCAAGGAATTCCAGCATCAGCACAGCCTGGGCTAAAATTCCTGCACAGCTCCCCAGGGATGTAATAAAAACCAGGGGGAGATCAGCAAGAGCCCCAGCTCTGAATTTCCATTCTGTCTCGCCTCAGAGTGGGAGCAGAAAACAAAACTTTGCTTTATCCAGGGCTTCCTGGAAACCCCTCTGCTCAAAAGCTGGGGGAATCCCTGGAGCTCTGGGAGCCAAGGGGCAGGATTCAGGTCCTGAGTGCTTCCTGCAAAGCCAGGGCTCCTCAGCCCACAAAAATAAAGGTGGGAAGGCCAAAGGAAAGGAACAGAATGAGATCACTTGATCCCGTGCCAAAAACATCCAGCTGTGCCAGCCCAGGCACTTTTCAGGATGAATCCAAAGCAATCCCTTGGTTTGGGTGAAGTTCAGCCCATTCCCAGCCAGGCCCCACTGGTTCTGTTCCCTGCACTCAGTTCTCAACCACAAACTTGGAATTACCAGGGGCACAACCTCAGCAAAATATAAATATAATATATAAATATATAATATAAAATATAATGCCTGTCCCAGGGGCCTCGTGCCTGATGGAACAGATCTGTTCATGAACCTGTGGAGGCATCACCTGGAACTCACCTGCACAGCCACCAGAAACATTTCAGGGATAACAGGAACAGAGTAGATGGGGAAAAAAAAAATCAAGGAAAACATAAGGAGGAGCAGCTTAAAGGGTTCCCAGCAAAATCTGAGGCATTTCTGCTGCTATGGAAGAGTTAATGGGCAGGAGAGGGTTGCATCAGAGAGAGGATTTAGCATTTTCCATAGTGAAACCAGCATTCAGCCTCCTCTCAGAGAATTCTGCCTGCAGAGCATCCCCTGGGCAGCAGGAGGGCAGGACAGGAGCACTGTGGGCACTCAGGGGGCAGGACAGGAGCACTGTGGGCACTCAGGGGGCAGGACAGGAGCACTGTGGGCAGCCAGGACAGGACCCACAGGGCTCTGCAGGGCAGGGGGTGAGGGGTGAGGCCCAAGGGGGTTCCAGGACAGGGCGCTGCCCTCGGAGATGCCCTGGATGGGGCAGGGGATGCAGCCCTGGCACGGCTGGGCTGGGCTGGGCAGCAGGAGCAGCCTCAGAGCAGCTCGGGGTGCCCAGGGAGAGCAGGTCTGGGCACAGCACGGAGCTGGGCATCACTGACAGCTCGTTAGCCAATATTAACAGCAAAGCCTTTCAGTAAACGGCCTGCAAAAACCTCATTTACTCAACCTGGAGACAAACTCATTAACTGCAGGCTCCATTAGCCAGCCCACTTTGCCACTCGTAAAGAAAGTTTAAAAATCCTGTTTACAGGAAAAGAACTGGAAGGCAAATCAAGAGATAAAAAAAATATAAAAAAATAAAAAGAACAACAAACCAAACCCTAAATAGAGAAACCTTCTGCAGATCCCATCTCTATAGGAACGGTGCCATAAATGCATAAGAGAAAACTCAGCAGCCCCGTTCTCCCTGCCAGGCTCCTTTTTTCCCTTTAAAGGAGCAGATGCCAGCACGATAAGCCGTGTGTACCTCTCACATTAAACATGTCACCGAGACATTTCTGCCTGAGGAAGCAGGAACACCCCCAAAATCCACCTGCAAGGCTGCAGCCTGCTCCTTTTATTTATTTTTTTAATTTTTTTTTATCAGCAAGCAATTAGAGTAATTAAGAGGCAATCCCTGTGTCGCCCTGCAAGGCTCCCCCCGAGCAGATAAAGGAAAAGCAGCAGAGCCTCCTCCTGCAGCCCCGGTGCCAGACACAGCTCCCACCCCACAGCCCTCCCTCCTCCATCTCAATTAAGTTCCACTCCGGGGAAAGGAGAAGAAAGGGGAAGGGGATGGGGGAGGAGAGGCAGCACTTACCCTTTGGGGACTCACTCCGGGCTTTCTTGCTCTCCAGAGGACACTCACTGCTGCTGTTGGGGGAACATACTCTTCTCTTGCCTAAAATCTCATCTGGCAGGGAGAGCAGAGAGCTGAGTGTCAGAGCAGGCTGCACTTTGCAGGAGAGACCAGAGACACTTTGGTATTTTGCTGCTCTCTCTCTCACACACACACACACTCTGATATTACGAGCAGAGAGAGAAAAAAATGAAAGTAAGAAAAATCATCATCCTGAGAGCCTTGATCTGCTTTCCTAATCACGCAGCCCAAAAGCACATAATGACTGTTCATACTCTGATCAATGCAACGTTTTCCAGCCATAAATTCTGAATCCAGTTGATTTCCTTACTGAGTTTCATCATTTGCTCTGGTGCCTTTTGTCCCCCCGGTGTTTCCACTCCTTTCATGCCCTGATGCAAAGCAACTGGGGGAGAGGAAGGGGAGGAAAAAAACAACACAGGGAAGGGGAAGAAAAAAAAAAAAAAGGCACAACAGATCTCTGAATCTTCCTACCACAGTATCTGTGTCTCTCTCTGTCTCTCTCTCTCTCAGTCTCTCCCCCTCCTTCCCTCCTCCTCCTTCAAAACCTCAAGGTCCTCAGCAATCTTCCCCCTCTGGATTGCACGGAAACACTCAAGCCTTGTGCATTACTGCAGCCCTCCGGAGCAGCACCGAATCTCTGAGACACAATTACAGCGGCCCCGAGCAGGTTTGGAATCAATATCCTCCCCTAATAACGCCGGGGAAACTGAAAGCATGATGGTGCATATGGGCAGGAAGGAAGAGCCTGTTTGTCACTGCAAGCACCAAACCCTCATCTATCAGGGGCTTGTTAAAGATGCAGCATCTTAAAAGAGAGAAAATGATCATAACAATAATAAAAAATCTCAGAAAAAGGAGTGAGGAAGGGTTGGATGTGCCCGTGAGCCCAAGCACTGCCAGGCTGCTGCAATGTGGGGTATGGGGAGGTTCCAAACCCCCTGCTCCTATTTATAACAACAACAACAACATCCTCCCGTTCCAGGGGACATTTCCAGCCAAGGAACTGTCCCCAGCACTCAGCATCACTCCCCATCACCAGGGATGCAGCTCAGCAGCCCAGGTGCTGCCGTGGCTGGGATTTATTGGGGATCAGAGCACAGCAGCCCCAGCAGGTGCCTCTGCCCAAGGAGCTCCAAGGGCCATTTCAAGGCTTTGAAGGAGGCATTTCTGCCTCCAAACCCAGCCTGCCAGGACCCTGCCACCAAATCCCTCAATGAAACTGGCACTGGGGATGGTGCAGGACCCAAAGGCAAGGGAGCACAGCAGAGCAGAGGGGCTGGGGAGAGCCAGGGAAGGACAGAAGCCTCCCTGACAGTGCTCTCAGCACCCACACCCCAGCTGCCTGTCCACACAATTGGGATTTTCTCACTGCTCCTGCCTCAGTTTACCCCTCAAAAAACTACTGCATTTCCCAAGCTCAGGGCTCACAGGGAGCACACCCAGAGCTTGTCCACTAAATCCAAATTTTCTCACTCCTCCTGCCTCAGTTTACCCCTCACACAACTCCTGCACAGCCATCTCAGCTCCCTGAGCTGAGGGCTCGCAAGGAGCACCCCCAGAGCCCGTCCACTAAATCACAATTTTCTCTGTCCACACAATTGGAATTTTCTCTGTCCACACAACTGGAATTTCCCACTCCTCCTGCCTCAGCTGACCCCTCCCGAGCTCAGGGCTCGCAGGGAGCACCCCCAGAGCCCCCGGGTCCCTGTCCCTGCCATGCTCCATCCCTCAGTGCTGATTTTCCCGGACGCTTCGCCCCGATGCTGCAATCCCCAGCGCCGGAGGCCAAATCCCACATCCTGCTCCTCCCCAGGGCTGCTCCCAGCCAGCGCTCGTGGCTTTGGGACCAGCTCCAGGGCTCTGCTGTGCCGGGCTGGAGGCAGAGGAGTCTCCACGGCAGGAGCTGTGACAGCAGCACGGGCTCCATGTGACAGCCCCGAGTGTGAGCAGCGAGCGCTCCCCGCGCTCACAGCTCTGCCAAGGCTCCCCCGGCCCTGCCTCCCTCCCACCCCCGGGCCCATCTGCCGGCAGCCGCTGCTCCCTCCGGGGCTGCGATTCACAGCCGTGCCCAGAAATTCCCACTTTTCACAGATATTCACAGCCATTCCCAGATATTCCCACTTTTCACAGATATTCACAGCCGTGCCCAGATATTCCCAGATATTCCCACTTTTCACAGATATTCACAGCCGTGCCCAGATATTCCCAGATATTCCCACTTATCCCAGATATTCACAGCCGTGCCCAGATATTCCCACTTATCCCAGATATTCACAGCCATGCCCAGATATTCCCACTTTTCCCAGATATTCACAGCCGTGCCCAGATATTCCCACTTATCCCAGATATTCACAGCCGTGCCCAGATATTCCCACTTATCCCAGATATTCACAGACATTCCCAGATATTCCCACTTTTCCCAGATATTCACAGACATTCCCAGATATTCCCACTTTTCACAGCCATTCCCAGCTTTTCCAGATATTCCCAGCCATTCCCACTTTTCCCAGCCCATTCACTGCTATTCCCATGCCATTCCCTGATTTTCCCATGCCATTCCCAGCCCATTCCCATATATTTCTAGCCCATTCCCTTCACATTCCCAGCTCATTCTCTGCCATTCCCAGCCCATTCCCAGCCCATTCCCTGCCATTCTCTGCCATTCCCAGCTCATTCCCTGCCATTCTCTGATGTTCCCAGCCATTCCCTTCACATTCCCAGCTCATTCCCTGCCATTCTCTGATATTCCCAGCCATTCCCTTCACATTCCCAGCTCATTCCCTGCCATTCTCTGATATTCCCAGCCATTCCCAGCCCATTCCCACACACCTCAGCCCCATCTCCCTCCCAGCCAGGGGCAGGACCAGGATCCCACAGAGCTCTGACCTGGCACCAGGTTATTGCCCGGCCTGGCTTCATAACTCTGCAGTTCCACTGATAATGTCTTTCATTTTCAGCTGTAATATTAAACCCGGCCCTGATTTGGCTCCGTTTCAGCTGCAGTGCTCTGCAAGGAGGCAGGGAGAGGAGGCAGAGCAGGGGTTGGGGAGCAGAGCCCCAGATGCCTGCCCCTCCTCTCAGGTGGATGCTCTGCACCTGTGCAGGTGCACGGGCTGAGCAGAGCCCGCCCTGGGGCTCTGTGCTGGGTGAGCAGCACGGCCCCAAACGCACAGCCTGGCCCTGGGAGGGGGCTGAGACATCCAGAGCTGCTCTGCCAGCTCATCTGCAAAGCAGATTTGGGTTTGCTGCTGCTGCTGCAAAGTCAGGGAGATGGGCACTGGCTGCTCCCATCCGGGCTCTGTGTGAGGGCTCAGGGGCTTGGGGGGCTGCCAGGGGGACGTGCAGGGCTGGGGGGAGTGCAGGGTGCTGGGGACGGGCTGGGCAGGTGGAGCTGGGTGGCAGAGCTGGGCTGAGGTGGTGAGGAGCAGAGGGTGGGAGCTACAACTCTCGCTGTGAGGCTGTACCCTGGCAGCTGTACCCTGGCAGCTGTACCCTCTCTGTACCCTGGCAGCTGTACCCTCTCTGTACCCTGGCAGCTGTACCCTCTCTGTACCCTGGTTGTATCCTGGCTGTACCCTGCAGTTAATTGAATCATTAAAGCAAGGGAACCTGCCCCTGCAGCTCAGGAAGCAAAGGTGGGGTTTGACTTCTTTAAACACCGAGCTGGGACTCCTCTCTTTCAGGGGAGTCCAGCACTCACCTGCTGCACTCCTGCAGTGGGGCACGGGGACAGGGCTGGGCAGCAGGGCAGCAGGAGAGCCCCTGTGTGCCAGTTCAGCCCCCCTGTGCCAGGAGAGCCCCTCTGTGCCCTGCCCAGGGCTCAGCCAGGCTCTGCAGCCCCCCTGTGCCAGTTCAGCCCTCCTGTGCCAGTTCAGCCCCCTGTGCCAGTTCAGCCCCTCTGTGCCAGTTCAGCCCTCCTGTGCCAGTTCAGCCCCCTGTGCCAGTTCAGCCCTCCTGTGCCCTGCTCAGGGCTCAGCCAGTCTCTCTGTGCCAGCTCAGCCCCCCTGTGCCAGTTCAGCCCTCCTGTGCCAGTCCAGCCCCCCTGTGCCAGCTCAGCCCCCTGTGCCCAGCCAGGCCCCGCAGCAGCAGCAGCACAGGAGCTGGGCAGTGCCCCAGCAGCAGCTGGCACGGCAGCCAGCCCGGGGGGATATTTTGTCTCCTGGCCTGCTCTAATCCCCAGCTCCCCACCCGAGCACAGCCACCCTCCCAGCCCAGCTAAGCAGCCCAAGCTCCTGAGCAGCTTTCAGCAGAGCCCTGGAGCCTCAGGCTGGGGGGATTAGAGACCCCATCCCCAGGACCCCAAAGGCACAGGGGGGGCTTGGCCCACCCTGCAGGGGGATCTGCACCGAGGACACCCCTGGGACAGCTGGGCTGGGGAAATCAGGGAGGATTTTACTGAAGGGGCTGCAAAGGGTCCCAGCTTCAGCCCGACTGCTCTGCCCCGTGCTCCTGCTGCAGCGCAGTGGGGAGGGATGGGGACCTGTCCCACACTCCCCCAGCTCTGGGGCTGCTCTCAGAGATTACTGCAGCACAAAGTCCTCTGGGATTTGGGATCCTGAACAACCCCAGAGCCTGCAATGGGGACAGGGAAGCACTGAGCTTCTGGGATTTGGGATCTCCCACCCCCAGGCTCCTGCTGCCTCCCACCCCCTCACACTCCATCTCCCAGCTGCAACCAGCACCTGAAGGGAACGTCCAGCACCGCAGGCCCCAGGGGTGACCCAGAGGGAGGTGCAGGTGATGCTGGAGCCATCCTGTGCCTGCCCATCCATCAGGGAAGATGCCCCAGCATCCCCCCAGCTCCCAGGTTCTCCCAAAATTCATTTTTACAGCATGCACCGAAGGCACAGGAAGGTGGTAAATATTCATAGTGTGAGAAAGGCTCGTGGAAAGGATATACTACACTTAAGAGAGAGATGTGAATTAATTTTATATGCTGCAGAGAGGCTTTTTAGCAATCACAAACTTGTGAATCTCAACTTTCTTTTAGAAAAGCTCTAAAGGACGCAGCTGGGAGGGTGGGCTGGAAGTCCAGGCTCCTTTTCCTGCCTGGAAAGGAGCAGTTCCAGGGGGAAGTTTGACAAACCAGAGGCACAGGCACAGACAGGTTGTGAATTCCCTATCCCTGGCAGTGCCCAGGCCAGGCTGGGCAGGGCTGGGAGCAGCCTGGGGCAGTGCAAGGCGTCCCTGCCATGGCTGGGGAGGCACTGGGTGCTCCCTTTTAATTTAATTTTAATTTAAATTTAATTTAATTATTTATTAATAAATAAAAATTTATTATTTATTATAAATTTATAATTAATTTATAAATTTATTCTAAATTAATTAATTAATTAATTTATTTATTTATTTATTTATTTCATTCCCTTCCCATCACTCTGAGGTCCTGTGAGCACAAACCCCTTGGGCAAAGCCTGTTTGGCCCCATGTCCCTGAGCCCTGGGGATGTCACCTGGCTCAGGGACAGCGTCCCTGTCCCCCTGCAGGCTCAGGAGGCAGCAGAGCTGCTCCAGCTCCCTGGCTGCCCCTTCCAGGGTGTTCCCTCAGCACAGGCTGAGCCCAGCAGAGCTGCTGGTAGGGCTGGACCCCCTTAGCACCACTGAAATGTCCAATTGCACTCATTCAGCCCCTGAAAAAAAACCCTGCTGCTCCTGCAGCCCGTGACAGCTTTGACAGCCAGACTCCTTAATTCCTTTTTCTTATTCCCTTAATCTGTCATCTTTATCAGGCTGGGGAAGTGCCAGGCTGCGAGCAGGAGCCCCGGCCCCGATCAATCTCCACATTACAGCTGACAGAATGGTGCTAATAACTTATTGATCTCATGTTTGCCAAGCCCCAGTGGGGCTGGAAGGCTCCCATTGATTGGCTTGGGGGAAGGAGGCTCTCAGCTGAGAGCAGAGCGGAAAACCTTCAAATTGTCTCCTTCCCCAGGAGCTGGGGAGGGAGGGAGGGCAGGGAACCCAGGAGGAGGAGGAGGAGCGCAGAGGAAGAAGGATGTGAGTGTGAGAGATGGGGATTAAGAATGGAAAAGGAATTGGGGGAGAAAAGGGGTTTGAGAAGAAAGAAATGCGAGGAGGAGGAGAAGGGGGGAGAAGCAAAAGAGAAAAGGAACTGGGAACAAAAAGATTGTGCAGAGCTGAGAAATGAATGAAAGAGGCAGCTGAGCCTCTTCTTGCTCACAGCAAGTCATTAATAAAACCCCTCCCATGCCCAGCCCTCCATCCCTAAATAACTCTTCCCAGTCTGCTCGTGGCTGGCACAGAGCAACGCTCACTGCCTGGGCAGGGTGGGAGCAGAGCTTTACTGGGGACAGGGCAGCAGCAGGACAGTCCCCACGGTGACAGAGCCACAATCCCACCCTGGGAAATCCCAACCCAGCTCCCTGACCTGCACTGAGGAGGCCAAGAGCCAGCAGGAGCCACCAGGGATGCTGAGGTGGCTCCTGGCTGCCCCCACGATCCCAGAGGTCTTTTCCAACCTTGACTGAACTCCAACAACAGGGCCTGACCCTCCTCAGCTCCTTCTGCTCCAGCAGGGGCAAAGCCAAGGTAAAACCTGAGCAAAAACCCAGCAAAACCCCTGCAGTGACCTGTGCTGGCACAGCCAAAGGAAACAATCCCTCCCACCTTGGCTTTTCCCACTCTGCCCTCACTTCCCAACTCCTCTGCTGGGATTACAAAGGCCCTGGGTTACATCCCACTCCTGCAGGGCCTCGGGGCAAAACCAAAGATAAAGAGAGCCCAGAGAGGGAACAGAGAGGGGAACAGAGCCCAGAGAGGGGACAGAGAGGGGAAGAGAGCCCAGAGAGG
>JAWWLW010000078.1:6924367-6939473 GCA_035041385.1 Myiothlypis coronata
TTATATATGTAACAATATAATATATTGTTATACGTATTGTATTGCATTATATTTATTATATATAGAAACATATTATTAAATATAAGTATATACTATAAATATATTATTTCTTGTGTATTATTATATGATGTATATGTATTATATTATGTATATGTATATTGTTTTATGTATTACATTATATTGTATATTGTGTAGTATTATTATTATTATTATTATTATTATTATTATTATTATTATTATTATTATTATATATGATACTGAATTTATATTATATTTTTATTGCTCTGCCTTTTGGGTAACTTTTCAGACTTCCCCACTGGCACAAGCCCTGTGTCACTCTGTCCTTGTCACACATGGATGTGACAGAACAATTCCCCAGCCTCCCCCTGTGCCTGCCAGGGCCCTGCACCCTGAGCTTCACCCAGGCAGGGAAGGGGAAATGAGGGAGGATAAACAAAGTTTTCCCAACTGGAGGGAGCAGAGAGGCCTGAAAATCCCAACCCTCCCCATGGGCAGCACAGCCCTAAATCTCCCTGCAGCCTGAGCCTGGAAAAACAAATTAATCATCCTGCAATGTCCCCAGCAAAATGCCCATAAAATTTCATTAATGCTCATGACAGTTCATAAAAATGATCAGTAGGGCTGGCAACTCCAAAATAAGGTGGAAATAAGTATGAAGATGTTTTTACTGTAAGCCTGCTTTGTCATTCAGCTCCCTGCAAGCTCATAAATAAAAAGCAGCTGGAATTACAGCACCCTGAGAGGGGGAGGACAGGCATCCCTGAGTGTGGGACTGGCAGATTTCTGCTCAGCAGGGACAGGGATGTGGGGCTGGCACAGCTGCTGGGGCTCAGGGCTCCTCCAACACCCCAAACTCCCCTCACCAAAGGCAGCTGATGAAATATTAAAATAATATTAAAATAGTGCAATGTGTCGTATAAAATAATGGGGAAAAAATTGAAAATAAAATAAGCAGCTTTGATTATTGCTGGGCAGGAGGGGAGGGAGGATCCACAGGAATCCCTCACAGCACCCAGGTGGGTCCAGGACACTCCAAACCATCCCAACCCCACTGGGCTGTGAGCACAGAAAATCTCCAGTTCCAGCCCTGCAAGTCTGGACCCAAAAGCAGGCTGGTTCTTATTTGTGGATTGGCTCTCTTTGAGGATATGTGAGCTGAAAGGTGTCAGGAATTCTTCCCAAGGCTGCCTGTGGCCTTCAGATGCTCAGTTTATCCCAAATCCTTTAGGATACCCTACAAAAAAATCCATTACCCCCTCCCATGTACCAAAGATTTCAGCACACTGGGGATAAACACGGCCAGAATTACTCTGAATAAACTTTCCCCTTTTCTTGTAGGAATCTGCAGCTTTCCCCACCTTCATTTGAAATGCAATTGTAGCTTTAAATGCGAGTTAGGACTGGTTTATCAGCTGCCATTCCCCTTTAGCACCTGAATCTCTGCTGGTCCATAAATGCTCTCCCTTCCCTGCCCCATCCCTGCACCAGATAAATCTTCCTGGGACTGAGTGCAAGAGCACAAAGTGCTGCTAATGAAACGATGATGACATAATTAACTCAGATTAACTCGTACTTTTCAGCACTCCAAATTTCCCCTTGTTTGGCCTTATCCCTGTAGGACAGGGCAAAGGCACTCGGGTACCTCTGCTGTGCCTGGTTCCCAAAATCCCAGGATGGGGATTGCAGAATTCCCTGAGCAGCCTCTGCCCAAACCCAGGGCAGGAAGGAGCTGGATGGGCTGAATCCAGCCTGATGTTAAATGTTAAATTCATGCCTGATGTTATTTAGGATATTTATTTAATAGGATATTTAAAGTCCTTTTCCTGCCATGGCTGACACATCTGTGGTGTCTCACTGGGGACTCTGAAGTCTTCCATAGAGTCAAGAATGAAATTGTCCCCAGAGCTGTGGGAACAGCTCTGCAGGGCTGGGATCTTCTGTTCCCTGACTTCATCTGATGGGCAAAGCTCAACTTGCTCAGCTTTCCCAGCTGGGAGCAGCAGGGAGGGCCAGAGGGGACAGGCAGGTCCCTGTCTGGGGACACTGTGCCCTGCCTGGCCCAGGGCTCTCTCCTGCCCAGGCTCAGGGCTCAGGTTCAGCCCCCAGCTGCTGAAACCCCCCCTGACCTTTCAGTCTCCCTCCCAGGTCTAGGAGATTAGAAAGGAAAAGCTTACTAAAAAAAATAACAAATGAAAGCAGGCAGCCCCATGGGGATGCTGTGTCAGTGCTGGGAGGGCAGGGCAGAGCAGCAGGGCTGTGCCACTGATTCACCTGTGTCACCTGTGTCACCTGTGTCACCCAGCACAGCTCTGCTGAGTCAGGAGCAGCCTTGACACCTCCACCAGCAGCTGCTTTTCAATCCTCCCCTGCTCTCCTTTCCAAAGCAGGGAGCTAAATCACTGCAGTTCCATTTTCTTTGCTTCTCCCATCTCCTTTCCAGGTGTTTTTCACCTCCTCCTTCCCCCCAGCCTGATTTATGTCCCTTTTCCCTGTTCATTCCCCTTTAGCAGCTGCACACCCAGCAGGGCAGGTCTCTGATAACACCTGAACCTCTCTGCCAGGTTCTGGAACTGAAATCTGCTTTACAGAGCTGGAGGCTGCCAATCTGGGCTGCTCAAATACAGAAAACCCCAAATCCTCCTCTGCCACACAGCATAACCAGCTTTTTGCCCTTTCATATGGGCTGGATGTGCAGCTTTTGACAGCTGGACTCCTCAGGAACAGCAAAACTTCTGTTCCCAGGGGAATTACTGAGGTTTCTCCCAGGTCAGAGCTAAACTGAAGGGAACAGTCAAGCTGAGGAAGGCCAGGAAATGCATTTGACATAAAAACCAGACCATTATTTTATTCCACACGCTGCAAGCTCAGAATTATTTTTTTAAGACAGGGATTCTAATTTCCAAAGGTGTTGGCACCCTCAGCTGCCATTGTGCAGAATCATTGCTCACAGGGCCATTAATTAAGGCACTGTCAGCACTTCCATCCCAAACCTCTGCCTTTTAGGAGTTTGTAACAGCCATAAAATTCTGCTCTGGGCTGAAATTTAGCATGGAAGGAATCCATCCCTTTGTATTTGAGAGTCCCTGCAGCTGGGAGCAGCCAGGCAGGGTTTGCAGTCTGAGCCTTTCACAAAGCTGTTTTTGTGGGTGCTGAGCTGCTGCACTGGCTCCCTGTGCCCACTGTGGGATGGGGCTGGTGCTCCTAACGCTGGGAAATCTGGGAATTGTGGGGGTTTGTGGTTCAGAGGCACAGTCTGAAATACCAGTTAAATACCAGGGAATTCCTCTGCCCTCACTGCTCCCTGCTGGGGGATGAGTCCACCTGGATTTCCCACCTTCATTCCCATGGCCAAGGTTTAATCCCTCTCCAGTTAAAGACAGACATTGCTCCATCAGTGGCAATAATTTCCCTTTTTTCCATCTCTAACTGAACAGGCTCACACAAACCATCAAAAACTCCCTTTAGCAAAACTCCAATTTCTCCCTGGCAGATCCCAGGGAGCAGATCCTGATTTCCCCAGCACCCAGGAGTGGAGGGAGCCCCCCAGACCCCAGCCTGCCTCCTCCTGCTGTTCTCTCCTCCCTGAGAAGTTTCCCAGCTGCTCAGATTTATTGTTCTCATTCCACAAACCAAGCAGATTTCTACAACTCAAAGGCTGCATCCTGATCTGGAAATCCAGAATGAAAAAAACCTTTCAAAATGCCAGGTTTTAGTGTAAATTTCTGGATTTTTAAAGGATGAGAAGAGTTTGTGCCTGCTGGCAGCACATGAAGATAATGCACCACACCCAGGATGTCAGGGGTCACAGAGGAATATTTAGTTTGCAACTGGAGAGCCTCAATTTATGAATTTCCACCTTCTTAGGACCAGAGTAAACTCATCAAAATTGGGCTTTCTTTAGAAATCTCATCAATCCTCTCTTCCAATGTAAAAGGGACTGTTTGCCCCACAACTTCTCCCAAAACAAAAATAAAAGAGAGGGTGTGTGGGAAGGGAAGGATGAGGAACAAAGGGAGGAAGAAATAAACCCCAGAACTGCCAGAAATGTTCATTTACATCCATCAGCACCCAGGAGCAGATCAGAAACTCTCAGCCCACCACAGGGAGGGCCCAGACACGGTACCTGCAGGAGCTCTCTCGGAAGGAGATGTTCAGGTCCCAGTGGGTGTGAATCCTGCAACAAACAAACCAGAGCAGAGCTCAGAGGCAGGGCTGAGCATCACCTGCTGCCTGAACCTGCTCCAGCCTGGGGACCCCCACAGCCCCAATTCCTGCCTTGTTCTACCCCAATTCCTGCCCCAATTCCTGCCTTGTCCAGCTCCAATTCCAGCCCCAATTCCTGCCTTGTCCAGCCCCAATTCCTGCCCCAATTCCTGCCTTGTCCAGCCCCAATTCCTGCCTTGTCTCCAATTCCAGCCCCAATTCCTGCCTTGTCCAGCCCCAATTCCAGCCTTGTTCAACCCCAATTCCTGCCTCAATTCCAGCCTTGTCCACCCCAGTTCCAGCCCCAATTCCTGCCTTGTCCAGCCCCATCCCAGTTTAACCCAGGCCTGGCCCAGCTCCCCATCCCAGTTTAACCCAGTTCTGCTCTCAGTGGGGGCCAGCAAAGCCCCCCAGCCCGGGGGGAGGACACAGCAGGTGAATTAAGGCAGGAGCAGATGGGGCACAGCCCCTGCAGGGCCCAGCTGTCGTGTCTGGGCTCTGGAGCCTTTGTGCTGCTCCTGCTGTCCCCAGAGCCACCCAGGGTTGGCAGGAGAGGGTGACACTGCTCCTGATGTCCCCAGAGCCATCCCAGGGGTCAGAGGCTGCTCCTGTTGTCCCCAGAGCCACCCCAGGGCCATCAGGAGGAGGTCAGGCTGTCCCTCCTGTCCCCAGAGCCATCAGGAGGGGTCCCTGCTCCCCACTGGAGGCCCTGGAGCAGCTGAGGTGTCCAATCTCCCCCCATTAGGGCAGGAGACCCCTGGGCTCCCCTCTCTGAGGGATGCTGGGGCTGGGGGCAGGGGATGTTCCCTGGGCACTGAATTCTGGTTTTTCCACCTGTTCCTGCCCTCACAGGAGTTCTACCTGTCCCACCTGCCCCCTACACTGCAGGAAAGGTCCCAGGGAAGGAAAAGAACAAATGCACCAAAGCAGGGAAGGAAAAGAGCAAGGGCAGAAAATCAGGGAAAGGAAAAGAGCAAGGGCACAAAATCAGGGAAATGAAAATAACAGGGGTACAAAATCAGAAAAAATGGAAAAGAGCAAGGGTACAAAATTGGGAAGGAAAAGAACAAATGCACAAAATCAGGGAAAGGAAAAGAGCAAGGGCACAAAATCAGGGAAGGAAAAGAACAAATGCACAAAATCAGGGGGAGCTGAACCCAGCTGGGAGAATCCTGCTCCCTCCAAGGAAATACAATTAACCAAGGGGCACAAACTGCAGCAGAGCACAGCCCTGGCAGGCTGGGGATCACTGCCTGGGAGCTGCCACACATCCCTCCTTCATTTCCCAACAAACCAGGCACAGCAATTACAGTAATTAAAGATTTGAGATAAGGGCACTTTGTGTCTGGGGGGCCCAGCGTTATCAATTGCAGTTATCACGTTGTTCTGCCCCCTAATGAGCCAATCCAGCACTAATTCTGCTGCATTAAAAGCACCATTAAAGGGGCAGGAGGGGCAGGGCAGCTCAGCAAAGCTGACTGGGAGGGTTCCCAGAGCTCCTGAGCAGCCCAGGTGCATCCCCAAACCCCTCTCCATCTCCAGCAGCACCACTGGACAGCTGCAGTGATTACATTAATTACAGGAGGCTTTATGGGCAGAGCTGGCTGCTCCTTCCCTCAGCTGCTGAGGGTACCAGCATCTGTCTGAGCAAGGGGAACAGCTTCTGCACTGCCAAGGAGCACATAAACCACCAGAAAAGCAATTACAGCCCTGGGCTCCCTCTGCTCTGGCTTTACAGGCCTGTCTCAGGGGCTGAGCCCTGCTGTGCATCACGGGGAGGTGACAGCCCAGGGGGCTGAGGCACCATCCTCTGGGGCCACAGATCCTCTGAAATTCTGCTTTTCCAGAGGGCTGGGAGCACCTGGAATTTGGGAGCTGAACACTGAGGAGCCCTCTGTGAGCTGGAATGTGCCCCTGACTTGGGGATTCCAGCCCTGGAGGTGACCCCAGTGCCCCTGACATTGGGATTGCAGCCCTGGAGATGCCCGTGACATTGGGATTGCAGCCCTGGAGGTGCCCCTGGGGCAGGGCTGCCTGTGCCCAGCTCCCTGTGCCCGTTTCCCCCCAGCCCTGCCCGCGGGTACCTTCTTTTCATGATACTGATGTGCAGATCCTCCTCCTGCTTCACCTGGGGCTGCTGCCCATGGCTCCTGTCGCTGTCCTGGCTGTCCTCGCTGGGGGACAGGAGGGAGCCCAGCTCCTTCTTGGGGACCCTGCTGGGGGGCAGGGGGATGCTCCTCTTCTCTGCCAGGCGGCCCCGGTTCTGCCACGGGAGACACAAAAACACCGAGATCCGGTGAGAAACCTCAGTGTTCCACAACCACCACACAAAAACACCGAGATCTGGTGAGAAACCTCAGTGTTCCACAACCACCACACAAAAACTTGCTCATCTCTGCCAGAAAGCTCCTCTTGACAAGGCACAGCTGTCACACAAAGCACACGTGGCTCACACTTTGTCACTTTTTGAAGGATTCTGCAGCACAGGCACTTCTGTTTGTGATTTCTCCAGTCCTGACCAAGCCCTGCACTTCCAGCCTCTCCCAGCCCTTCATCCCCAGCCTGCCCCTCATCCTCACTGACAGGAAAGGAAGGAGGCAGCACAATCAGACACCAGTCTCTGCCTCCAGAGTATTTCCCACCAAATAATTCCAGCTCAGCACTCAGTGAAAGCTTTGCCAGCAGCCCAGGGAATTCCTGACCCTGCCAGCAGCAGGAACACCCTGCAAACCAGAGAGCTGCACTGCCACTGCCCCACAGAATCTGCAATTTCAGCCAGTAAAATGGAATTGGATTCGATTTTTAATCCAAGTCCCAGTGGAACTGGGACAGGAACCCCAGAGAGGCCAAGAATTTGAAAATACCAAAGGTGTTTGCAAGGTGGCTCAACCCTCAGAAATAATTCCTGCTGGATAAAAACCTGCAGGAGAAAGCAGCCCCTGCCCACAGGTAAGGCTGGGAAACACAGGGAGCAGCCAGGGAATGCTGGGGCAGCTCTGGGAGCAGGAGGATTCTAAATCTCTTCCATATGTGAAGGAAATCCTCAAGCCCAGACAGCATTTTCCCCCTCTTTTTATTGATAATAAAGATAGGGGAGAGGAAAGGGGGAGGCTCAGAGAGCCTGGGATATTTTCCTTTGCTTTTCCCAATAACAAACCTGGGGGAATGGCTTTAATTAGGGCATTACAGAGCAGTGGGGACCCATCCCCTGCAGGACTGGCAGGGTTTGCCCTCCCCTTCAGCTGTGATGGGTGCAAACACCTCGAGGGTGCCAGGATAACCCTGCCCTGTGCCCTGCCCTGAGAGTGCCAGGGTAACCCTGCTCTGTGCCCTGCCCTGAGAGTGCCAGGGTAACCCTGCCCTGTGCCCTGCCCTGAGAGTGCCAGGGTAACCCTGCCCTGTGCCCTGCCCTGCATCAGCCCCCAGTGCCCCCAGCCTGGGCTCTGCAGGAGCTGCATCCCAGCAGAGCTCATGGGCACGAGGGGGTGCCCAGGCTCTCATCATCCCCCTCCTGGCCAGGGTGAGTGATGGGCACAGGAATAAACAGCTCCCAGGACATGCCCTGCCAGCCATGCCCAGCCCTGGGCCCTGGCACTGCCAGGTTCACCCTCCATCATCCCCTCCCAGGGACACCTGGAACTGCTCCAGCACAGCAGGGATGGAGCAGGGTAAGAGGGAGCAGGGGAAAACAGCCAGCAATTATTAAATAATAACATAAATAATAACAATAAATAATAAATATAAACCTAAATACCTGTAAATAATAATTATAGATAATAAATCTATAATTTAGATTTAAATATCTAAATAATACATATAAATATTAAATATAAGTAATAAATGTAAATAATAAATATAAGCCTAAATAACTGTAAATAATATTTAAAGATAATAAATATATAATTTAGATTTAAAGCTGTAAATAATAAATATAAATATTAAATATAACTAATAAATATAAATAATAAATCTAAATATTAATAACAGTAAATAATAATTATAGATAATAAATCTATAATTTAGATTTAAGTATCTAAATAATACATATAAATATTCACCTGTGATGGAGCCACAGCCACCCCATACCAGTGAGGGTGAACGCTGCTCCTGCCTCCTAAATAGAGGCAGAACTTTGGGATTTTTCCCTTTTTCCCTCCTTGCCTGCTGCCCCTCTGGGGCGCAGGGACAAGGAGCAGGGGGTGTGGGTGCTCTCAGGCATTTCCCCTCTGTTCCCAGTCCCAGCTGTGGCACCTCTGGAGCAGCTGCCAGGGCTGTCCCTGCCCACAGCCCCTTCCTTGGTGCACCCAGAACGCTGCAGAACCGGCCCAGGAGGCCAATTCCCCCTCCCCGTGCCCTTCCCTGCAGTTTCACTCCTTTTCCCAGCCCCTGTCCCTGCCACCCACACAGCCCTCAGCCCTGCTCTGCCTTTCCCTGCCACACCTGGGGGATTTCCCAGCAAATTGTATTACTTTATTTGGTCAATTGGCCTACAAATTGATTTTCCTGTACAAATAATGAACATTTATGGTTATTTTCCCCATAGACTGCTTTATTTCACGTGTAACAAAGACTGATTTCCTGCAGGTTTCAGACCTGAGCTGCAGTTCCTGTGACCCCTGGTTGATGGATGGCAAAGGGCTCCAAGCACAACTGGAGGGTTTGGGGTTTTTATTTTTACCCCGAGGTGGCTGCTGGAAGCAAATGTTGGTACCAGAGCAAGGCATTCTACAGAATAATGGGAATAAATTGTTTTAGAAGAGATTCAGTGCCGGGATCAGGCCAAGGAAATGCAGGGGAAGGAGCTGGGGACAGAGGGCAGAGCTGGAGTGGCCAAATCCCTGCCCAGCACAGATTTTGGGGGACTGGGTACATTAAAAATCACCAGAACACAAAACCAGCTGGCAAGGATAAACCCTGCACCCCAAAAATCACAGGAAGTCACCCAGCTGCCAAGGATAAACCCTGCACCCCAAAAATCACCAGGAACACTCACCCAGCTGCAAAGAATAAATTCCTGCACCCCAAAAATCACCAGAACACTCACCCAGCTGCTAAAGATAAACCCTGCACCCCAAAAATCACCAGAACACTCATTTAGCTGCAAAGAATAAATCCCTGTACCCCAAAAATCACAGGAACACTCACCCAGCTGGCTCAGCACGCTGGGAGCCCCACCAGGTGACACCACAGGATTTTACAACATTTGTGTTTATAAATAAGACTGGGAAATGAATGACCAACAAATGCAGGGGCTTCCCAAGGAGCACAGGAGGATGAGGGGAGTGTTGGGAGTTGTGTGTTTTGAAGGTAAACACAAAGAGAATATTAAAAAAAAAAAGTAAAACTAGAGAGGTAAATAATTCATCAAAAGAGTGGAAAACAAGAAGCTGGAAGGGAAGAAAGAAAAAGGAGCAATGCCAGAGGCAAGAGTTTTCTGAGAAGGTGAAAAAACCCCAATCTCACATGGGAGAGGAAGCAGAACCAAAGTCAATCGGAGTAAAACAGAGGGGAAGTTTGGAAGGTGGAACATTTAATCTGGAAATGGCCTCTCCCCTCTGGGCACTGAGGAATTCCAGGGTGGGAACAGAGCTGGGGTCTGACACCATGGACAGAGCCCTGCAGGGCTGGGGATGCCTGAGGGAATTCCAGAATTCCAGCAGAAATCTCATCCAAAATTCCCAACCCTGCAGCAGTGACAACACAGCAGGGCTGGGGATGCCTGAGGGAACTCCAGAATTCAGCAGAAATCCCAGCCAGAGCCCCCAACCCTCTTCTGTGACAAACTCAGCAGGGCTGGGGATGGCCGAGGGAATTCCAGAATTCAGCAGAAATCCCAGCCAGAGCCCCCAGCCCTCACCTGCTGCACACAAACCCACACCAACACACTGTGCCCACAGCCTGGAGGTTTCCCTAATTTTTGAACCAAATCCTGCTGCAGAGCTGGGTTTTGCTGCTGGCCACTCTGCAGCTGCTTTAAACCCCAGCCCACGTGCAGAAAGCCAAGGGAAACCACACAATTCCAGAGGGAACACCCGGGGCTGCCCTGCACCAGCCCCAGGCTGGAATGATGCTTGGACTCAGGTAAAACACACCTGTGCAGAGCAGGGGAGCTGTGACACCACCTCCTCCCCTCCACTGCTGCACAGCAACCCCAGAACCCCAATCTAACCCCAATTTCACATTTACCTGCTGATTTCCCAGGCCTCTCAAAGCAAAACAGCCCAGCCAAACAGGAGCTGCACCAGAGACACTCTGGCCATCCTAAACCCCCTGAGCTGCAGCAGCCCCAGGCTCCTCCTGATCCTCTTGGGCTCTGCTAAGCAGCTCTGGGTCACCCCTGAGAGCTGCAGGAGGCTGCAGAGGGAAAGGGAAATCCCACCTGGGCCTGTGTTCCATCACATGCTCCTCCTGCAGGAGCCACCTCCTGCAAATCTCAGCTCTGGATTCATCCCTGCACTCAGCCAGAGGGGCACCTGCTTCAAAGGCCAGGGAGGAATTCTGCTCCAGGGATTCCTACCATGGAGAAATCCTGCTCCAGGAATTCCTGCCATGGACAGATCCTGTTCCAGGGGTTCCTGTCATGGACAAATCCTGTTCCAGGGATTCTTGTCATGGACAGATCCTGCTCCAGGGGTTCCAACCATGGACAAATCCTGCTCCAGGGATTCCTACCATGGAGAAATCTGCTCCAGGAATTCCTGCCATGGATAGATCCTGTTCCAGGAATTCCAACCACGGACAAATCCTGCTCCAGGAATTCCTACCATGGACAGATCCTGTTCCAGCGATTCCTGCCATGGATAAATCTTGCTCCATGAATTCTTGTCATGGATAAATCCTGCTACAGAAATTCTTGTCATGGACAAATCCTTCTCCACAAATTCCTGCCATGGACAGATCCCGCTCCAGGAATTCCTACCATGGACAGATCCTGCTCCAGGAAATCTTGCCATGGACAGATCCTGCTCCAGGAATTCTGCCATGGACAGATCCTGCTCCAGGAAATCTTGCCATGGACAGATGCTGCTCCAGGGATCCCAGTCCCCAGCTCATCACAGCCCTGCCATGGACAAATCCTGCTCCAGGAATCTTTCTCAGGATTTCCCTCACTCCAGCTCAAAGCAAAAGTAAAATACCAATGCCAGAGCACAGCACAACGTGCCCTGACCTCCACAGGGTATGCAGTACCACACCAGTAATAATTAATTTTACTTACTTAACAGGGTAATCTCTGCACAGGCAAAACCCAACTCAAACCCAGCACAAACCCAAATTCCCATGGAGAAACAGCCAAAATAAGGGTTAAATCAAATGAGGCTCAAACTCTTACACCCCTTATTTCTGGAGGCAGCAGCTCAGGTCTGAGGCAGCTCCTGAGAAGTGAATGCCCCATGAAAACAAACAGGATGAGAAGGACAAACCCCTGCAGAGCCTCCCCGGGCTCAGCTGGATCTGCTCTCCCTGAGCTGCTGAGGCAGGGGAGCCCTGCCCAAACACAGCAGGAGCAAAGCAGCACCAGGCACACCCTGCCTGTGTTTGGACACAGCTGGAGCTGCAGGAAAATCCCCTCTGAAATCACATTTGGGGTCGGGAGGGTAAACAAAGGACAAGAGCAGGATTGTAAAAACACAAGGTAAAGGAATAATAACTGCAGGATCTTCCACCCAGCCAGCCAAGGTGGGATTGGGGGAAGGAAATGCAGCCCCCAGGGAGGGCACTCGTGGCTGGCTGATCCCTGGGTGTTATTTACCCAGCCCAGGAGGGCAGCTGGGACAGGAACAGGGGACGGGCACCAGGATTGTGTTTGTGGGGATCCCCGTGGCAGGGAGGAATGATAAACCTGACCCCATGCTCTCATAAGGCTCATTTATTATTTTATGATACTGTATTATATTAAAGAATACTGTAGAAGAATACTATATAGAATATTATAGTAAAGAATATTAAATAATTAAAGAATACCATACTATACTAAATACTTACTGAATGCTAAAAAGATAATAATGAAAACTCATTCAAACCTGGCACAGTTTTCTTTCTGCTCTGTGAGGAAAAGCCAGCTCTGACCCAGCATGGACATGAAACATTTCTCATTCCAGCAGTGATTTAGGACAGAAACTTCCAAAATTATTTGGGTTTAAATCAGCAAACTTGGGTAGGTTCCTCTCAAGGACTTGCAGAATTCCTATCCAGGGAAGTTTTTCCTGTGACACTTCAGATTTTTAATGAGCCTCAGAACAATGAGGAAATACAAGGTGAATGGGAAAACACAGCACTGTGACTGTATTTTAAAAAGCTTAAGCAGAATAATCCCAGTAATTTTATAACCCCCAGGAGAAATAATGAAATAGAGGAAACCGAAGAAGTAATAATAAATTAACAGAGGGTGATATAATTTATGCAAATTAAAGCTTGTTAATGGAAAATATGTTAAACCAATATATCTTTTTTTGCGGGGACAATAGTGCCAACACAACGTGCTTGGATTCCTGCGAGGTGCTTGCTCTGACACACAGAACTTTGTGAGTGTGGGATCAGAGCCCTGCAGGGAGAACTGTGCCCTCCTGAGCCCCCTCACAGCCTGGGCTGGGGAGCCGTCCCTGCCCAGGGGCTGCAATGAGATTTCAGGGCTTTAAGGTCCCTCCCAACCCAACCCAACCCATCCCAGGATCCTCAAAATGAGCAGCTGGTGCTGTTCTGCTGCTCAGGGTGGGGCTGTCCCCAGGGCAGCTCAGATTCCTCTGCACACCCATTTCTCAGCCTCCTCTGTCCTGCCCATCTCTCGCTTCGCTCCATGTCAGAATTTCCTTATGATGTGGGGAAAATGAGTTTTCCCTCCTGTTCCCAAGGCCTGCCACGAGCAGCAGTGCAGGGCTTGGGGGGTCCCAGCACACCAGGGTCACTCCCAGGATGGAAGTTTTGCAGCTCAAGGAAAAGCACAGCAACTCGGAGCCCATCATTTCAAACATCCCTTAAACGCACTCTGGGCAGGTCCTGCAGCGATTTAAAGACAACGGCAGGCACATCAAAGGCAGAGCTAAATCCTCCCAAAGCAGGGATGATTTCTGCCCTCTGCACACGCCAGGGGACAGAAATGCTCCTCAGCCTTTGGAATTACTCTTAACTGAACTTCTGCCTGAGAAATCCATCTCAGCAAGGTGAGACTTCAAAAAAAACCAAACCCAGATCCACAGGGCTGATACAAACCAGCCCAGAGCCAGAGCTGCTCATGAATTTAAGCCAAAGATGCTGTAAGAAATCACGCTGCTAATGCAGGAATTAGAGAATGAATTGGATTTTAATTCAGAATTAAAGGCGTTCTGCAGAGGGGCTGGGAGAGCCGAACTGATCCCTGTGCCTGCAACACCCTCAGCAACAGAAAAATCCCTGTGAAGAAATGAACCCCTGCTCAGAGGGGCAGCACAGCCCGAGGGAAAGCAGAACAGCCCAAACCCTCCCCGCTCTGCTGGTGCCCTGTGGGCACAGGGGGCTCTGGGGCCAGCCCTGCCCGTGTGAGGATGAGGAGGGAGCTGGGCTGATGGGAACGCTGCTGGCTGGGAGCACAGGCTGCCGGCTCTCAGGTTTAAGCCAGGCTTAACTGGAGATGTGAGCACGGTGTTATCAGTCCCTGTGCAGCCAGGCCGGGCTCAGGTGCCAAGAGTCTGAACCCACAAGGAGCAAAAAACTGCCCAGGTTCTTTTGTATTTTCATGTATTTTTGTATTTTCGTATTTCCATGTATTTTTCCATGAATTTTCCATGAATTTTGCCATGAATTTTGCCATGAATTCTCCATGAATCTTGCCATGTATTTTGCCATGTATTTCCCATGTATTTTCCCATGAATTCTCCATTAATTTTGCCGTGTAATTTCCATTAATTTTGCCATGTATTTTCCCATGTATTTTAAATGAATTTTTCATGAATTTGCCATGAATTTTCCCACGAATTTGCCATGTATTTTTCATGAATTCTCCATGAATTTTGCCATGAATTTCCCATGTATTTTCCCATGAATTCTCCATGAATTTTGCCCAAGTATTTTCCATTAATTTTGCCATGTATTTTGCCATGAATTTTTCATTAATTTTCTGTGAATTTTCCTAAGTATTTTGTGGTTTTTTTTTTTTTTATTTTCATGTATTTTCATTTTCTTCCTTTAACTCTTGAACACTGTAATAGCTAAGAGTGATGCTGGGCAGTGTTTAAGTAACCCCAGAGCTGTAAATTCCAGTGCACTGAATCATCCCTGAAGAACCCTGCAGTGCCTTCCTCTGCAAGGGCACCTTAGGGTTAAGTGGGTGAATCACGAGGGGGAAATAAAAGAGGAACTGATATTATTTGTCCCCGCTGGGAGAAGGGAAAAAAAATTAAAATTAAAAAAAGGCAGGCTTGTGTGGCTCACCCCGTGCCACAGCAAAAAAGGAGATCTCAAGAATCACAGCTGTGACGAGCAGCAGGGAAAGTTATTGATCTGAAAGAATTCATTTTTATTATAAGGGCTGGTACTTTTACTTATTTAATAAAGGCCTGGCGTCAAATCAGTGAGAATTCCAGGATTATCTAATTCCATCTAATCTCATTCGATCACCGAGGCACAGAGGAATGTTTGGATGTTTGCCCTTTCCTGTCTGCAGGGGCCATCTCTGGTTGCCCTGGCAACCCCGCAGCAGCAGCAGCAGCAGCTCCATCCCCACCCAGCCGGGATAGAGCAGGACCAGGGCAGGGCCGGGCTGGGCCGGGCTGGGCTGAGCTGGGCCGGGCTGGGCTGGGCCGGGCTGGACTGGGCCGGGCTGGGCAGGGCCGGGCTGGAGTGGGCCGGGCTGGGCTGGGCCGGGCAGGGCCGGGCTGGACTGGGCCGGGCTGGGCCGGGCTGGGCCGGG
>JAWWLW010000078.1:6944253-6975088 GCA_035041385.1 Myiothlypis coronata
CCCGGGGCCGCCGGGTCACGGGCGGGGAACGCGGCGCCAGCGGCGGCCGGGGGGCACCGGGGGGAGCGGGGCTCGGAGCCCGGCCCGGGGGCGCTGCCAGCCCGCGGCTGCGGCTCGCTGCAATTTCCTCTCCAGACCGAGCGCGGCCGGAGCCGGGCAGGGGCTCAGAACGGCCAGGGCTGGTCGGGGCTGCCAGGGAGCACACACGGGACACACACGGGGGACACACACAGGGGACACGCTGGGGACTGGCAGGGGGGACACACACAGGAGACACACAGGGGGGACACACACGGGACACGCTGGGGACACACACAGGGAGCACACACGGGACACGCTGGGGACACACACAGGGAGCACACACGGGACACACACGGGGGACACACACAGGGGACACGCTCGGGACTGGCAGGGGACACGCTTGGAACACGCACGGGGGACACGCTCGGGGGACACACAGGGGACACGCTCGAGGATGCCAGGGGACACACACAGGGGACGCTGTCACCGCTCCCGCAGGGACAGCCGGGCTCAGCCCGCAGCACAGCGCTGCCTTTGCTGCCCGCGGGGAGCAGATCCATCAGGCAGAGGCGCAGACCCTGCCTTGCCCCCTGCCACGGGCACTGCCCGAGCTCTGCCGGCCCATTCCCGCTGTCCAAGGACTGATCTCAGAGCGGGGGAAGCAGCTCCCCATCTGCACACCCCCACCGGATCACACCAGGACCAGGCACTGCGAGTCTCTGTCATCTCCATTATAAATAAAGCATTTCTACTTTTTTGAGGAGAATCAGCCCCTGGATCTCAGCGGTGCTCAAATGAGTAATCACTAAATGGGGAAATAAAAACCATGGTAATTCCTAATCCTCCTCCTTGTGTGACTGCTCTGGATGTGCAGAGGATGCAGCTACCAAAGCACTACCAAAAGAATTCAGGATCAAAATGTGGAACTGTCCTTTGGTCAGGGACATGAGCTAAGTTCAGCACAGAAAATGCATGGAGCACTGAGAAACAGCTCTGACAGAACTCCTCACCGGGCTCTGGCCTTGCTGTGCAAATTCTGACATCCTAAACCCCTTTCCCAGCTGGGGAAGCAGTGGGAGGCAAGTCCAGAAAGATTTATTTCTCCTTGCCCAAAGCTGCACCAACCTCTTTTTTCCCCTCTATCTGTACTTTCCCAACCCAGCTCTCAAAGGCTATGCCACACACTGCCTTCATGCAGAGCTGTCTCTGCTGGAAATGCACCTGAAAATCCTGAAAATGCTGCTGCTAGGAAAGTGCATCACGACCTTTTGGCTACTGCTAGCCCAGAAAACGCCCAGCAGCCAACATCACCTGGCCAGGCACTGCTCAGCATCCCCACAGCAGCACAGCATCACCTGGCCAGGCACTGCTCAGCATCCCCACAGCAGCATCACCTGGCACCAGCAGATTTCTGGCTCTGAGCCACACAAGTGGCAAGACAGACAGAACTCCCAGCTGGAGGAAGCTGCTCACACCACACCCCACATTGTGCCACCCACTCCAGGGGCTGGGGAGAGCCAGGTTCCAGCACAGCTGGGGTCAAACACCAGGCAGGGCTGTGGGGTTGCTGCTGCCACGCCACACAGGCAGGACAAATCTCCCCATTCGTTTCTGGAGCTGTTGGTCACTGCTCTGAACCCTTTCCCGTGGTGTTTGTAACACACAGAGGCACCAGGCAGGAGGGACTGGAACTCCCAGCTCTGTCCTTTCCAATCACAGAGAAACTGCATCTAAAGACTGCCCACTCCAGCCCAAGCAAGCAACAAAACAAAAAATGGTTGGTTTCCAGTGGATAAAATCACACAAACTTCCACCTGTATTTGTTTCCACAGTGCTACTGGCAATGTTTTAAGTCATTATTGTTCTTTCAGACCAAGAGCTGCTTCAGTTCCCCACACCAACAGCTCTGCCCTCCCAGTTAGATGTTGCTGTACTTTATGGTTATTTTTACACACCATGAACTGTTTTAAGGCCTTACTTTACTATGATTCCAGTCACCTTTTATTTATACCATCAACATTTTTCCAACGAAAATGCTGATGAGAGATTTCAGAAGTCTCAGGATAAAATCAAGAACACACAAGGAACGCAAAAGTTGGTAAGGAAAGATCTGCAAGAGCCATAACTGAGCTATGCCATGAACGATGCTCAAGCTGTCAGCATTTGAGTTGTTCCTCATGCAGCTCACCTAACCCACGGTCTGTGCAATGCCTGCTCTCACTCTGACACGTGGGCACAATTACATTTCCCTTTTGCTTTATTTAGCCACTTTCACACCTGTGCACAATGCACAGAAACCAAGGGGTGGGACCACCAAAGAGGCTCCTCAATGATTTGCCTCTGCACACACACACACAGCTCCCCCTGAAAACCAAAAAATCCCACCGAGTGCTGCTTCCTTCAGCTCAAACACTGCTCAAAAAATCCCACCGAGTGCTGCTTCCTTCAGCTCAAACGCTGCTCTCTCTTGCCGTCTGCTCTGCTTCCAAGCTCCTTTCTAACACTGCTGGAGCCCTCCCAGAGCAGGCAGGGCTCTGGCAGCCTCCACGACCCTCACAGATCACGGTTCCACCAGCACAGAAGCAAAGGGAAATTTTTTCTTTTTTTTTTTTAAGGGAAGGAGGCAGAGGAGAGGGAAGATGTCTTAACTAAAGCACATAGTTTAACAATAATCTTACCACTGGAGACGAAATTCGACACCCAGGGCAATCACAGATTGGAGGATGTACCTGTAAGATTCCTTTGGACATAAGAGTCTTCAAACTTTTCCCTATATGCAGAGGAGGAGAAAAAGCACAAGAAGAAAAAGCAATCAGCACGTTTATAAAAGGAAAGCATTTAGGGAAGGGGGGAGGGGGGAGGCACGCGTCTGCTTCCATATAAACACAGCCCTCCCCTGCCTGCCTAGCAGCACCAGCCCCGACTGCCCTGCGGCCGAGTTTGTGCCCGAGGGTCCCGGGGAGGGGAGCCCGGTGGGAACCGAGAGGAGCCCGGCACGGCCCGGGGAAAGGGAGCCCAGTACAGCCCGGCACGGCCCCGCAGGTCCCGGGGAGGGGAGCCCGGCACGGTCTGGCACAGCCCGGGGAGAGGACCCCGGTACACTCCCCGCAGGTTCCGGGGAAGGGAGCCCGGCACAGCCCCCGGGGAAGGGAGCCCCGCACAGCCCCCGCAGGTCCCGGGGAAGGGAGCCCCGCACAGCCCCCGCAGGTCCCGGGGAAGGGAGCCCCGCACAGCCCCCGCAGCCCCGCCGGGCTCGGAGCCGGCGCTGCCGCAGCCCCGGGGAAGCGGAGGCGCTCCCGCAGCCCCCGCAGCGGGCACGGCCCCGGGCACCTCCCGCCGCTCCTCCTGACTCACCCCAGAGCAACTGAGGCTTCCCGAAGGCAGCGGGAGCGCGGCCATCAAAGCGCCGGGCGGCGACAATTAGCGCGGCCCCGAAGCGCTGCCCCCGCTCTCCGGCGATCAATAACGCGCCGAGGTGTCAGTCACCTCCTAATCGCTCCTCAGCCCCCCGGGCTGCCGCCTCCAGCTCTCGGCTCATTAGGAGCCGCCCGGGCCGTGCCCGCCCGCCCCCGCCGCTCCCCCCGGCCCCGCTCTCCACCTGCCGCCCGCAGCAGCAGCAGCAGCTCCGCCGCGACTGCGGCGCCGGCTCGGGCGGGGAGGGGAGGGAGGCAGGGCAGGCGCCCGTCAGCAGCCGCCGGCGCCGCGGAGGTCCCGCACCACCCAGCTGCGAGGGGAACACCCCCGAGCCCCGCCCGCCGCCCCGCCGGTGCCGGCCCGGGCCGCGCTGCCGCTCCCCGCGGCGCCAACGCCGCCACCGACACCGCCGGCGGCTCGCAGGGGCGGCGGGAGGGCGGGAGGGGGGCGACCGACCGAGCGAGCACTCCGAACCCCGGACACCCCGAGCCCCGGGCACCCCAAATCCCGGGGCACCGACCGCACCGAGCCCCCCGAGCCCCGGGGCACCGACCTACCGACCACCCCGAACCCCCGGGCACCGACCACCCCGGGCACCGAGCCCCCCCAGCCCCGGGGTTCTCATCCCGCCACCCGCCCGCTGTTCAAATCTCCGCCCGCGCCACATCAAACTTCTCCCCGGCGGAGAGGAGCCCCCCAAATCCCCCCCGCCGCCGCCTTCCCAAAAACCCAACCCCACCCAAAGGGAACCGTTCCCAAATGGCTCGGAGAAGTTCGGCGGTACCGGGGCGCGGGGATCCGGCAGAGAGGGAGCGGGGAGGGGGCTCGGCTCTCGCCGAGAGCGCTGCCCGAGCACGGGGGCGAGAGGGAGGATGCGAGGAGGAGCGGGGCGGCGCGGGCACCCCAGCGCTGCCTTTACCTTTGTGCCTGATGCTGCGCTTCCAGTCCTTGGCCGTCTCCCTGCCGCTGACGAACTGGAACTCGTTGGGGGTGAGCCACTCTCCCCGGTAGCGGATGGAGGGTCCTTTGCTCCCTTGGCACAACTTATTGATGTAGAGCAGCGCCTTGTTCTCCCCGCACTCCACCTCGATGCAAGGCTCTCCGTTGTCAAAGAAGGGCTGGAAATCCGGGATGGAGGAAAACCTCTCCAGCATCAGGTCCTCGGGGAGGTGGTGGGGGTGGTGCGGGTGGGGGTGGTGGGGCTCGTGGAAGCCCAGGTACGCGCGGTGGGCGAAGATCTGCTCGTAAGCCGGCGGGTGCGGGGTGACCACCGGCATGGCAGCGGCGGCCAGGGGCGCGAGGTAGTCAGGTAAGGTTTCCATGGGCTGGTTAAAAGCTGCCAGGGCCATCTCCTCCCTGTCAAGTCGCTCCTTCTTGATAGCAGGCATGGTGCCGCCGCGCTCGCCGTGCGCCCTGGCGTCTCCGAAGCACAGCGGCTCCAATGTCTCCGGCTCAACTTGCCCTCGCTCCGGCTGGAGTTTGGCTGAAATGCGCCAGCAGCAGCAGCAGCAGCAGCACAGGCACCTTTGGCGCTCGGGTGCCGGAGGTGGCTGGTATCCCCCGGAGCAGCCCGCTAACAAATCTCCTGGGCTGGCTCCCCAGCAGAGCTGTCTGGGATCCCGCTCCCACGGAGAGCCTAATGTACCGTAGACCCGGGAGCTGCCGTGTGCCTCGCAGATCTGCCCCTCCGGACTAATACCTGACATCTCGGAGAGGTCTCTGCTGCCATAGACATTATTTTGGTTTAAGGAGAGGAAAAAAAAAAAAAAAAAGCTTATTGATTCCCCTAGATCAACCCACCTTCTCGCCAGGCTGGAGGGTTCCCCGCCGCCCAGCCAGCCAGCCAGCCAGCCCCCTTTCACCCTGCCCCCCTGCTTCCTTTAAACTGACACCTGGTTTATTTATTTATATGCAATAATTAAAATTAAACGCTGCGCCCCCGCCGCCGCTCCGCGACCCCTCCCCGCCCCGCCGGCGCCCGGCGGGAGGACGGAGCCCCGGCCGGTGCCGGCTGTGCCCGCGGGGCTCCAGACACCCGGGCGGCGGCGAACTTTCCCCGGGGCCGCCCACCTTCCTTCACCTGCCGCCGCAGCCTCGCCCCGCTCCCAGCGGAGCCGCTCTGATCCCCGCCAGCCGCGTTTGAATCCCCGCTCCCGCAGGAAATGTGCAGAAACGCGGTGTTACGCTCCTCACCCCTCTGTGTGCACACACATATAGAAATATATATCTATAAATACACATCTACACACGCACAGCCGCACGGACATCTACAGAGCCATCCCCGCCAGCCCTGCGCTCCCCGCAGCCCCCGGGCCGGGCCGGGCCCCCGCGCCGGGACAGACACGCATTGATCGGTGCTCAGAAGTCACCGCACAGTTCGGAGACTCCGACCAAACAAGATTTCCCTCCGCCGCCGCCGCCGCCGCTTCTCTAACTTGGCCCATTTAAACAGCGGAGGCGCTGGGAAGCGCCGCGCCGGCGGCGGCGAGGGGGTGAGCGACGGACGGCGGGGCCAGCGCCGGCTGCAGCCTGCCCGGGGCCACCGGCGGGGACACAGCCCCGCGGGGACACGGCCCGAGCCCGCTGTGCCACCCCTCGGCACCCCCGGGCACGGGGCTGGCAGTGCCCGGCGGGTGGGAGCTGAACCGGGAGGGAGGGAGGGAGGGATGGAGGGAGGGATCCATGGATCTGTGGATGGATGATGGAGGGATGGATGGATCCATGGAGGGACGGATGGATCCATGGATCTATGGATGCATGGATGGGAGGGAGGGAGGGAGGGATGGGGGAATGGATGGATGGATCCATGGATGGATGGAGGGAGGGAGGGATCCATGGATGGAATGATGGATGGAGGGAGGGATGGACAGATCCATGGATAGATGGATGAAGGGATGGATGGATCCATGCATGAGTGGGTGAATGGATTCATGAATCCATGGATGGAGGGACGGATCCATGGAGGGATGGACACACAGGGTGAATTTCTTTTCTGTCACAAGCTGTGACAGAATGGCACAACGTCCGTGTGGAACTGCCCCAAGAGGACAGGGTGGCCCAAAATGAAGCTGTGTGGTTGTTACAGGGAGTGTCACCTCAACAAGATGGAGTTCCCTGCCTTTGGATGCCAAAGTGGGATCCAATGGACAGGAAGAATCCTACCCAGGATGGGAACAACAATAAATTATCCCCCTAACCATGGGATAAGAAATGTGGCCCACGAGTCTCCAGCAGTGGCAGAACAGTGGGAGCTCTGTGTGAGCTCTGCCTCGGAGCTCCCAGAACCACACCAAGTCCCCAGTTTGTCCCAGGCCGTGTCCCCTGACTTACCTCCATGCAGGGTGGGCTGGGGACAGACTGACCTTGCCCTGCAGCCAGTGAGCAGTGGCTCTGCTGTGTGCCATCAGCCCCTGGCAGAGCTGGCAGGGTCGTTTCTGACCCACCTGACACCATCCTTGTTTTGTGCCATTTTATTCTCAAGGAGCTCCAGCTCTGGGATCCATCTTTGGCTCTAATGAAGAAGGCAGATCCACAGACCCATCAAACCCTCTCATTGAGGCTTTCAGGCTTAGGCTCTTATTCTTAATGCTTCTGATTGCTCGAGATGACAGGGGGAAAATCACTTTCTATTATCACCTAATGATCCAAGGAGAACGCTTGGGAGAGGCTGTGGGAGACACAGACATTTCTGTGGCAGTCAGAGGATCCTGGGTAGAGGGCAGAGGGGCTGTGTGGTGAGAGGGGCTCACTCTTAGCTCCCAGAAACCTTCATTCCTACCACATCCAACTGCCTGGGCTCCTGAGAGCCTTGGGTTCTTCTTCAGCCTTCCCTTGACTCCATCTCCTTTGGAACTTGGCTTCCTTGCACTTTTTTAAGGGAGTGGGGATTTTATCCTCAGAGCTTCTTTCCTTTACAGCCATCGGGGTTGTTACTCTTCCACTCCAAGGGCAGGGACAGCTTGGCCACAGCCTTCTCCAAGGGAAGGCCCCGTGTTTGCTCCAGGAGAGGTCCCAGGAGTGGCCTCCATCCTGCAGGAGCCCCTCTCACACGGGGAAGATGCTCTGGCAGATCTCAGGGAAGTTTGGGGGTGCAAGAGGCACGGGCTGAGACTGATGCCATCCCTGTCCCAAGCACTGGGGTCGCTGAGGGGTCCTGCCTGCAGAGCAGAGAGAGCTCTGAGCTCCCAGCAGAGCCTGGAGTGCTCAGCTGCAGTCTCTAATAGCAGAGCTTTTGGGATTAGTGCAAACAGATCCACCACTGGAGAGCAGATCAGAGAGCAGCAGGCAAATCCGTGCACACGTGGAGAGAGGGGAGCCAGGCTTGCTCTGCACACTCCCCAAACTGGAGCAGGTTTCCCAGTCTGGGGCAGGAATTTCTCTCCGAGGCTTTTTGTTGTTGTGTGTTTCCAGGGCGCCCAGCAAAGTGAAACCATGAGTCTTAATTTGTTCACAGAGCACTGCAAACAGTAAATAGTGATCATTTCTCAGCATTCAGTTCCCCACCTCTGGGATACATCACCTGGGATTGAAACAAAACCTCTCTCTCAGGTCAAATGTGTCAACAACTGCCAGGAGTTACCTGTGCCAGAAAGTGCTTTCTAAGTGGAGATAATGCTCCAAGCATAGCTCTTAAACTTAAGAAAGAAAGATTTTCCTCCACATCCTATCACCAGCTTCAGGGACAAATTATTTATCCTGGACATTCCTCCACTATTCAACCAATAAAAGAAGGGAAAACTTCCTAGATGTGACTTATTTCCATGTGTTTCAGCAAACCTCCGAGTTTCTAACTCACATCAAAGGTCCTTTGAGCTGTTTTAAAACCTGATTGCAGATACAGGAAAGACAGGTTGAGGCTGGGAGGAGAGAGAAACGCAGCTACCTGTCAGATGAGCAACCTGAGCCCAGCGAGGGATCCAGAGCTCCTGTGCCTGCAGGATCCAGCACAGATTCCATCCAGAGCTCCTGGACCCATCCAGAGGCTCCTGCGCCTGCAGGATCCATCCAGAGCTCCTGGATCCCTGCAGGAATCCAGCACAGATTCCACTCAAAACTCCTGGATCCCTGGAGGGACTCCAGCACAGATTCCATAAAGGATCCAGCACAGATTCCATCCAGAGCTCCTGTCTGTGCAGGAATCCAGCAGAGATTACATCCAGAGCTCCTGGATCCATCCATAAACCATTCCACAAACAGATCCCATCCATAAAGCCATCCACAAACAGATTCCATCTATAAACAGATTCCATCCATAAACCCATCCATGAACAGATCCCATCCTTAAACCAATCCAGAAACAGATTCTATCCACAAACAGATTCTATCCACAAACAGATCCCATCCATGAACAGATTCCATCCACAAACCAATCCACAAACAGATCCCATCCATGAACCAATCCATAAACAGATCCCATCCACAAACTGATCCCATCCACACCCCAATCCTCTCCCTACCAAAGGACAGGGAGGAGAGCAGGGAGCCACCCCAGCCCCTCCTGAGGCAGCCAGAGCCATCCCTCGGGCTGTCCCCAGCCTCGGGGACACCAGGGCTGTGCCCCAGCCAGGATTCCCTGGGTTTGTCCTCCCCTCCCTGCTCCTGCCAGGGATGGGATTGCAGCAGGAGCAGCCCCAGGCCAGACTGCTTCATTAGCAGAGATGTTCTGACAGCCCAGCGCTGGGGAGGGCACCGGGAAGGGCTTTGCCTATTAAAAAATGCTTTTCCAGGAATTCTGGGCTGTTCCCCTTTAATCCTGCTGCTGCAGAACGCTGCCTTTTGTTGGGGTGGAAATGGAGCACCGTGGTCCCTTCTGCACATTGACTGTGTTTGAACAAAACCCACCAAAACCATCCCCACAGACTGACCCAGGCACAGGCAGTGAGCTCACAAACACAATCCCAGAACTTTGTACTCAGCCCTCGCTCACTGAGGAGCTCCTGGGGCAGGACCACACCAGGGCTCCTCGTGTTTGGTTCCATTTTCTTTTAAATCCTACAATCCAATAAAAACAGGCTGCTGGATATAAACCATGACTACACTGCAACAGAGGGCTTTAATCAAACAGAAACTTAGATAAGAGATAAGGAAGGAATAACCAAAACAAAACAAAGGGAATTTCAAAAACCATGTAAATAGGCATTTACATATTTGGATCTTCTCGTGGTGATTTGAGTTTCTCAGAAGAGGAGCAACTTCTCTGCTCCTTCACAGCCAGGGCAGAGTGGAGAGGAAAGCTGCAGCTGCTCACCACAGAGTTTTATTTGTTGTCAGACTTCCAAAAGGGATCTTTTCTCCGTGTGGAGTCAGGCATTCCAACCTCTGCCTGCTCTGCCTCACTGTGGGATGCAGCAGCACCTGGGGACCCCAAACTCAGGTGCTTCACTGCCCAGCCTGGGTCAAACACCTCTGCAAAACTCCTGAGGCGTTTCCAGCCCGTCCTGGGGGTTTGCAGAGCTCTGTTTCTCTCAAGTTCCATAACTCAACCACTGAGCAAAACCAGGGAATTGTGAGCAGTAACACAGCACACGTGGCAAAGGCAGAAATGTCAGAGCAGGCTGCTTACAGATCATTTTAATACCCGGTGCCTAAAATTATTATCGAAGCTCTCTGGCAAACACAAATCACTGTTTTCCCCACAGCAGGAGGGAAGGGTTTTGTTTGTCACACATCCTCCTTTAGCCAAAACTGCTGCATGCAGCCATGGCACCCCTGGTCCCAGCACACATTTCCTTCCTGATTACCTGGGAAAGGCTGGGGAGGAAGGTGAGGCCCATCCCTGAGGATGAGGAGCAGAGGAAGGAGATCTTTAGGAGTTCCTGTTGTCCCTTTTAAGTCCAGCAAGCAGCAGCCACTTCTCTGCACCCATCAGCCATAAACCACTGCTCAGGGGTTAAAGCTGCACTGACCCCCAAATAAAAGAGCCTAATGCACTGTAAATATCCAGGAGACCCTCAAGTCTATTACAGCCCAGCTTTTCAGGAGTCTCTCTCTCTGCCATGGTCTGTGCTCACAATTACAGCAAAACACTGATTAGGGTGCACATGGGAGCAGCACAGGAAGCAAATATAAAATTGTCCTAAGCAAGTAACTGCATTTGTAAGGATGGCATTGCTTTTAATTAGCCTTAATTTCCAGAGAATTATTGCTTGCTCAAAAAAATATATAAAATCTTTATGGATCCATGAATTATTGAGTACAGGATTCTCCCCCTGCCTCCTGCTGATACCCGGGGAGCAGCCCCAGCATAACTCACCAGGGAATTCTCTGAGTTTGACTGCAGGAATGCCTGGTGCTCCAACCCATTCAGTATTTCTGTCAGAACCCCAAGGACTGGATCAGCTCTGGCTGAGTGAAAATGGAAATCAAGTCCCAGTCTGGATTAACCTTCAGAGCAGCACCAGGGTGCTGTGTTTGTCGGGAGAGATCTGTGTTTGCACACAGAAAAAGGGAACTGTAAGGATGTGTGGGACAAAGAGGAGGCCATTCGAGAGAAAACAGGAATAAATCTCAGCAGGGACTGGAGGGTGAGTGGTGTCCCAAGCATTCCTTCAGCAGAGCACTGGAAACACCTCTGGGATTGTCCCTCGATTCAGGACACCTCCTTCCCTCAGCTCCCAAACCCCAGCAGCAACCTCTGCAGCCCCCAGCCAATTATCAGATGAAATGCAGGAGGATCAAAGGGAGAGTTCCCAGCTCTCCCGAGGATAAGCAGGAGCGGGGCTAATTAGTAATTAGCAGCCCTGAGTGCTGCTGAGCACCTTTCCCTCGTCAGCAATTCCCAGCCCCAGGTCCCCTCCTCGTGTCCCTCCTCACCAAAGGCTGCCCTGACCCAGCCCCAGAGGGACCCCTGAGCGTTTTTGGGACTTGGTTTCACTGCCTGGAGTGGGGACAGGAGGGAGAGAAAAAAGAGTTCAGGAGCTCTGGGGAGCCTGGACATGGCCACGATCAGAAGACACCAAGACAGAAATAAACAATAAACAATATACAGCTAAACAACAGCTACACAATATTTCCATTGCTGCCTGCTTTCCCGTGTGTCCCAGGAGCTCTGGTCAGGGTGGGAGAGCTGTTCCCACTCTTTACACCTGGGCAATGCCCTGCAAGCAGCTCAGAAGTGTCAATCTGAAAGGCACCTTAATGATCACAGGATCAGCCGTCAGGAGCCAGGCTGAATTATGAGTTCCTTGTCCTTGCACGGGAAATGGGGGTGGCCCATCTGTCATATGTGGGGAGCCTGGAGCTGTCTCAGAGGAGCAGGGTTGAGTGCCTGTGCTTTCCAGGGAGAGCAGCAGCCAGAACTCTCCTCCATCCAAGGGACAGACCAGGCAGAAGGGAAACCTTAGCCTGGAATCCCCATCACAAACAGAATTCCCCCCCAAAAATGGGGGAATTTCCAGCCAACAAATCAGGCCTTGCCCTGATGTCCTTGTCCCCACACCTGGAGCAGGCTCATGCCCCAGTCCCAGGGACAAAATCCAGGGGAGGACACACTGGCCACTGCCAGGGGAACCAAACTGATGGGGCTCACAAGGAATTTGCATGCAAGGAATCAGGCGGGCTGAAATGAGGCTGAAATGTTAATGAACGTCTGGAAAGCACTGGGAAATCCTTGGATTAGAGGTATCCTAGGAACACAACACAGCCTGTGACAGCAGATAAGGTCAGCCTGGGGACTGAATCCAGTTTTATCTAAAAATCCAACTTTGCATATGGTGACTCAACAAAAATGCCATAAATGTAAATCGTGTAACAGTGCTGCCCTGTGGATTTTGGGTTGTTTTTCATCAGGCCTGGCTGGCAGGATGCCACGGCTCTGACCCCACTGCCCAGAGCCCAGGCTGGGCACCGCTGGAGCCCAGGCAGACGAGCAGAGCCCCCAGAGCTGCCCAGGCAAGGCTGTGCCTCGCTGGCACCGTCTGATCTCGGGTATGGGCGAGAGCCAGAGTGAGCCACAGCCCCTGCTCTGCAGCCCAGCTTCCAGAGCTGAAAACCCACGGAGTGCAGGCTCTGCCAGCCTTGCCCAGCTGGCACGGCTGCAAACCCTCATTTCTCGTCATTAAGGAACGGCAGAGCGCGTTCGGGGAGCCGGGAGTCTCAGCCCAGCGAGCCTCTGGGATGCTCCGCTGGAACTCCATCTCCAGCAGCACCGACCCAAACCACGGGCACAGGGGCACCAAACTCCCTTTGCCCTAGCTTAGCCGGGGAGCTTTTCAACATCGGGCTGCAGAAAAGCCTTTCCCTGCTGCCTGTCCCGTTCCGAGCAGCGCCGGGAACGCTCCGGGAGTGCCCCGGGACAGCGGGGGCACCGGGGCCGGGAATGCCCCGGGACAGCGGGGGCACCGGGGCCGGTGCCGAGCGGGGACAGGGACGGGGCACGGCCGGGCTCGGAACGGCACGGCCGGGCCAGGAGCAGCCCTGCCCGGCTCGGAGCGGCGCTGCCCGCCCGTCGCTGCTCGGGAACCCCCCGGCCGGTCCCCGGAGCCGCCGCGGGTTGCTGGCAGCGGCCCCGGAGCCGCAGCGCTGCCGCCGGGGAGAGAGGTAATAAATAACCCGGGGAGCGCGGCGCGGAGCCCGGCGGGCGGCGCAGACTCTGACCTGACAAATACCCACTGGAAAATCATCACCTCCCGCCCCCGGGAGCCTGGAGCCAGCCCCGGGCCGGCCCCAGGCGGGGGGCGGCGGAGCCAGCCGGGCCCGTCCGGCCGCGCCGCCGGGGGTGGCGGCAGCGGGGGCGGCCGCGGGGCCGGGCGGGGCCGCGATGGGGATCCGGGGATGCAGGGAGGGGATGGGGATGCAGCACGAACGCGCACATCGCACACATTGCACACCACACACACACACAGCGGGATCCTGCCTCGCCTCCGCCGCGGCTCCACCCGGGCGGGACCGTCCCGGACAGCGGCGGGGAGCGATGGGGATGCTCCTGCCGGGAATGGGGATATTCCTGTTGGGAATGTTCCTGCTGGGAATGGGGGATATTCCTGTTGGGAATGGGGATATTCCTGTTGGGAATGGGGATGTTCCTGTTGGGAATGGGGATATTCCTGTTGGGGATGTTCCCGCTGGGAATGGGGATATTCCTGTTGGGGATGTTCCCGCTGGGAATGGGGATATTCCTGTTGGGGATGTTCCCACTGGGAATGGGGATATTCCTGTTGGGGATGTTCCTGTTGGGAATAGGGATGTTCCCGCTGAGAATGGAGATGATCCTGTTGGGGATGTTCCTGTTAGAAACGGTGCTGTCCCTATTGGGAATGGGGATATTCCTGCTGGGAATTGTGCTGTCCCTATTGGGAACGGGACTGTCCCTATTGGGAACGGGGCTGTCCCCGCTGGGAATGTTCCTGCTGTCCCCCCATCACCTGCCTGTGCCGTGGTGGGTGCTCAGCCCGGAGCCTCCTCACCTGCCCCAGGAGAAGGCAGCACCCAATTTCCCAGGGGAGGTAAGGAGGGAAAGGAGGGGGGGATGGAGAGGGAGATGCTTTATTTTCCGCCCCATGCAATAAAGCGTGATTATAAAGAATATAACAGGGAGCACAGCTTGAATTCCAATCGGTGGAGAGCCCGTTGTTAACCATCAGGGAACTATTTATTCTCCAGCCTCACTGGTGCTCCTTGGTCAATAATGATAAAGGGGGGAAAGGAGAAGAAGTTGAAGCCATTATAAAGCAGCAATCCCATTACAGAGGAGCAGCAGCAACAGCCCCCCCAGAATCTATGATTCCCTCAGGTCATGTCTCATGTGCTCAGACCACTGGCCACTGTCAGGATTTACCCTGCATCATTAACCCACCAAAGAGGGGTTTTTTCCTTGCCAGAAATGACTGATTTCTCCAGCCTGATGGCAGTCATCGTTCGGGAGACAGAGCAGCAGTCCCCTGCTGCTGAACTATCTCCAGAGATATTTAATAAATAAATAAAATAGCTGGATGCTTGACCAGCTCCTCGGGAAGAGGGAAGACAATGTGGCTGTTTATTGTGATTAAATACTTGCTGCTCCCTAATTCTGACACTTACTCACACACACAGACAGGCAGCACCCGTGTGTGCTTGATCAGCTCCCCAGACATTATTTATCATTTGCATTTCTCTTCCACGCAGGGCCAGGCTGTCCCAGGCTGTGCAAGGAGCAGGAGCAGCCCTGTCCCACCCAGCTGCTCTGCTCTCCCTTTGCCTCGCTGGATTCCACACGAGCTGTGCCAAGGTTTCCAGCAGGATCAGATCCTCTCCGGGCCAGCTTTAGAAACTCCTGGCATCCTGTCTGCATGCCAGATCAAAAACCCCAACCTCAGCACAGAAACCTAAGCCCAGAGCTCGTCTCCTCTGCTCTGCCCCAGGGGAAGGGGCTGGCTTGGAAGGTTTTGGCTCCCTGGGGGCTGCACAGCCAGGGCTGAACGCCCAGCAAAGGGGCCTGGAGCCTCCTCACGCTGCCCAGCCCATGGAAAACTGAGCTGTGCTGGCCTCAGCCACACCTCACCCCCTCACTGCTGCATTCCCAGCCCCAGGAAGGCTCTCAGAGCCTTTTCCCAGCTCAGCCCCATCATTTCCACAGTGCAGATTATCCCTGGCTGTGTCCACCACCATGCCCACGAGGGAGAGGAGGCTGGGGTGGGGCTGTTTTTATGGTTGTGGTGGCTTTGCCATAACTCACAACCCCTGAGCCTCCCTGCCATGAGCAGCTCTGGGAAATCCCTGGTTCCTGGCAGCTTTGCCTCTCCCCCAGTGCATCCAGGAAAAGTCCTCAGAGCACAGCAGTGGATGGGGAGAGAGAGGAGGAGGAGGCTGAGGGGAGTGTGGCTCTGGCAGAGGATGGGATTTGGGGGGGATGAACTTCAGCCTCCTTTACATCTCTTTGAATATTCAGCCTCCTTTACATCTCTTTGAATATTCTGCCCTTACCTCCAGAGCAAGCTCCTTCTTCCAGCTGAGTTACCCAGTTACCCAAACAGGACCTTTTGGCTCAAAACCTGTCACTTACAGGCTGAGGATCCTCCAGGCAAACACTGAAACGTTTCTGGCAGCTCAGCAGGCATTTTGCACTGGATCACTGTTATTGACACACGAGGACCCAGGTGGGAAGCTCCCACTCTTGTTTTGAGCTTTGCAAATGTCCCTCAGCTGTGACTGATTTTCAGAGTGGCACTGGGTGAAGCTGCCCCAAAGCAGCCAAGGAAGTTCCTCCCCAAACAGAACAAAGATTGCTTCAAGGGCAATCATTAAAATAATCTTTTAATAGGCAAGATGAAAATGAAGACCTATAAGAAGCAGGAGAAGGAAGGACAGCAGCAGAGGAATTGGAGACCATGAGTTTAGATAAAAGCTTGACTTGAAGCCTGGGTACAACTACACCCAAATCCCTTTGTGGGAGCCCAGGAATGAGGCTCCTAATGGCTGAGGAGGAGATTAGAGCTGCTGCTGGGGGAGAAAGCCATGTTTCTTCCCCTGAACAGGGCTGCTGTCTTCTTGCTGTGTGATGCCTTCCATAAGCTCTTCTGGGGATGGGGGCATAAATCATAATAAAGCCATGGCACGGCGTATAAATCATAATAAAGAATAATGATACGTAATAAGGATGAATAATATTAGGGGGGGAATTGTGTGAGAGCCCTGCACACACACAAAAACACACACAAAAAACACAAACACACACAAAAACACAAACACACACAAAAGCACACACAAAAACACAAACACACACAAAAACACAAACACACACAAAAACACACACAAAAACACAAACACACACAAAACCACAAACACACACAAAAGCACACACAGGGCTGTGCAAACAGGCAGCAGAGGTGCCTGTTCCTGTTCCTGCCAGCACACTGACCCCAGCTCACTGCACCCCTTCCTGCCTGGGCAGGAGTTTCAGTGCTCAGGGGCTCCCAGGAGCAATCACGGAGCAGTTTAACCCCCCCAGCCCCGGGGGCTGCCTGCACACAAAGCTTCCCCTCTGCCAAACTGCACATTAACCCCACCTGCCCTGCCTGGCCCTGTGATGGGACAGGGACGCTGCTCCCTCTGCAGCCCCCCAGGGAGGCAGGGGTGGCAGGGGGAGCTCAGTTCTGGTTCCCAATTCTGCTGATTGCAGCCCTGCATTAGCACTCCGGGTTCCCCCTGTGTTTGTCAGTGTGCAGCGAGGGAGGGAAATAAATCCTGGCTTGAGATCTTCAGGGCTGGAGGCAAAGAGCAGCTGAATCAGTCCCCAGTGCTTGGAGAGCACAGGAATCCAAGTTCCACATCCTCCTCCTCCTCCTCCTCTGGCCTGCTCATCTCCTCACACAAATTGATTCATCCCTGCCTGCAGATCAGCCAGATTTGGGGATTTT
The DNA here is from genome assembly GCA_035041385.1 of Myiothlypis coronata. Lineage (NCBI taxonomy): Eukaryota > Metazoa > Chordata > Aves > Passeriformes > Parulidae > Myiothlypis > Myiothlypis coronata. Next base: position 6,961,020 of record JAWWLW010000078.1, read on the forward strand.
GTGTGTTTTGGGTCAACAGCTTCCCCACAAGGGCCTGACTGGAAAAGCTCAGGGATCACGAGATTCCAGGGTCTCTGATCAGCCACACAACAGGGCTGGTGTAACTTACAGTGTACACTTATAACTGACTAAATTTGGGCTACTGGTCAAGAGCCATCCAAAATTATCTGCAGGCTGAGCAGGGCAGCTCCATTCTGGGCAGGAGGAAGCAGCTCCCAGGCACTGAACATCAGCAGCAGAAACAGCACCAGGGGAAGATTGCCTCCCTGGTTAAATGTGTATTTAAAACGCTGATAGCCCACACTGAGACCCCAGAAAAAATGTATTTATCATTGTTATTAACAGTAATAGAAATAAAACCAGTTCTAATAGCATGCAGGGTTTGATGCATTTCCCAAATAAAAGGATTTATTAGTTTAGAGCCTGGGTATTTATTTGTTTCTCTCTCCCCAGCCCTGGCCCCCCCTCCCAACCCTGCTGAATTTTTAATGCCCCTTGTTTCTAATGTCAGCCGTTTTTCTTGTAAAGGTTTTTTGACATAACTTTATATTGCTGCATCCTTTTGTTGTTGCCATTCCCCATCCTTGTTAGAGACTCCACTTCCCTAATGAAGCTCAGCTCCTGCCAGGATAATAAAAGGAAATAGATCCAGGGCTGAGGAGAGCCAGGGAGAGGGGAGTGCCTGTGAGAGCTCAGAAATGGGGGTGACACAACACAAATGCAAGGAAAGCATCCTCTGGGGACACCCGGGGCTGTCCCTGGGACTGAGCGTGTGTGGAATGCACAGACACACAAACACACAAAGTTTATCTGGGTCTGTGTGCACGCTGAGGATGCACTGATGGCATTTTACACACTCACACTGACGGGGTGGGAGGAGACACTGGGAAAATGTGCCCTGCAGGTGCCAGAAGCTGGGGACTAATTCTGCCAAATTAAAAAAAAAAAGGATTCAAAATATCCCCCTTGTGCTTTGGGGAGGGAACTCACAATCTTACAGTAAGTTATGAAAAAAAATTACCAAAGTCTACAAAGCTCCTTTCTCTTCTGTCTATTCAGGATGAGAAACTCCTCCACTTTCTGTGACTCTCCTCCAGCACAGCCAGGGCTGGTGCTTCAGCAAGAGCAGAAATGCAGGGGCAGCCAAGCATTTGCAGCAGGCAGGACCCTTGGGGGGCTGCTTTGGACCCTGTGCAGCAGCACAAGCCCTGCTGGGGCTGCAACAACGCCTGCAGTGCCTCTGCTCCTTCCCCAGAGCAGGGCAGGGAAAGCAGCACCAGGCGAGCCCAGGCCCCTCGGCAGGAAATGTCTCCAAAACCATGAGGAGAAAGGGTTGGGAAGGGCCCAGCAATGCTCAGATCCATCCTGGATCCTTCAGCATTGCTCAGACCCATCCTGGATCCTTCAGCATTGCTCAGATCCATCCTGGATCCTTCAGCATTGCTCAGATCCATCCCTGAGCCCCAGCACACCCTCCTGGATCCTTCAGGGACCCAGACATCACCACGTGCCCTGGAATTACCTCAGGGACAGTTCAGTGCTGCCCAGAGAGCACAGTGGCTCCAGCTGAAGCTGCAGGGCCTGGGGATCTGTCCTGCCTTGTTTCCAGGGGGATCTCGGGCTTTTAAACCCATCAGACACATTAACATGAGGAGAACCCCCACATACTTGTGGCTTTCAGCCTCTGAAATATTTAGGGCCGTGCATGGCCCCGCTCAGCTGTCGGCAGTGGTGCCACAGGCTCGAGAGAAAACTCTCATTTCTCCCTAGCAGACCAATTCTCAAATTCAAACCCCAGAGTCATCACGTCTAGGCTTGGCTTGCACGCAAATTCTACCCTGAAAAGCTTAATTGAAATTTCAGGTGGAAATTAATCTGGCCACCTCTTGTTCCCTAATGGATTTTGATCTACTTCTCCACACTGTGACAATTCCTGGCATGGTAAGTGATGTCTGTTTTGAGGAAGGCTGTAATTATGAAGTCTGCAGGGAACTGTAGGTCAGGCCAGAGATGCAATGACATAGCTCTTACTAGACCAGAAAAACAGGAATGACGAGGACTCCTGACACTGCAGGAACAGTGACAGATCAGGAAGGAAAATCCTTGCAGCAGATCTGTCTCTATTCCGTTCTTTTTGAGCTGTATTTTGAGAGCTATGGAAAAACATCTCACTAATTTTTATAACTAGAACATCATTTACTGTTTGGAACGTTTACTGTTCCCCTTCCAAAATTCTGTGGCCTGTGCTGTCCCTGAGGACAGGACACACAGTCATCTCCTGGTGACAGGAACCAGCCCCACTGTGCCTCAAGGTGTGTGTGTTCCTCAAAAGCCTTTTTTGGCCTCAAAGAGCTGCAGAGACCTTTTCCAAACCAACCCCAGGGTTAGGTTAATCCTGCTCCCTTCTGCTTTCTGGGACTGAATTCTCCTTCCTTATCTCATGGTCTCCTTTTATTCAGCTGTTTTGGCATCCCGTCCCTGGCCAGCAGCTCCTGCCGGGAGGATGTGCCCAGGTCCAATGACCTGCCCCTTTCCTGGAGAGCTCTCCTGCTCCCGCAGGGCAGGGTCTGTTCCCGAGGGCTCTGCCCGTGTCCCAGCCCGGGGTGGGCTCGGTCCCTGCGGGCTCTGCCCGGTTCTGCAGCCCGGGATGGGCTCACTCAGGGCGGGTTCAGTTCCCGCGGGCTCTGCCCGGTTCTCCAGCCTGGAATGGTCTCGGGCTGGGTTCGGTTCCTGCAGGATTTTCCGGTTCTCCAGCCTGAAACAGTTTCCCCAGGGCTGGGTTCGGTTCCTGCGGGCTCTGCCCGTGTCCCGTGTCCCGCCCGGTCCCGGCCGGCTCTCGGCAGGGCTGTGCTCCCCGGGCAGGGCTGTGCTCCCCTCGCAGGGCTGTGCTCCTCTCGCAGGGCTGTGTTCCCCCGGCAGGGCTGTGTTCCCCTCTCAGGGCTGTGTTCCCCTGGCAGGGCTGTGTTCCCCCGGCTCTAGGAGGGCTGTGTTCGTGTTCCCCTCGCAGGGCTGCGTTCCCCCGGCTCTCGGCAGGGCTGTGTTCCCCTGGCAGGGCTGCGTTCCCCCGGCAGGGCTGTGTTCCCCTCGCAGGGCTGTGTTCCCCCGGCTCTCGGCAGGGCTGTGGTCCCCTCGCAGCCCCCCCGGGCCCCTCGGGATGGGATCAGATCGGATCAGAGCGGGCGGTGCCCGCAGCGCCCGGGGGAGGCAGCGCCGGGCCCGCCGCGTTAATTGAGCCGTGGCGGCGGCTCCGCTGCGCTCCGACCGCGGCGGCGGCGGCAGCGCCCGGGGGGACCGAGCGGCGCCAGCCCGGGCCGGCCCCCGGCCCAGCCCCCGGGGCCGAGACTGCCCGCCAGCCCCGCGTCCCGCCGGGATGGGCCCGGGAGGGCTCCGGGGTGGATCCGGGATAAATCCGGGATGGCCCCGCGATGGCTCCGGGAGCGCTTCGGGATGGCCCTGGGATGGCCCCGGGATGCTGCCCTGGCCCCGGGACGCTGCCCTGGCCCCGGGATGCTCTACTGCCTCCGGGATGCCGCCCTGGCGCGGGGAACCGGGGGGAGCCCCCAGAGCTGCTGATGTGCCGGGAAGCAGGAAAATTCTCCCCTAATTCCCGTCCCCGCTGTGAAAGTAATTCTGCACGGTGGAGCGTTCCCAGAGACGGCGCTAGGATTAGGGGAAAACCTCTTCCCTCGCTGCTTTGATTCCGGAGAGGAGATAATCGGATTACTCGCAAAGTCCCTGTGATGCACAGCCTACACGGGAAGTACAATACTGTATTGTCTTGTCTCCCCGCGGATTCCACACCCTGCCAGAGACACACCTGGAGATGTTCTGCCTCTGTAGCACGGGTTTTTTAGTTATTTCCCCCCTATTTTCCATGTGTAGTCACCACAGAGATTAAAAGAGGGCCTTTACCCCAAGGGGCTGCATGAAGGGCATCCTGAAAGTGTTTAGAAATGGGGGAAAATTCCCCTTCTGGGAATCCTGGAGTCAAATATCAAATGTGAGGAATGGGGTGGAGGGATTGGGAGGTGTGGAACTGTCCCCAGGTGGGGATCACCCACAGGCAGCGTGGACGCCCTGTTTGACACATCCTGCCCGTGGCACAGCTCCAGCTTGTTCTGCACAAAGCATGGCCCTGGCAGGTGTTGATGGCAGCAAAACAAATGTGGAATAGGTTGTGATAAAGGGAGTTCTCCTGGGAAGTGGAAAAAGCAGCGATAAATATCTTGGAGCTGCTGGATCACAGGAAGAGTGAAGATGTGTTTGTTGGAGCACTTGGGGACTGTCCTCCAATGCATCAAATGGTTCATCTGGGGGCCTGATGAAAGCCTAAGATTTCAGTTAAGTTTGTTTTCTTTTTTCTTTTCAGTATTTTCCTCTCCAAGGATAGATATTTGCATATCCCAAGGAGTCACAATAAATTTGCTGCTATTTTGGGACCTTTGTTCTAAAGGAAGATGTGATTTTGGGTCCTCTCTCAGCTGATCTGGGTTAGAGCCCAGTGGCTCCATTTCCTCCTTATCTCTGGCTCTTTCTGCTAAGATTTCAGTTAAGTTTGTTTTCCTTTTTCTTTTCAGTATTTTCCTCTCCAGAGATAGACATTTGCCTGTCCCAAGCAGCCACAATAAATTTGGTGCTATTTTGGGACCTTGGTTATAAACGTGGTGTTTTCGGGTCTCCTCTCAGCTGATCTGGGTTAGAACCCGGTGGCTCCATTTCCTCCTCATCTCTGGCTCTTTCAGCTGCCAGGAACCTTCCTGCTCAACCCTTTTCCCATGTCTGCTTCCCAAGCATCCACAGCCACAGCCAGGCCTCACACTTCTCAATGGAGCAGCATCCATCCTGTGCAGGGCCTCCCTGCTCCTCTGCCCAGGATGCTCTGAGCTCAGCCTCCTTGTGCTGAGCTCCACACGTGCAGTTTGCTTCCAGCAGCTCGGTGACAGGAGCTGGCAGGGTGCTGGGGGTGTCACTGCCTCAAAGAACGAGGTTTTCACCCAAAACCTCGCTGGCAAACAGCACAGGAGGCACGGCCCAGCCCAGCCGGGGACCCTGGCAGGGAGGAGAGCAGGAGGGAGCTGTGTAATTAAAGATGGAAAAGCCATCCTTGCCGTGCAGCATGAAATAGGAGTGAGGCTGAGGGGCTGGCTGCCGGCGATCCGGCTGTGGCAGCATGAAAAATGAGGAGGAGCGCGATAAGAAACTAATAATTTATGTTCCAAGCACAGCCTCACACCAGCGTGGAGGGAAATTCATGCCAATAACTCCTACTAACTCAGAAAGGCACGCAATCTTTTATTGCACAAATTATTAACGACCAGGAAATAAATGACTCTGTAATCAGATTGGTGCTGCCGGCGCTCCTCGCCTCTCCTTCATTTGTGTAAATCCTGCAGCCAGTCCCCCCTCGAGCTCAGGCACTGGCCCGGTGCCTGACAATAGTGCAGACTGAACAAGGTCCTGCTGTCTCTCTCCTATCTGAGGTGGGTTTGCTCCACGGGCATTTCTGGCCCCTCCAGCAGCAGCAGCTCTGTAGGTGCACGGGGCTCCTGCTCTGGGTCTCCAGTGCAGGATGAGTGGAGCAGTCAGAGAAGAGCACAAATGACAGCTCCCAGTGTCTCCTCTGTGCTGTCTTATACATCAAGTGTTCTATTACCATCACAGTGCAAGGATTTCATATCACCAGAGCTTCATACCTCCTCCAAGCACTGACTGTTCCTAGTCCTTGCAGTAGCCATCATCTGACTCCAGGTCCCACCAATCCACTCTTTTATACCCCTGTTCCTACTGGCTATAGGTGTGGTCTGTTAAGATCTGGCCTGCTCCTCATTTTAATAATTGGTCCAGCTGCAACTCACTGAGGGATAAGATTACGTTCTATACCATTTTCACTCACCCTTACTGTACCCCCTACACCTCTGGGCCCTGTTCTTCTCCAGGCTCCTTTCTCCACGTCCTTCCTTTGCCCTTGGGCTGCTGCTGTTGCGTTCCCCGTGCTCCTGCTCTGGTTTTTCAGCATTTGTGCTCCATACTCAGGAGTGCTGAGCACCTCCAGCAATCACCAACTGTACTGGAACTGGGGATCCTCAGGCCAAGGGAATTGGAGGTACATCCCCATGTACCTGTATGGGGAAAGGAGCACGAGGAGCTGCTTTATTCACCTGGAAACACAGCATGGAACACTTCCCTACCCCTGCACTGCATCCTGTGATCTCTCCTGAGTGACAATCTTTATTAGGATGATGAAGAAAAGGAGCACTGATGAAAATGAGACATCCTGAAGAGGAAAACCCTACCTGTGACAGCCCAGAAAAAGAACAGCCCCAGGCTGGGATGTGTACAGGAGGCTGTTGGGAGCCCCTGATTCCTCCAGGTGTGCTGTGCTCCAGGTGAGCTCTGCCAAGCCAGGTGAGCTCTGCCAGCCCAGGTGAGCACGGCCAGCCCAGGCCCCTGTCCCTGATTCCCCCAGGTGTGCTGATTCCCCAGGTGTGCTGACTCCCCCAGGTGAGCTCTGCCAGCCCAGGTGAGCTCTGCCAGCCCAGGTGAGCACGGCCAGCCCAGGCTCCTGGCCCTGATTCCTCAGGTGAGCTCTACCAGCCCAGGTGAGCTCTGCCAGCCCAGGCCCCTGTCCCTGACTCCCCCAGGTGTGCTGATTCCCCAGGTGAGCTCTGCCAGCCCAGGTGAGCTCTGCCAGTCCAGGTGAGCACTGCCAGCCCAGGCCCCTGTCCCTGATTCCCCCAGGTGTGCTGATTCCCCCAGGTGAGCTGATCCCCCCAGGTGAGCTCTACCAACCCAGGCCCCTGGCTCAGCCCCTCTCAGCCCCCTGGCCAAGGTGTGCAGGGTGATGTTCCCTCACCAAACAGGCACCTGGAGGATGGGAGCTCTCTGGATGGCACCAGCAGCTGCTCCTGCTCTCCCTGTGCTTCTCAGCTGCTGGAGGAGACTCCTGAGAGGCTGAGCCTCTCCTCTCCCCTCGCACTGCCCTGCCCTGTTTTGATTATGTGCACCATATGATAAGGGAGAAAAGTGTTCCCATTGTTAATTCAGCCCATTTGTTATCAGTGGCACCATCTCCCCGATGGCTTCATCTGCAGGGAGGAGGGAGAGCTGCTCCCCCTGCCCTGCTTTATGGTCAGGGGGTGCTGGGGAGGCTGCAATAATGAATAATGTGCAGATTGTTCCCGGGCCTGGGAGTGTTTTATTAAGGCAGGTTTTCTTAGACTGAATGCCCAATCACCACAGAACCATGAAACTCAAATTGCCTCACAGCTCTCTCATGAACATAGTTTTAATCTCATTGACCTGTCGTTATACTACAACACATAAATCCACATTTGGAGATCTTATGTCCAACCATAAATTGGGCTGGCAGACTTCCGACCCACAAAATAAAACTGTCTCCTCTGAGGGGGGGTTTATTCATCAGTGCTGGGGGGCAGTCAGCTTTTCTTAATAAACCATTCCTTAAAAAAATGGAGGGAAATAAGAAACCCATCGTGAAATTCACAGAGGGGAAAAAAAATAATAAGGTGACGTTTAAATAACGTGAGCATTAGACATAAAGGGAGAAGGTGGAAAGATGGGAGTTGAGGGATGTTAACTCCTGCTAACATCACAGAGAAAGGAGAGGAAAGAAAAAGGAAAGGAAAAGGAAAAGGAAAAGGAAAAGGAAAAGGAAAAGGAAAAGGAAAAGAAAGGAAGCTGAGGCTGGGCAGTGCCAGGCTGACAGCTTTGGCCATTACTCTCTGTTTTTGGGGCAGGCATGGATGTGGCAGGGTCAGAGAATTCCTTCCTCTTTCCCTGCATCCTTTTGTTGCTTTACTGAAGTGAATAACCCAGAGGAAATCTGATTTCTGCCTCCCTCCTGCTCTGCTGTGTTTTACTGCATTCGGATTTGGTGGGGTTGGAGTTGCAGTGGGAGCCTGGACGTGCAGGGAGGCTCTGCTGGGCTGGTGCCAGGTGTGGCTGCTGCTGCAGGAGGGTTTCCCTCAGTGCTGGCAGTTCACAGCCACTAAATGCTGCCCAGGAGCTCAGCAGGGCCCTCTGAGGGCTGGCACTGCCCAGGGACAGTTCCTGCTGTCCCCTGTGGGGATGTGACACCCGAGATGTGAGCTCAGCTGGGGATTCTGCCTCTGCAGGGATGGATGGGCACCCTGAGCGCCTCCACCTGGGGCTCATTGCTGCTCAGAGACCAAGAACAGCTCAAAAGGGCTCCTCAAACCGTGGAGACCTTCCCCAGCCTCGCCAGCAGAGTCTGTGGTGGGAGAGGCTCATTCCAGGAGCATCCCAGGCTGTGGAGAGCAGCTCTGGGACCTGCAGGGTGACTGCATGGATTCCTCAGCTGTGCCTGCCGTGCCCTGCAGGCTGGGCTTGCCCTGGGCTGCTCTCCTGCCCCCAGGGCCCAGCAAAGCCCGGCTTAGGGCAAGGAGCAGCTCCTGAGGTGCCCCTCGCTGGGTTCTGCTCCCTCCTTGTACCTGGGGCACCGAGCAGCAGCCACAGAGGGGATGAGGCTCTCTGGAGCCCTTCCCCAGGGCTGTGCTGTCCTCACAGCCACTTTTGGGAGCTCTGTTTCTCCAGTGCTGGGATGGATGGAGCCCCACGCTGCAGAGCCAATTCCAGAGCGGAATTTATTTTATTTATTTATTTAAGTGGGTTCTATCCCAGCTGGGGCTGGAAGGGAACCCACAGCACCTGGAAATGGCAGTGTGAGCATCAGAAACCCCCATAAATACACCTGGCTTTGCCATCCCTTTTAATTAAATGCAAGCCATGAAACAGGGGCAGGGAGTGCCCTGGGGACAGCAGAGCTCAGAGGCAGCAGCAGCAGGGAGAGGGCACTGCCAGCCTGGGCTGGGCTCAGAGCAGGGCTTAAAGGAGGGTTAAAATCAGGGGCTGATTTAGAGCATCCCCTTGCCAGCCTGGGCTGGGCTCAGAGCAGAGCCACGGGGGTTAAGCTGGGGCTGATTTCGAGCAGCCCAGGCAGAGGGAACCCTGCACTCAGTTATTCACATTTCCTGGTTTATCTCCTCATCTCCAGGGCTTTAATTGTAAATTATCCAGCACGCTGCACCTCTCCCTGTGTTCCCTTCTCCCAGCCCAGGGAGGTGGGAAAGCAGAAACTGCTGATGCTGACAAGGACAAGGGGGGGCTTAGGAAAGGTCTGTCCCCCTCTGAGCTCTGCCTCAGGGCTCTGAAGCTCTGAATTGTGGCTGTGATGCACCCCAAAATGAGGGGCCAGAACGTGAGCAGCTCGTGTGTGAGAGCCCAGGATGAGGCACCTCCTGCAAACAGCCTCCTCCTTTCCCCTTCCTGGCATTCAGGCGTTTTCCCTTTCCCAGCTCAGCCTCTCCCCCTGGGCTCCTGTGTGCAGCAAATAAACCCCACGGTTCAGCACTATCCATCTAATATCTTCTGACTGCCTTTAATCATAGCATTTCCCATTTAATTGGGAAGGCAGGCACACTTTGCATATTAACACAGCCCAGCCTGCAGCTCCTGAGCTCTGCAGCTGTGCCTGGGCTGTGTCTGTGAGCCCCACTGGGCTGGGATGGGATCCACCATGGCTGGGAACCTGCTGCGGCCCTTCAGCAGCTCTGTCAATGAAATCCAGTTCAAATCCACAGCCACAGCAAATCCCCCCTTCCAAAAACCACATTTTTATGGATTGTCCCCGTTTGAGGAGCTTCTCTGCAGGCAGGGCCACTGTGCCATGGTGTGCCCATGGTCTGCCTCAGGTCCCAAAGGGAAAAAGATCATCTATCCTTGAGGGGCTGCTGCTGTGGAGCACATTCCCCTTTTGTCATCCATCATTCCATCCATCCATCCATCCATCATCCATCCCTCCATCCATCCATCCATCCATCCATCCATCCATCCATCCATCCATCCATCCATCCATCCATCCCTTTATCCCTTTAAATTTCTTATATGATGGAAAAAGGGGGGTTTTCCCCCTCAATTCAACCCCTTAAAACCCTAACCCTTATATAATGGGAAAAGAGGGATTCTCCCCCATATTCCAGCACTTAAAATCCCTAAACCTAACCCTAAACCATCAGAAATGCTGCAAAGCTGCCCTGTTTCTGCCCACAGCAGCCCCACTGAATGCATTTAGCATTAAAAATGATGTTATGGCACGTTTCTGTTCATTGGGAACAGCTCCAGCTCCTGACCCCTTCACCCCACACCCTGCCCGTGCTCTGGTGGCATCTGGCACAACTTCAGCTCAGAACATCCATGTCCTGCCATGCAGCCAGCCCTGCCCGGGGGCTGCTGCAGGAGGGGGAATCCCACCTGCAGTGCCAGGTCCCTACTCAGCACCCAAACCCCAAAATTCTGCACTTTTCCATGGAAAAAGGGGGAAATATTCCAGCTTTCCTGCAGGCATTGCACAGCACAGCGGGGACTTGGTAAAAGTGACTGCTCTGTCCTCGGGGAGCTCAGCTCACTGACTCCACCAGCCCCGTTCATGTGAGCAATAATTACTGCTCTGAATGAGGATTAAATCTCCAGCTATTAGGCTCTAAAGTAAAAGCCCCAATGACAGACACTAATCTCTTCAGGGTATAGGAGCAGTTTTTGGCTGGTGCATTAACTGGCTGGGTGGCATCAGCCAGAGCCCCTGGTCCAGGCTCAGGGTGTGTGCCCTGTGTCCTGCCAGGGCCCAGCCAGCAGCCCCAGTCCTGTTATTTATTTTTTTTATATATATATAAAATTTATATTTATATACTTATATATATTTATATTTATATATATTTATAGATATAAATATATTTATATATATTTGTATTTATATTTATTTCTATTTATATTTATTTCTATATTTTTATATATTTATATATATTTATATTTATATACTTTTATATATTTTATATATTTATATATATTTATATTTATATACTTATATATATTTTATATATTTTTATATATTTATATTTATATACTTATATATATTATATATTTTTATATATTTCTATATATTTCTATTTATGTGTTTTATATATTTATATCTATATCTATATTTATATATTTATATATAAATTTAAATAGATATAAATATATTTCTATATATTTCTATTTATATTTATTTCTATATTTTTATATATTTCTATATATTTATATATTTATATACATTTATATTTATATACTTATATATATTTTATATATTTTTATATATTTCTATATATTTATATTTGTATGTTTTATATATTTATATCTATACCTATATTTATATATTTATAGATAAATTTAAATATATAAAAATATATTTAAATATATTTAAATATATATATATAGAAAACAGAACTGAGCATTGATGGTTTTCCACCCCAGCCTGCAAATTTCTGCATGATGACTCTCCCACCATGTCCCCAAGTGTTTTATGCTCAGATTTTCCCCTTCTTTGCCACACTCTGTTGCTGCAGAGGGGGATTCAGGAGGGCTGAGTGAGCTTTTAACCACAGCACTGATGGAAATATTTCTGATTTCATTAATAGATCTGTCTGCTGCCTCCTCCCCAAGGCTGGGTGCTGCTCTGCTAACAGACAACACTCCAAACTCAGTGAGTACCTGCAAATTACAGGTTTGGATGAGAACTCTGTTTCACTCAAGGATGTTTCACACTGCACTGATCTACAAAGAGCTGGGTTTGTGACTGATCAGGGCTCTTAATTTTCCCACTTATTTTGTAGCTGCCTCTTTGAATAATTGGGGGTTGCAGGGCAGGCACATGGAGTTTGTTCCTCTGCCTTCCACCACAGAGCATCATGGTCCTTTATTTCTTAAATTTGTCTATCAATCTGAGTGGGCTTTTATATATATATATTTTTTTAATATATTTTTAATGTATTTATATATTAAACACATACACATATATATAAATATATGTTTTAATATATATTTATATATAAATATATATCTACATATCTATTTAATATATATATAACACACACATCTATTAAAAACAAAATATATATACATGTGTGCGTCTGTGTGTGTGTGTGTGTTTTAATTGACCACAGGAGCAGTCCAAATTTACATATGCAGGAGATGCAAATGAGTTAATGAATGCACAGGATTGCCACCACGCCTCTGGAATTCCTCACCTTTCTGCTGTATTTTATTTCTGACTCCTTTGGGTCCCTCATCTCTGGCCATTCCTGGCACATCCTGAGGGCTGGTGCTTCCACATTCCCTGTCCAGAGTCTGCAAAATGGAAATTGGAGCAGAGGGGAGGGCACAGCAGGGCTGGTTGGAAAAACACATGTTATTCCATGTATTTAAGCACACGTTATTCCATGTATTTAAGCACATGTTATTCCATGTATTTAAGCACACTTTATGTATTTAAGCACACACTATTCCATATATTTAAGCACACACTGTTCCATGTATTTATGCACACATTATTCCATGTATTTAAGCGCACACTATTCCATGTGTTTAAACACACACATTATTCCATGTATTTAAGCACACATGTTATTCCATGTATTTAAGCACACATGTTATTCCATGTATTTAAGCACACACTATTCCATGTATTTAGGCACATGGTATTCTATATATTTAAGCACACACGTTATTCCTTGTATTTAAGCACACATCATTATTCTATGCATTTAACACACACTATTCTATGTATTAAGTACATGCTATTCCATGTATTTAAGCACACACTATTCTATGTATTTATGCACACACTATTCCATGTATTTATGCACACATTATTCCATATATTTAAGCACACACTATTCCATGTGTTTAAGCACACACTATTCTATGTATTTATGCACACAATATTCCATGTATTTAAGCACACACTATTCCATATATTTAAGCACACACGTTATGCCATATATTTAAGCACACGTTATTCTATATATTTAAGCACACATTATTCTGTGTATTTAGAGAGAGAAGGAGGGGATAAACCCCAACTGCCCTCGGCAAGCAGAGACCAAATTAAACAGAAAGAAAGGGGAGAAAAGGAGTAAGGAAAGGAAAAGCCCTGGGATTAAGTCTGGCCCCAAAAAGGAGCAGCTTTGGAGCACTCAGTTTCCATCTGTGTCAGGAACGAGCTGCAGCTCCCGATCACTGCTGGTGTTTTTCATTCTGGAGAAGTTAACAACAAAACCAAAATAAAGCCCCCCCAGCACTCCCAGCCAGCTTCAAGGAATGGGATCCAGACAGACTGCTGGAGGGAAGGAAGGCTTTTGGATTCTGATTTTATTTTATTAGGTGCAAGTGAGTTATTTTGATTATGTTGGCAAGGAGAGGGAAGAAAAATCCTTATGGCAGCAGGTCTGTCCCCTCTCTGCCCACATGTGCACTCCCAGCACCACAGCCACAGGGCTTGGCCAGCAAAGAGCTCCACAGTGCATCTGGGAGGCAGAAAAACCCCTTTTTATAAAATAAATTCTATTTTAAATCAAAGCATGAAGGCAGGGGAAGGAAGGGGAGGAGCAAACCCCCCCAGTTTGGGGCATTGCCCTGGGGGTTTGGCACGGAGGAATGAATGAATAAATGGAATTCTTGCAGGCTGCCCTGGAGCTCAGGGTGTGTGCTGGGAAGGGCAGTGATGGGCAGGGGGGCCCAGGACAGCAGAGCTGCTGCCACCAGCCCTGCCCTGCCCTGCTGGGGGACCTGGGGGTCACTGTCTGTCTGTCTGTGCATCTGTGTGCATCCCCTGCCCTGCCAGAGGGACCTGGGGGGCTTGGGAGTCATTGTCTGTCTGTCCCTGCAGCTCTGTGTGCATCCCCTGCCCTGCTGGGGGACCTGGGGTCATTGTCTGTCTGTCCCCGGAGCTCTGTGTGCACCCTGAGCCCTTCAGTTCCATGCTCATCACATCCTGGTGCTCCTCACCTTCCAGAAGGACCAGGGAAATGAGAGCTCTGCCACCCCAGCATTGTTCAAGTCATTTAAATTTTAATTTCTCCTGGGCTCTGCAGTCCCCTTCTCCTCAGGGCTGCAGCTCCCTGCCCCTGCCTGGCCAGTCCTGCCCTTCCCTTCCCTTCCCTTCCCTTCCCTTCCCTTCCCTTCCCTTCCCTTCCCTTCCCTTCCCTTCCCTTCCC